>CM054998.1:4619003-4680005 GCA_029030765.1 Salix suchowensis
GAATCGAATTGAGTGGCGGAGGAAAATTTTTCACCGCCGTATGAAGCCACACGCGCCGCCTGAATCAACCGGGGACGCAAAACGCGCCGACGCGCCCGTACGGTCCGCTGACAGCGCTGACGCAAGCGCACAGTAACGTCATGGTCAATTACTAAACCACCCCTAATCCGAATTCATAGATTTTGTCGTTTCGGGGGCTACGAACGTCATTACACATTTTCAAAAATATTAAAAAAAAAAAGTGTCAGGCGGACCGGACCGAACCGGACCGGTCCGTACGTGGTCAATTACGCCCGTGCCCCTCAGCGTAAACCGTTATTTTGTCTTATTATCAGGGATGAAATCGGTAAAACACTGTTCACATCCGGAAAAGACAAAAAAAAATAGGGTGGACGAACTCGCGCGACGCACGGATCAAAAAGCTTTAGGTATATATATATATATATATATATACTGTTTTGATATAATGAAAAAAAATATATTTTAAAATGATCAAATTCAGTTTAAAAATATATTTATTTATATCCTTATCTTCATCTCTTTAACTTAATAGATATACAGTAGTTCTTCTTTTATATATATATATATATATATATATAAAATACGTGGATATTTCATTGTATCGATTATGGATTTCAAGAGTAAAATTATTATTTTATCATTGGGAATTGACAAAAAAACGAGAGCTGCTTAGAGGTATTTTCGGTTTTTTGCATGATATTAAACAATTAAATATCCTATTTGCCCTTGTGTGGGACATAGGGCAGGAGGCTAGAGGCGATGGTATTTTTGGGTTTTTTTATATATTTGTGACATAGTGAAACCACTTAAATACCTCTAGAAAGGGCAAAAATGAAGACTTGTCGCTAGGACATGATGGTACTTTTACAATTGTTTTTCATGATTATCGCTGAGTTCAAGAATGTTCAGATAATTCTATATTTTTTAATTATTTTTTTCAATTTTACTACTGTGGGATAAATTCCTGAAAGCGTGTGGATATAGTGTAGCCTAATTGAGAGGAAACAAGAGTTGCTCCAAGATAACCAAATATTGAAACGTCCAAGTCTTTGGAGCTAGAGAGTGGGGTGTCAGTCGGTAGCATAACACCGGAGGTCTGCTTCGACGATATTGAAAGCAGATTCAAGCGGTGGTTGACAAGGAAGAGAAAAGAGGAACATTTGTCTGTGTTGAAGCGACAGAAGTAGCCATCAAAGATCAAAACAACCTAGCTAACTATGTTAACTTTGATGTAGATTATGTAACCACTAAAGTTCGATCCATACATAATCTGGCCTTCGAGTGGCGTGTAAGCAAAATTTTCAGTCCAAAGATTGAAGTAGCTAGGTTAGCTACGAGAAGGCATTTTCTCTACAAGCCCTGTAGATGGTTGCATGGATGAGCCCTGAGGGGGTGTAGCTTAGTGATTTAATCCTAAATTTTGTTTTTAGAAATCACTGGTTCGAGTTTCACAACTTTTCAAGGGTTATTGTCTGAAAGATAGTTATATAGATTATCCCTGAAAGGTATAGCTCAGTGATCTGAAGGGTGTAGCTCAGTGATCTAACCCTAGATTTGTTTCCTAAAGATCATTATTTCGAGTCTTATAAGTCTTTAAGGTCACTGGAGGTAGGTAATTGGTTATTCATTTTAGAACCTGTAGAATTAGTGGAGATACGTGAAAGATAACCTGGATACCCTGATTACAAAAAAAGAAGAGGTTGCGTGTATTTTCAAATTTTCTAAAGGGATCATGATCAACCTAAAATTAATCAGCCATCTACTCTGATGTTTTCATTTAATAATTGGATTGTGTGTGTGTGTAGCTATTTCAATTAGAATGTTATTTTCTTTGATTTCTTGCCATAAGTTTTCCATGCATCACCACCCAAACATCTAATACAAATGGCAGAAAATTGCTAGTAAAAAGTACAAACCAACTATCCCATTGGAAAAATGGAAAGAAAAAAAATGGAAATCAAAGGGGAAATTCAGAATTTGACACAGGGCAAATTTTCTCTCAATTGAATTAAAATTCTTCTACCACAGCCAGTACCATTCTACTAAGAGGACTTGGTCCAAGCTTTTTCCTTCGCAACATGGTCCTTCTTCTAATAACTTCCATTTGATTCCTCTTTTTAGTTTGCATCATGGCTTCTTCCTCCAGCACAAATCTCCTCATCAAAACATCATCGGTCAACGATTTTCCTCGAAAAATCACTCTTCTTCCTTCCATGCTAGGTCTTGCACTCGGCATTCTTTCATGCATTGCAGGAAATGGCTTTGACCTGGGATAGCTATTGCTTCTTCTCGGAGGAACTTCAGCCCGGAAAACCTCGTTGTATGAAGAGATAGGTGCACAGAGACAAACTCGAGTAAATGTCGTCGCAACCCTAACAGAGCTACATTTCCTTAGCTTTGCTCTATTAGAATTTGTTGATGGGATTTCTGTGGATCTTGAAATAGTTTTCCACAATGTTCCATTTTTGTTCGGAGCTTCCTTGGACTTGGAAATGGCCTTCCACAGTCTAGGGTTTGTCGTCGTCGTCGTCGATATTTCTGTAGACTTGGAAACTGTTCTCCATTGAGTAGCCATCTCTATTGCTTTTTGATACCAAGGTTTCCTGGAGCACAGCAAATATTGTACATCATGCATGAGCTACCCCACGAGTGATGAAATGCTTTTTAACATGCATTTTAAGAATTAAGAAACAAGCTTTCGGTTTGGGTTTGGGAAAACTAGAGATCTAGCTGTAACTTTTATAACCAAACCAATTTTCTCTACCTTATCCAAACTGTGAGGTTCTCGTATATATTCCATTCATCAAAATTTCTAACTTTAGATCCTAATCTCAACTGAGTTCTTGCTTTTTTTTATGTCAAACTTGATTCTCCGATTGTTACAATCCCTAAATTGCAGGCAACCATATAGTAATTAAGGACAAGGTCAAGTGCTTTACAGCTCAAGGGTATTTGACGGGGTCCAATGTACAGCTAATTATCATAATATATTAAGCACAGGAATTTCCAAGAACAACCGTAATTCTTATCGACGACTATTTTCATTCTGATGAATCACGCGTCTTATAATGGTCATTTCCTGCTAAGTTCAATGTATTCTAGGGCTGTTCTTTTTAGAACAACGACAGAAAAAGATGCGACTGGGTCACCATAAAAAAGATAGCACTAACATGGGCTCGTAATTTAATGAAAAATAAGATGAGCTTGTAAATGGAGTCCATTTCTTCCCCACGTAAGATCCTTTGTCAAAATGGGCCTGAATTATCCTCTAAAAAGAGCCTAATTATGCCGGTCCATGTTGAAATTCATTACATATTTTGAACCGAGGGATCATAAAGCAAAATGGGCATGTTCTTCCATACAACAATGGACAGAAAGTGAGCAAGAGAGTGGTTGCTACTTGGCAGAAAGAGAAATCCAATGAGGTTTAAATGATGATGTGAAGAACATCCCAAACTTGCATAATCTGGTAATGAATTTGCTATCTTTCACAGGTTATAACGCTGCATGTAAGAGAAGCTAGATGATGTACAGACTCATACTATTTTGTAATTGATTTTTATCAAATAGAATAAGATTTAAATTTATGACTGACAAGTCAACAAGACTCTAATATCATATTAAGAAACTATTTCATTTAAAAATTTAAGCTAGAAATCATATTATTCTCTAATAAATTAATTAATACCTATACCTAGGACGCACAACGGTTTTTGTAGCAAATGAACACGCAGTCAGAATAGGGTAGCCAAGATATATGTACAGCAAAATGATCAAGTTCAGGTAGCAATGTTGCAGGATTTAAAAACTCGATGAGGAAAGAAATTGCTTGGCTGATGAGATTGAAAAGGGAGGGAGGTTTCATACGTACCTTGTGTGTGAGTTCTTTGGATCTTGCATGAACAAAGCAAATTGAAGTATGTGAAAGAGCTGGAGGAGAAAGAAGTTTCATTTCAGGGGTGGCGAGAGGGAAGAAGAGCCCTTTCTTGCCTTCAAATTTGAGAGTGAAAGATGGGTTGGCAGTGTGCTTCTTTTCTTTTTCGCCATTCTTTATTACAACTCCACCTCTTTTGCTTTGGCAGGCATGATTCCTATTGATTTAGAGAGAGAGTGAGAGTGAGAGTGAGGTATTCAAATTTCAAAGGCAAAGTAAAATTGCTGCTTTTAATGCAATTACTAGAGTGCCCACCTTGATCACTTTAGAAAAGGAAAACTCTTGTGCAATTCATTACTTTTTAGGTCATAAAGTGTATCTAGACATTTGATAATCATGTTTATCTCCTATCGTGCATGATTGTGAGCAACTCTGCTTAATTAGTTATGACACTAATTTGCCCTAGACATGCCTGCCCTGTCCCTGTATTGTAAGAATCATTGAAGTTTATAAGTGCTAATCTCTTGGTTTTGATTAGTGTTCCCGAACTTAATTGACAAAATCCCTAAAAAACATGGTGTGATGATAAAAAGCTGGAGATTTGTATAACAGGTATCAAGTTTAAGTCGGGACGTGTATTTCTTGTAAGAGCCTGGGACAGCCGAGATTTTACTCGTTCACCTGTACCCATAAAATATATATTCTAAGAATGGGGTTTTCTCAAATCTAAAAATAAATAAAATTTAAGTGATCGATACATAAATGACTTAATTAACATTTAGAATTAAAGAGACGAAGGGGAAAAAAAATATTTTTTATATAGTTTTAAAGGGAATTCCTATCCTTTTAAATATAGAGGTGATAGGGTAGCATATCCTTTGTTTTCGATTTTATTTTTCTTCTTATCTCGAGATAATAAATAAACACTACTTAAAATCTTACCTATCGCTCTGCCAAGAAAAAAAACAGTAGTGTTTTCTATATGATCTTCAATTTGAATCTCTCTATCCATTAATATTGATGGCTATGAATCATAAGGCATGCCCTATTATTTAAAATATTGTTTAAAAAGAAGGAACTTAGTATGATATTTGCAAGTTGACTCATAATATATTTAAGAAATACATGTTTTCTCTGTGGTTTTTAGTAATGCATGTTGATGGTCACTGATTACAAAGCATGTTCTTTTATTTAAAATCTTATTTATAAAGAATGAAATGAACTTAATATAATACATGCAAACTGACTTGTAATATTCTTTTTTATATAACCGGAGTGTTCGGTTAACTTGCATGCATCACAATTAATTTATGCATTCACTTCTGAACATCATATAAAGTCTAATGAACAGATAAAACACCGCGAGAGTAACAAACATCCAGAAAGATTCGAACTCGAATGCAAAGAAAATGGAATAAATCTCTTCCCCTGTTAGGCCAAGGTTAGAGAGAGAAAGAAGGGTTTGTAATCCAAGTGAAAGTTGAACGAACATGAGGAAGATATCAAAATACTGCAAAAAGGAGGATAAACCTGAGCAGAGGGGTGGGCATTGCTAAGATCCAGTCTGTATATATATTATTATTTGGTAATATGGACGGCATAATGATTCCTTTGTGGCTCATGTTATATCTAGAACTCCAAAAGCTGCTGCAAAGAGGAAAAGACATGATGATTGCTGATGTTGGATCAGATATTTCCTTCGGTACAGTAAAACCCTTTTCCAAATTTTACGAAATAAGTGTTATTTATGTATATAGAAACTAATTACAATTCAGAAATCTAAATTATTATACAATATTTCAGAAATTATTTGATATTACGTCCAAACCGTGATGTTAGTAAAATGTTTTGAAGAAACGATCGATTGGAGCACATTGCGTGTATAGAATCACAGCACATGTTAAAATTTCATAAGCTTCTTAGGATCATATCACGAGAACATTACATTAAATTCGCTGGATTTCATGCTCTATTGATGGAGTTGTAGAGAGATTTTCTAATGGAGCAAGCGAATAAGAGAAGAGTTGATTGATTCGCACATCCTTTTTTAGGTCAAAAAGGCACTGTGGTTTCCAGTCATCTTTTGCTTTTGTACATTGTAGACCAGAGCATCATTTTGCCCACTATGGATTGAAAATGTGACCCCCACACCATGAAGAAGAAGAAGAAGAAGAAGAAGTGTATTTACAAAGGGACTTGTTGCTTCATGAGGTTTGGAACTTTACTGAAATTAAGGTTTTGGGTGAAAATACGTGAAATATTTATAAATGTGAAGCTATTTTTGAAGTTTTGTCCACCAAAATAAATGGCAGAGAAGTTAATGATTCATGCGTTTCCTTTTCCCTTTCTTTATGAGTTCTAACCCTTTTCTTTAAGTTATCACATTCACATGAAAAGAAGGATGCAGTTGCAGTCCAATAGAGGTTCTTGAACGTGCAAATTTCTGTCACCAATCAATTGCTTAGAACAACCTGAGCCCACACCAAAGCCTGCAATTTCTGAGACATAATTCACACACACACCCCTTTTCTGCTGCCCCAAATTTCACCATTTACTGCCATTTCAAAGGGAATGTACTCCAGAATATTTCTCGTTTGTGGTAATTTCTTGCTTCGGATTGTTCTGCCACAGATGTAGCTGTAAGAATGTGAGAAACAGAAGTTGAAGATTGATCAGTTGTGGTAATTCTTGGATCACTTGATATTTTAGGTTTTGAGCCACAATTGCACTCGTTTAGAATCTTTAGATCCATGTCAAATGTTCCATGGAGATGATGCCATAATCGCATATTTTCCAGATCTCATTAGCCTGCTTCCTTTATAGGTTTTTGTGCTGGCACAGTTAAGCTCTTTCAATACTGATTTGCAGGCCTTCTTTTTGTTACAAAAGAAGAGATTCAGATTGGAGACTTTTTTAGGAGGAGGGAAGACACTAGTGTCCGTTGAGCTATAATTCATTGACCTGCGAATATTGACCAGATTTTCAGGCATATTATGATTTTCAACATTCTTGGTCCTGGCTCCTGATAGCTCCAAAGACAGCAGATTTTCATTATAATACCCTGCATGCATCAGAAATCTAAACTTTCATCAGGAGACAAACATCTCCAGCACTTGTATGGACCGTGACAAGCATCATTTTTTATTATCATTCAATCAACCAGTGCTTGTATAATGACATCTCACTAGAAAGTAGTGGTAAAATTGTATAGACTATGAAAATATTGATTATAGTGAAATCTTACATCTTCACTTGAATCGTTTCTTCATTGTCAGCAGAGGATGCAAGACTAGGAGCAGAGCTAGCCTGTGAATCACATGCTGCAAGAAGCTCAAATTCTCTGAGGAAGAAAACTTGGAGGCATTCTTCGATATGTCATCATGTCAAGCTGATTCTTCAGCTTTCAAACCCTGAGAATGCACTATTTCAATTTTCCAGAGGACTTGCTCCAAGAATATATCATCATCTCCAAACTCGATAAATAATCGGCCATTGTCAACGCCAGATTAATCATCGCCATCAGCAGGTTGTTCTGTAATGGCTGTTCAAGATAACATAGCAAATAGCCAGCAACCAGTATCAATAATGATTACTTAATAGCATGTCAATAAAACCTGCTCCAAGGATACATATCTTTTTTTATGCGAGGAAACCTTACTCCCTTAAAAAATACACTTTATGGATCCAGGTGAGCGTGTAAAACCCCGACTGTCCCAAACTCTTACAAAGGATGGATGTCCTAACTCGAACTCGAGACCTGTAGTGCAGATCGCAAGCTTTTTTGACATCACGCTATGCCCTATTGGGGAACCAAGATAAATATCGTAATATGGAATCAGAACACCATGCACCAATCTTCACTGGCAAATAGGGGAGGGGAGCACAGAACAAAATAAGAATCCACATGAATATACAAAAGATATGAAGAAACAAAATCAATGTACAGCAAAAAACTTTTACCAGTATTGCTAAAATCATCAATCTCAGAAGTGCCCTCTGGATTGGATCTCTTGTTTTCTGCAATTTATCACAAAGTGGAGTTAAAGAACTTCAAGGGAAAAGAGAGAGAGAGCAAAAACAAAATGACCATAGGCTACTCTGGAAAGGAGAAGCTTGTACCTAGATAAATGAAAAGGGTTATGATTAGTCACATGTAATGCCGCATCAGTTATGTCTTCAACTCTTCTGCTTTTCCTCCTCTTAATGGCCTTTCTTCTACAAAATTCATTTGAAAATGACAAGGACATGGACTTTGAACAAAAACCCTTCAAACGATGAACATGCTCTTGACTTTTGAACATCGTTGTACAAATCATTCTCTAACAGAAATTATAGCCTCAAAACAGAAAAGATTGTTCTTCCCAGATAAAAAAAAAATCCCTTTATGCAGACAACTACGGCTCAAAAGGAACCGCAGCCCTATGATCTTACCTTGAAATTTAAATTGGAAAGCAGTGCTGTAAATGTACTACGTAGATGATGAGAACTAAAACTTAACAGAAAGATATAAAAGAATAACGTTAATAGGCAACTGACAATGGCAAAAACTACGCTCATGAACACAAATATGGTTTTGTGTACAAAACTTTCACAGCTGAAACAAGAGCCAAGAAAGAGACAAAAAGATCATGAATTTGAGACAAAACACACCTAGTTTGGAAGATGACATCATATGGGGATGCCAAATCACTGTCGCAAAAAATTGTGAATCCAGTTCAGCTTCACTTAGTCCAGAACATCTCTCGGTATCAGAGGTGGTGTCGGGCAAATGAGCTTGAATATTCAGTTGCATCAGGGTCTTCATCTTCTGCTGATCTCGTCTCATTAATTTTTGTACATGGAAGTATACACTCCAACAGAGTGTATAGACCATCTGATGTTTCCTGGACATTTTCTGTTCTCTCTATCAATCACAGCATTATTAGAAATTTGCAGTTTACAGTCTGGTTTGATATCCATCGATGGTTGTGCAGGAACCACGGAAAATCTTACCCCAGCTCACTTCCACTCATATGAGCTTTAAAAGAAATTGGGACTGAGGAGCAACTGATTGCAGTTGTTACAGACCTGAACCTTCGGATGGAAGCATAAGCTCAATGGCATGTACCATGTCAAGAAACCATCTCAAAAATATTGTTGATTAATAATTTGAACTGCAATTGTTGATTAATAATCATAATCAAAAATATTGTTGCAAGTTTCTGATTCATAATCAATCGAAAACCAACAAGGTTGTAGAGTGAAACGAAGTCACGCACCTTTTTCTTTCATCAGGACTAATCTTTATCTATATTTTTTTAAGAAAATATATATATATATTTTTTAAATCGAACTGGGTTGACCCATCCAAATTGGGTCAAAAGCCCGACTATCCTAGACATGGGTTGGGCCGAGAGCAACCCAGCCCAAAGAGTGTAAAAAAATCACAACGCACAAAACGATGTGCTGCGTTCATCGTGATTATTTCACACGTGAATAGTAACTTGGTCGACTGTGACGAGAGGTCATCGGCTGATACTGACATGTAGAGGAGGCCGAGGTGGTTATTCCTGTGGTGGTGGCGTCTCAAATAGTGCCCTGTGGTGGCCGGTATGATCATCGGGAAGGTTATAGGTGGTGTTGCCGACGCTGATGCTGTTGACGCTGGAGCTGTGGGAGAAGACCAGACGGTGAAGGTGAAGAGGAGAGGTCACCGATGTCAAAGGAGCAACAGGTGGTGCTCGCCGGTGACTGCTAAGGAGAGAGATGGTTGCATCTTGAGAGAGAGAGTTACAAGCTTGCAGCCAAGAGAGAGAGGGCGCTACCAGTGGCTTGCCAGAACCAAGGGTGGTCGGTGGTTAGCCATCGTCTTCTTCCTCTCTCTCTCTTTCATGTTGTTTTCTACAAAAACACTCTTTCATTAGAAGATCCAGTGACTGTTATGTGTGTGTTTTGCAATGTAGCAGTTTTCGGTGAAAAGCATCTCATAGATGCTTTTCAAAACGCGACGCAACCGTTGTTTTTTGTGGGACCCGCTGTCAAAAGTTTGGGGTCCCGTTTGGTTATAGGTGTGGTTGGAATCGCAATGCAACGCAACTGCAACGCCAAAGCACCCACTAAAGCTTTCATCCACCCCCTCACTAAACCAAACCACAAATTTGAGAAAATAATATATTAAAATCATTTTTTTATCAAGATTTTTTTAATTTTTTTATTGGTATATTAAAATCATCAATAATTATTAAAAATATATTTTTTAAAAAATAAAACACACAAAAAACTAAAACGTTGCGCTCCAAACACTAGAAGTAGTTGCATACATTAGAAATCTAAAATTGGTTATTGTAATGTTTGAGTAAATTATGGTTTCATCCCTGAATTTTGTTAAGTTTTTTAACATAGTCTCAATTGCTTAAAACCTCGTTATTTAGTTTCTTATCTTATGTTGTTTTAGTGGTTGTTTGATATTGTGGTACAAACTGAGTTTTTAAAAAAGCTCTCAACTTTAGTGTATGATTAGAGTTAAAACGTTAGTGGTTTGAATGGGTCCAACAAAGTAAAATCAACAAAATATCGAAGAACAAAAAGGAGCTAATAGCTACTTTTTGAAAAGATTTGAAACCACCTTGGATCTCGTGGGTTGCTCTTTCACCATTTCTTTGTATTGTTTTAAGTTTTACTTAGAAATCTTCCCTATCCATACACATACAAACTAGAGAGTGTTCTTCTTTCGAGGCCCCTTCTTCGAATTGTTTCTCTTTAGGGTTATTGCAATCTTGGTTGGCTTTCTGTAATGGCGAGTTAGGGTTTTGACAAGATAAATTATTAGTTATGTTTTTTAATTTTATAAAAAAAAATTTTTTTGTAGTTTCAAAATTTATTTAATTATTACTCTTTTATTACATTTAATTTAATATTACTTTATTTAAATATATTTTATTTTCTCATCGAACCTTGTATATTATCTATCTTTTCTATTTTTTCAAAGAAAAAAATCCTAACTATTTTTTTAGTTTAGAGATTTTATTATTATTATTTTTAATATTATATTTTTAATTTCTTGTTTGCAAGGGATTATTTTTTTTCTGACTCTATATTAAACTTCAAATTCAACCATAATTTTAATCAAACACTCAATTTCAATTATGAATCACGGCTATAAAGTGTTTTTCATGAAACTAGTTTTTTTTAAAATCTCAACCACAACAGTCAACCGTAATACCAAACACACCTTTATTCTACAAACCATTTATTCCTCTCCTTTTTTTATCATGTTTACTTTGCTAGGTAGAATTTTTTTCTGAAAAAACAATTAAGTCAAAACAAAAAAATTAATTTAATAAATTTTAAAATGAGATATAAAAAAATCAAGAGGTGAAAATTTGTATTATTATTGTAAAAACAAAAGATCAATATACAAAGAGAAGGATAGTCTTCTATGGTCAAGAAACAATTGAGTGAACTAAAATCTAGTGTTTTTTGTCCATGTTTGCAAATGTGTTTCAAAAACATGAAAAAAAAATTTATTTTATTATCTATTTTAAATTAAATTTTTTGGTGTTTTTAGATCATTTTCATATCTTGATGGCAAAAATTGATTTTTAAAAAATAAAAAAAATATTATTTTAATATATTTTTGAGTAAAAATTATCTTAAGTGGATTGATCTTCAATTATCTTTGAATATTCGATTTTTTTTCAGAAGTTTAATTGCTAAAATGAAAAACTTTGAATAGACCCCTCAAGGTTTCGCACGAATCCGTTAATATATAAACGTCGTGTCGTCTCTCTCTCCGCTCTTATCCAAGACGACGCCGTGTTTTATACAGTGAACTCCTGAAAATTGCCGCAGCAAAACAACCCACCCACATCAAGTCAAGTCCGAGCCTTCGCTGATCTAAAAGAGTGAAACTTTGCACAAAATAGTTGGTAGGAAGTGAGATATTAGACATGAATGTGTATAAAGCTTGTGGAGTGCTGTTGTTTTTTACTTTCCTTTTACCAATTGTGAAATCAAAAGACCAATTGAGTTCAAGAGCATGCGAGGATCTGGGATTCACAGGACTTGCACTCTGTTCAGATTGCAATACTTTAGCTGAGTATGTTAAAGATCAAGGTGAGTTGTAAAGACCCTTTTGATCTTTTTTCCCTGTTTTTGCCTTTTTGGTCATAAAGTTTGTCTTTTTGGAACTTTTGGGGAATTGGAGTTCGTATTGCGGTCGTGTGTTTGTTTTGATGTGGTTGTTTGTTTGTTGTTGTTTGGTTTATTGGTTTCTGAGTTTTGAATATTATGGGCTTTGAAGGGTTCATTGGGTAAAAAGTTGGGATCTTGAGTGTTTTATGGAATGCAATTGGTGTTGACCATGTGAGGAAGTTCATGTTTGTTTTCTAGCTAATTAGTGATGGTGTTGGATTCTCAAGTAGGTTTGTTTATTTAACTTGAAAGTGTGGAGAATTTAAGATTTTCCGTTTGTTTTTCAAAGTTCGATGATAAAGAGCCGGCACTTTTTGTTGGGAGGAGATTGCCTTATATGGATAGTGTTGGCCATTTCTATTTTCTTTGATAATGTTGTTATGGATTGGTGAACTAAAACTGTGAGAACTTTGCTTTACGAAGTAGGGAGGCATGGATATTTGCATGGTGAATACATCTTGTAGGTCTTTGTAATTGATGAGGGTGGATTGGCTGTTTAACTAGTGTGGATGACTTGGGAGCTATGTAGTAAGACATGATAAGTCATCTTGAACTCAGGATGCAAACAGTGCATATTATTCTAAATGACTAGGTCGTTCTATCGAAATATGTTGTATGGGTGTTATGTCCAACAAAAAGGCCTTTATGTTAGCTCATTGTCTGCTCTGTTTCTTCAACTGAGATGTTGACATTACCATCTGCATTAGGCATTCCTGATGATAAAAGTCTCTGTGAACTGAAGTTATTGAGTTTTTGGAGTCCTAAGATAAGACAGGATGAGGTATAGTGCGTGTGGTAGCATGCCCACACCATGACATAAGCGAGGAGAATGAGAATTAACAACATAATCAGATTTTAATATGAAACCTGGCCTGGTGGAAAGATGCTTATGTAATGCAATATGCTTAAGCCAAAAAGAGATTAAGGCAAAGTCCATAAGACTGGAACTGATTATTTAAACCATTGGCCATGCATAATCGATTTCTTCTCCTTCTATAGCATTACACTAACTTCTAACAGTCAGAGGCTGTCTTTGAGTTACTGTACTTATTTATTGGACTCGATCTTAATATAAGTCTGTAATATTGCCTGCCTTGTGCCTACAAGAAGTAACGCTAATGTTTCGGTTGCAGAGTTGGTGTCTGAATGTTTGAAGTGTTGCACAGAGGATTCTGATGATTCCATTAGCAAGGTAGGTATTATTTTGAGGGTAAAATAATATTTGAAGCTCAAATAAATGTTTTGAATTTCCCTCGGCCACCTTTTTTATATATAATTTCATGATTGTACTATTCCCTCATTTCTAATTCAATTTCAAAAGGCCCTTGATTGGAATGGATTATGGATAAAATATGGTCAATGTATCCTTGGATGAATAAAGAACAGATTTCTGAGTCGTTGTTTCCAGTTGTTCATGGACATGCAATTGTGAACAACACTAGCTTTGAACGCAAAAGAAGTTAACTGTCTACTTTTGTATGTGCATGCACACATACATGTATATGAAATATCAAAGAGAACACTAAGTTTCTCCTTTTTTATTTAAATTGCTGCAGATTACCTACTCTGGTGCAATAATAGAGGTTTGCATGAGGAAATTGGTTTTCTATCCTGAAATTGTCAGTTTCATTGAGGAAGAGAAGGGTCAATTTCCCACTGTTAAAGTCCAATATCTGTTCAATTCTCCACCAAAGTTGATCATGCTGGATGATGAGGGTCAGCATAAGGAAACCATTAGGTGAGCTGCTTTTATTATGTACAGTTTTTCTCCTGCATGACAATAGATGAAATAAATACAGATATTTGCTTTGATATCCATTTGGCCTGGAAAATAACATGAACCTTTGTGTAATCATCCTTCACGTTTGCATTTCAAGAAAAATAATGAAGTTCTATTGGCTTCTGTACTGATAATTTCTTGCTGTTATTTTACCTGCAGAATTGACAATTGGAAACGTGAACATGTGCTTCAGTTCTTGAAGGAGAAGGTTAAGCCAACTTCAGCAATCTAAGAGAGTGGCTTTTTTTTCCCTTGATAAAAAGTATCTTAATTCTGTGCTGATGTGCCTATATCTTAAGTATTTGTTTGGATTGGTAAATTAACTTAGAGCAATATCCAATGTGGGTGATGGGTACCCAGCTTTGGGAGCATCCACAACTCATCCCCGTGAACACAGATTTTTGTTGTCATGAAAAAACAGTTTCATTTTGGAATCCATCATTGCAATTCATGATCTCAGCTGAGCTGAGAACCAGGCCACTGAAGTTATTATTTGCCACTCAAAGACTAAAACTGGATGAACCTACTTGTCAAGTTTCTAAAATTCCCAATATGGAGCCAGGCTTCGTGATTTGTAGTTTTGCAGTTGCAGGCATGCCAGCCAAAGTCGACAGTTTTCTCTCCCCTCAAAATCACCGAAGTCGCAACCTTACGGACACAACATGGTTTTCCACAGCGGTTTAATCTTATGCTCAGGTGAGATTTCCGGGACTCAAATCACCTCCCTCCATACATGGTTGGGATTAAATTACACAAAAAGTAGTAAAAATGAAATTTTGGAAGTTGACAGCTCACGTTTCGAGTTGAAAACACAAAACTTTCAAGTGAAAAGGCAGGGAAAATCTAAACCATAAAGTGCCCCCCATATATTGATTAATCTTCTGTTAATGTTTATTGTACATCTTAGGTTTGTAAATATACATTTTGCTTATCGGGAAATACTTATACCGTTGCCTTGTCATCAGCTTAAAACTACAATAGGGCCTTGACATTTTACATCATTGGGAGCTTGAATAATATAACATGCGAAGCTCCATTTCTCCGAGGTTAAATTCTGTTACAGAGCTGTCATCTGCCGGACAAAACTCTGCTGCGCATCCAGAATGTCGGTTACCCTCCACACCACCATATCTAGAAACTGAAAACAACCTTCAAGTCGCCAAGCTAAACTGTGTCAATGAAATTGTGAAAAAGAATTTTTAAATTTCGGAGAAGGGCTCTTGATGGGGGCCCAGAGATCTGCACCATTGCTACTAGCAATGCCTGCAGTGTATGAGATTGGTACAAGACATAAACCTTTGCTCTCTAGACTGTGTTGCCCTAACTCCTGCACAGCAGCACCAAAGTAATCAAACCCAGCTGTAAATTTCAATTAAGGATGCTTTTCAACGGTGAAATGGGTTAAAAACAACTTTTTTTCAATGGGGCAGTGACATGTTTTGGATGTAACAGGAAAATGCACTCATGCTCACCTGGATTTGAGCTGTTGGTGTACCCTGGAGGTATGGAGCACTCAACACCTGAAACCACCACAAAAAGTTAAAAGTTTACATGTCGAAATAGTCATATTAATGTTCAAACAAAAGTGTAGACATGCAATGATTCCAGAACTACAATGTCTTGCAGTTCTAAAACTACAGTAATGAGAAGTTAAAATTCCTATCACCACCATTTCTTAAGCTACAAATTGTATTGCAACAATATAAGAAAAAAAATCATGTTTTTAGCATTATCAGATACAGATACTCAGAAGGTGTTTGGCATTGCGTTGCAAAAGCTCTTTTGAATAATTTTAAACATGCTAACTATTTTTTATGCTAATTATTATTATTATTATTATTATTATTATTATTATTATAAACCCCCAGATTATTATTATTATTATTATTATTATTATTATTATTATGATTATGATTATAACTAGTATAAAAGGCCCCCCACTAACGTAACCCTAAATCCCTAATTCCCTTCTCCCACGCCGCCGCCCACCCTCATCTCCTCATTCTCTTTCTCCATTTTTTTTTCTTCCTCCTCGTCTCCTCATCCAGATGATGTGGAGGACAACAAGGGCTAGGTGTGCAGGTGGTGGGTAAGTGTATTTTTGGGTAAGATTTTGGGGGTGAGAGCTGATGATATGGGTTTTTTTTTGCTGAGAAGAGAAGAGAAGATTTTGATTTGAGCTGCTCCAAATGTAATCTGTAAATGAAAGAATGAAAAATTGAAAAATGAAAGCCCCGAAATCCGAACACCTTAAACTCGTAAAATCGAACCGATCCGGCCTGATTTTACGATCCGGCCCGATTTTAAACGGGTTTGACCGAGTTTGACCGGTTTCAAGTTTTCTTCCCGAGTTAACCAGTTTTCTTGAGTTGACTCGCGATTTTGCGAGTCAACTCGTGTTTTTGATAACATTGAGCACAATGTTTCACCTTACTAATTTCCATTTCATTTAGAGTCCAGCCTGTGAATGTATTTCCAGATTGCAATATTACTTCCAGAACAGGCCAGCTCACAGAATAGTGTGCATGGCAAAAAATAAGCAAGAGAAGGCCAAAGTCCAAACCTGAACTTGTTCATGAAGGAACCGTATGTATTCCATCGCCTCCATAAGGACAGATGCAGTATCAGTCTGCAATAAATGGGAAAGGTCTTAGAATGACAACAATTCAAGACAATAGATGAAGTATGTGTGAGGAAAACTAATAGAAAAAATTACCCTGTCAAATCTTCAGAGAAAACCATCTACAGAATTATTAAAATGCTCATGCAAGCTATAAAATGGATTCTTATTAACAGAAACAAGTTGCCATCTGTACCTTTCCATACGGTGAAACAAGCTGCTGCAGAGCTACGATGCGTTCCCCAAGCTTCTCTTTCCGTTCCTATTACCAATTCAAATAAGGCACACATGAGCACTAAATCTTGCACAGTAGATTAACTTGACCAGCAATACAATCCATATGGGAGGAGATATTAGATTTAAGAACACAATTCCTATGAAGGGCAATGCCAAAGCATCCATGAAACCGACGGAAATGACTTTCTTAAGCCAGTAATTCAGGTTAATATTGGTAGCCATCCTTCATCCACTACACTTCGTAAACATTTCAAGGAAATGAGACAGGTGCTGCATTCAAAACAGGAGATAAGTGCAGGAAAAAGATGAAAGGGAGGAAAAACCTTGGTGGAGACAGAAAAATCAGGCTTGTGTCTTTTAGTTGCAAGAGCAGTGAGAGTGCCATGGTCAACTGAGCAGGGGCTTCTTTTGTTTTCCATCATCTTCAAACACTTTTATCCCTTACTCTCCCTAAATGAAATAGTAAGGAAATTAGCTTTGTGCCATTAAAGATGAAGGAACCCAATTAGGATGTTTGCAGCAACTTTGCCACTGGGATATAACATAATATCTAAAAGAAAAGGATGGAATAATCATCTGAACTCATCCACTAGCCATATATAGTCACAAAAGGGCCAAAGCCAGAAGAGCACGTTGATCAAATTGACCAGCCTTACTTATCATGCATGTGTTCACTAAACTCAGCCAAAGATTATTGCATTCAAGATGTTGAGTATCATTGTATTTATAATTATGGCACCATGTCATTTCATACTTATTTCCCACACCAAAATCCTTTTTCATTTGACATGATTTAAAAAGAAAATTATGCTCCTTTTGCAGACAAGAAACCAGGTGACAGACAGTTTTAGATCTAAATATGTTGTTATACCAAGAGTTGACATTTTACTTCTAAATTCCTTGATCAGAATCTTACATTATGAGCTTCAATTAATGAGCCATATGAATTTTCCATTATAAGAACTATCTGCGTACTGTGTACATTTCTTTCTAAGGAAAAAACAGATGCGACAATTAAGACTCCCTGAGAATACAGATTTATCGTTGAAAATCAATGCCTACATCAGGAGGATGGTTTTCTTTTATCTCCTGTGATGTAGGACTACCAATCAAGGGATCCTTCCCCAATGAACACAGGGATCAGGCAACCACTCGGATACTGATAGCAGAACAGCTGCCTCCAGAAACAGAAAATATGGTTGACCAACCAAAAGATCTATTTTTTATTAAAAGAAGCAACCAAGAAAGAACACGGCCATTATATACCCACCATTGAGCGTAATGGTAGTCTCCGTATGACATAAAATATAAACAAAAAATTCAATGCAATGTTACTGTTTTGTTATCATAAAAAAGAACAAAAAAAAACACATTTTTGGCCAGGGATTAACCATAGATTAGAAGCTTGTGACATAATAATATAAGCATCTGCTTATCTATAAAAACACATCCACGTATCAAACAAATGTTATCTCCATAATTAAATAAGTGGGTGCACAAACAGACAACAGTTCCATGAATCATGAAACACTCAATCAATTACTTATAGCTAAAATATTAAGAGCAAATAAGAAGGGAACATAATCAATTAACAAAGATCCTTACCATCCACCAATATTTTTTTAAGTGGCAAGAATCTATCATTTTGATCAATCAATCCACATCAGATAAACTAATCCAAAGGCTAAAAAATTGCACCAAATAAAATCAACCAGCAAAGAACACAGACATTAGTGAATAATATTAATATGATTTTGAAAATGTGATAGGAAACAAACTCAACTTTAATACTGGAGGATTTCTTCGGACCCACCAAATAGCATAGAATTCAAACCATGCATGAATGCAAACAAAACCTACCCTTCCATCCACTTATATTTATAGCGGCGTGGTTGAATTTTATTTTTAAAAATCATTTTTAATATTAGCGTATGAAAACATAAAAACAAACAACCTTCCTGCTATCACCGTTTATTATCACCATTACTATTTACTACTACTAAATTCCATAGATGCGTACCAAGAATCCCGAGTAATAGAAATCTAAATGACCCAGTAAAGAAAAAAATAGCAATTCGAATACAAGAACAGAAAAAGAAATAGATGATTTGGTGCATGAAAGGAACAAACTTTTAAGACCACTTTATCTCAATAAAAATGAAATATATGGCACCTCTGCTAGTTCATTGACAAGTAAAACAAGTTACAGAAAATAGGAAAATAGAAAGAGAGGAATGGAAGAGATGGAAACTCACCGAGAAAGCAGAGAAAGCATTGCCAGTGGAGCACAAAATGAAATCTTTAAACCTTATAGAGGAAACCCTTGAAAACCCACTTCCAAAATCACTCTAAATTAAACAAAAGCTAAGTCAAAGCCAACAAAAATGGCTTTAATCGCAGTTTTTGTCAACAAGCAAATAGCCCAAAATACCTTCTTTATTGGGGCGTTTTAAAGCTAAAAACTTTACTTCCAGTAAGCAAACAATCTTCTTTTTAACAAAGCAGCACGAAAATCAACAGTAAATCACAAAAAAAAAAAAAGAGCGGGACTCTAAGAACTAACAAAATGATGAGTCTATGTGATTTCCGGAGCTAAAAGAGGACTAAAACGACAGCTTTGAAGAAAGTGGATGGCTTTGTTGATGAGTTGCTGAAATTATGGAAGAAAGACTGGAGGTGTGAAAAGTTTGGGGAGGCTGAGAGAAGTTTTGAAAGTGGTTTTATAAGGTTTTTGGAAGTAATAATAAATGTTCGAAGAAACAAACACTCGTTGAAAATACCCTTTACGAGTTCCCTTTCTTGTTTTTTTCTGTATGTGACAGCTAATATCCAACCATGCTGAGATAGAGATTGAATTCGATCGTTCAAGTTTTCATTCAAGTTATTCTTTTTAAAATAGTTTTATTTAATTATAAATTAGTTTAATTATTTCAATTGTAATAGGTGTTGTTAAATCTAGTTTAATGGTTAACTCTGTGAATTGTCAACTCATAATTTATAAATTAGTTTAATTATTATATTATAATCAGTATTAAAATTTATTGTAGCAAGTTAACCCTGTGATTCATCAACTTATAACTCAATCTAGTTTAAATTAGTCGAAATTAATTTTATATAATCTTATTGACATGATAAATCATCTTGTTTATCTGCAACTTAATTTGACTTTTTTAAAATAATATCATTTTAATTGTTTAAAAAAAAATACTTGGGATGACATGGTTTGAATTGACTTGAATTTTTATTTTATTTTTTCATGTCGAGCGAAAATAATTTTTTGATATGATCAGGTCATGATACGGGGAGAAAACATTTTCTTTGAATTTGAATTTGAAAAAATTGAAGGACCTAATTTATCAGTCCAGACAACATTTAAAAGATGATAGTGTTTTGTGTCTTAGCAATAAAGAGATAATTACAAGTATGTTTTAATTAATTTGAAGGTAAAATTACTTGACATTTCCGAAAATAATTTATGACCGGGTCTCCTCGTATGATTCGGGGCAATTATTAAGTATTGTTTGATATTATGTTTCAAAAGTGTTTTTAAAGAAAAAAAATAAAAGTTTTATTATTATTATTTTTAAATTAAAATTTTTTTAATGTTATTATATTATTTTGATGTATTTCTAGATAAAAAAAATATTTTATTTAGAGATTAAAAATATTTGAACATTTTTCCTAATTTATTTATTTTTATCCAATATTATTATGATTTTCTAGTTTTTTTATATGAAAGGTTGTAATAGCCTTCTAGAAATTAAAAATGTAAATGAATAAAATTAAATATTTTGAGAGGATGTTCCTAGTATTCAAGGGTCTTAACATGAAACAAAAAATTTTCATCCCTCACTTTCATTTGCATTAAGTTTCATAGTCCCAAACTCAAAGTTGTTAAATTTGACACGTGTCATGATCCGACTCAAGGTTCTAATCATGGGTTTAATGTATTAACTTAGATCAATCTAGAATGATATTATCTAGGGATTAAAAAAAAAGATAAAAAGAACAGTCAAATTAGATGTTGAATAAGTCTTTTAGGTTGCACAATTTTATTCAGGTCAATTTTCACTTTTTTTAACTCAACTATGCTATGTTTGACACTGTTTCAGGATTAAAAAAAAACAAGAAAAAATATTTAAATTATATACAAGTTGTGGGTTGTTTTGCTAGGCAACCCATTTTTCTCCAGATCAATTTCCACTTTTTTTTTTCTTTTTTTCTTTTTATCTCAACCCATGTTAGGTTTCAGGTCAACCAAATTCAAAGTTGTCTCGCATGACCAAATCAGTTTTAATAACACTATAAAGAATTATATAAACTCTCTTTTTGAAGATTTTCCATGTTGCTCAATTTTATATTTGAGAGGAATTTCTTAGTGTTAAAGAAGTGTTTGAAAGTATATTAGCGGGTGTTTTTTTTTAAAAAAATATTATTAGAAATGTATCAAATTAATATATTTGTTAAATCTTATATTTGATATCAACACGCTAATATAATAAAAAAAATATTTTCAAACAAAAACTAAAATAAAATTCCACGTACTTCTATCAAAGGTACACACCCAAACAGGATCTAAGTCAATTTTAGATCAATTTATCTACTAATAATGACAGAACTATCAGTTTTACTCATCTTAAAAGTAATTTCTTTTTTAAAATAAAAGATATTATTTTAATATATATATCAAACAACACCGGCCTAGTACCTAGGTGTGGAGGCATGAGTAATCGACTCTTGTTCTTGTCACGGTCCTTGCTCCTTTGACGAGACTTTCCATAGCTCGACTGCATCCTATGAATTCGAGGTTTTTGAGGTTCCCCACAAGGACACTCGTGGTACTTGATGTTCTCTCAGCTCGTATCGAAGATAATAAATAAAATTATTCTTAATTTTAATTTAAAAAATATATATCAAAAATAATTTTAAATTTTTTTAAAAATATTATTATGATATATTTTTAAATAAAAATTATTTTAAAAAATAACAGGAATCATCTTCTAATCATTATAAAAATAATTTGTAATATGTTATCACAACACTAAATAAAAGTAGATTTATCAAAGTAAAGTTGATTAATAATTAAATCTAAATTTTATATCTAATAGCTAATTACAAACTAAAATTAATAAAATGGACATGCATGCACTAACATGCCAATGAAAAAAATATTAAAGGCATAAAACAATTAATATATTAAATCATACCTGTTAAAACATGAATCATACATGATACATTATACTAGAAAGAAATGAACGATGCAAGATTTATATCACTTGTCTTTAATACAAGTTGTGCTTCTCAATTTGCTTGAGTGATAGATGCAAATTGTATTTCAAGAGTCAACAATTATAGTAGTGATGCACTTTGTGATTATATTTTTTTTTATAATTGATTATTTTTTGTTATATCAATTTAAATCAGTTTTTGCAATAAAAAGAGATGAAGGTGGTTACATATAATATTAATGATGATTTTTTATTGTAGTTTTTATAATATTAATAATGATGATAATAATATTAATGATGTGTTATTGTAAGTTTTTCCTTTTGTTAATTTATTTTTTTTTACAGCAAATTATTTGCTAATTCATGGGTTTTTATGCATTGTTGATAAATATTTCAAAATCTATAAATAATTTTACTATTTTTTTCCTATAAAAACTCATAAAAGTAATCAAATCTGATGAGAGCTCTATTCATGGTGTGGGAGGATTAAACCCGATTTTTATAGGCTAATCAAAATAATATTATTTTAACAGGAATCATCTCCTAATCATTATAAAAATAATTTTGTAATATGTTATCACAACACTAGATAAAAGTAGATTTATCAAAGTAAAGTTGATTAATAATTAAACCTAAATTTTATATCTAATAGCTAATTACAAACTAAAATTAATAAAATGGACATGCATGCACTAACATGCCAATGAAAAAAAATATTAAAGGCATAAAACAATTAATATATTAAATCATACTTGTTAAAACATGAATCATAAACAATACATTATACTAGAAAGAAATGAACGATGCAAGATTTATATCACTTGTCTTTAATACAAGTTGTGCTTCTCAATTTGCTTGAGTGATAGATGCAAATTGTATTTCAAGAGTCAACAATTATAGTAGTGATGCACTTTGTGATTATATTTTTTTTATAATTGATTATTTTTTGTTATATCAATTTAAATCAGTTTTTGCAATAAAAAGAGATGAAGGTGGTTACATAATAATATTAATGATGATTTTTCATTGTAGTTTTTTAATATTAATAATGATGATAATAATATTAATGATGTGTTATTGTAAGTTTTTCCTTTTGTTAATTTATTTATTTATTGTTTTTTTTTACAGCAAATTATTTGCTAATTCATGGGTTTTTATGCATTGTTGATAAATATTTCAAAATCTATAAATAATTTTACTATTTTTTTCCTATAAAAACTCATAAAAGTAATCAAATCTGATGAGAGCTCTATTCATGGTGTGGGAGGATTAAACCCGATTTTTATAGGCTAATCAAAATAATATTATTTTAAATTTTCAAAACTAAATTGATATTATTTAAAAATATTAAAATGAAGAAAATTAAATTTTAAAACAGCTACATGATAATTCACCAAGAGAAAGAGATCAAAACAAATCCATATATGAAATCGAGTTTAATAACTTTGAGATCATAAATATCTTTCTCGCTCACTATATTGTTTTTTGGAAAATAATATAAAAATAATAAATAAATAAATAAATAAGTAGAGAGTATTTTCCCTTTATCACAATTAGAAGAATAAATTTGGGACAGTTTAAAGAAACTCAGTGTCAACTCGGACTTCAAATAATTTTATTATACATTTTTAAAAAGCTTTTTTAAATTCAGAATCTATCTAATTATTTTTACCGTGATATTTGTTTATAAGAAAAATAAAGTTTATACTGGCGGGAAATCACTGTCACAGCAGTTTCTAGACCTTCTACATTTTCAGTGGATGGTTTCTGATAGTGGATCCCACATGTCTCCTTAACATGATTCTGTATCTTCTCTTTCACCGCTGCTTCCACACCCACGCTTCACTGACCAAATACGTGCCTTGTTACACGTGTCATTTCATTACTTGTTCTCGTCCTGTCAGCATGTCTGGTGGAAAAACTGCAGTGAACGTAGCAGATTTTAGGTCGTAGGATGGCCCCACGAAAGACATAGCTAAACTGAACGCAAAAGTCTACGTTCTGGTCATACGTGGGACCCACACGGTTTTTCTGTTTGTCCGATTACACGTGGATGGTATATTGTCAGATTCCAGTACGGTCACACCTTTCATAATTGTTTGTTTTTTTCAGTCCCTATTGGTTTTTAATATTGGATTCAGCTTCCATGGATTATGGCTTTTCTGTATTTTTGAAACTAAATATTTAAATGAAAAATTATAGATCCATGAGATAAAATATAGCTTTGCCCAAGCTTGAAAGTTTGTTTTGGTATGATTTCTGAAAAATAACTTATGATTTTAAGTCATAATTTATTTATTTTTATATAAATAACTCATTAAAAAATAGGTTAAAAATAATTTTAAATCAGAATTAGGTTGAAATTTTATTAAAATCAATATTTTTTAGATCCTAAACATTATTATAAAGTAAGAATTCATACGTTAATGATTAACAATTTTTAACTTTCGATTAAATCAATAATATAACTCGATTTTTATATTTGGCTTTCGATTCAAGTTCAAAGATATTTATAATCAAATATATTTATAAACAACAACTTGAATCAATTTAAATGTTTTTAAATTTTCATGTAAGACTTGGCATGGATGACTATGACATGCTCCTCGACGAGTCATTGGGCCGAAACTATCTTGTTTGATTATTGTGTTTCTTTCATTTTCCATGGATTTTTTTAAAAAATTAATCATGAAAATGAGAGGTGGGTTGATAGTTGGTGGGTCATCATCGTTGACCGAGAGGGCATGACCGTGGGATTGAGTCGTACAGCAGTGAAGCCAACGAAAATCATGGCAGAAATCATGGGTTCCTGTGTCTTGTGAACTCGAATGAAAAGGACAGCAAATCTTGAAATCTGCATGGATCTTGTTCATCCAGTAAAAGTGAAAATTCATTAAAATGACTTACTGATTTTTTTTTATTTTATGGTAATACGGTTTTAGAGTGATTTTGCTGGAGTTTTTTTTTAATTAAAATAATATTTTTAATATTAGGATAAAATCTTTGAAAAATATTAACTTAATATTGTTTAAACAAAAAAAAACTATTTAAAAAGACAAATTCAACAACAGAAATAAATCTTTGAATAATGTTATTCTTTTGTCATAGAGTTCTATTCTTATATTTTCATTCCCCTCTAATGTTTTATAGAGCGATCAAATTAAACATTTTTTTCTTTTTAGCAAAAAGGTATTCGAAAATTGTTAATATGCTAAATAATAGTAGTTAGTAATACAAATAATGTATCAAGTTAGATAACAATATAAATTACATTTTGAATTCTCACGTAATAGATCGAGTTTTTAGGTAAGATAATTTCTTAACATGGTATCAGAACCTTACTGACCCAGCGATTACGAATTCAAATTTCATCATACTCAATTTTTTTGATAAAAATCAAGTACAATATAATGTGGTCCTGTACAATTTCAAACTCAAAGAGCTTTCACTTGAAATAACGTGTTAGAGAATAATATAAATTATATCATAGAGTTTCATTTAATAATTTAAATTTTTAGATTAAATGATTTCTTGCTATAAAATATCAATATAAAAATAATATTTGTACAAAGACACATTAATAAGTAATAGTAAAATGAAAAAAAAAATAGCAACCATTTTTGGAATGAAATGTCAATTTACATAAAAAGATTTAAATTTAATCAACAATATACAATATTATATTGAGTATTTAATTTAATTTGTTTTGTTACGTGTGTGATGTTATATATATATATATATATATATATATATATATATGTTCCAAAGATGATTATCGCCTTCAATTATTGATTCTATGTTCTTAGCATTTAGGTTTTGATTAGACAGATCTCGAGGTTAATATTTGTAAGTTCATTTTTATTTTATTTTTTCATAAGCATATTCTACCAACCTCGATAAATCCATTTTCTTTCACCAACTTTGATTCTAATCACGGTTTTATTTCTCTCTTAAACTCTAATACTTGCTTAAGGATTAAAGAAAAGCTCGAGATCAAATCAACCGACTCTATTTTTTGATTTTTTTTTCTCCCCCTAAAAATATACGGTCTGTTAAATAATGACAAACGTAAATGGGGTCAACACCTACCCTTAGGGTTCCAAAAGGTTTCTCGAATGTGCAAAAATCATTTTCAAGAAGCAAGATTTTTTCCAAGAAAGCAGCCTACCCCGTTATTTATTTATTTTATTTTATTTTATTTTATTCACTCTCTCTTAATGATCATGATTCATGACAAGATACCTTCATTCAGATAATAACAATTTTAAACACATGTTTAACAGCGGTTAATTTTTATAGTGAGAAGGTGTTTTGTGAAGAAAAATCCCTTCAAATTGATCTTTTTGTGTAGGGTTATATAATTTTAATATGTTAATATCAAAAATAAATTTTAAAAAAAATTAAAAAAATATATTATTTTGATCTATTAAAACAACCATTATAATGATTTTTAAGTAATATCTTCTTATATAAACAATGACCCGTAATTATTCTTAAATAAAAATATTTTAACCATTGATATAGAGTTTGATTGGGAAAAAAAATCACGTGATATTTTTTGTACGGAGAACGGCTAGGAATCATAATTTAGCGAGGTTTGACAAAATTGCCTCTTCTCTTTCCATTTTCACGACAAGATTAGCGGGAAATCGGGATGATGTTCTTGTTTTGTCGGTAGATCATTTGATAAATGTTTTGAAAATGTTTGTATTATTGTCGGAAGAAAATTATTTTCCTTTTTTTTTAATATAAAACCAAGTAAAAATATTCCTACTTGAAAAAGTTTTAGCAAAATGTTATAAATAAAACCAAAATGCTTTTATTAGTGGCTTGAATTTACAAGCAATTATAAAGTTGAGTTTGATTACTGTTTTGTGTTATAATAAATAAAAACCATAATAAGATATATTTTTCTGTACTTCTTATTTTAAAAATTAGAAATTTATTTTTAAAATTATCACATAAATGAATTTACTTCATGCATGCTGTTATCTCTTTAATTAAACATGTTCATGTTCTATATATATATATATCAATTTATGGGGTAACAAATCCCATTTATGGGCCTAGTAAGAGCCCACCGCCAGCTTTGGTCAAATTTGAATCGTTTCTTTAAGAAATTATATTTTGCCCATAGCTCATCGAGTTTTACTACTCAGATGATTATATAAAAAAGATAACACATAATATATATATTTATTTATTTGGAAAATGAACCCAAAGAAAATAAAACATTTCTTTATTGTTTTACGAAGGATGGGCAATAAAAGTTTTAGTGAAAAATCTTACTCTGAAATTGATAAATATTAATTGCAAGGAAATCTTTCTCATCACGATGAGCCATTTGAGCATTATTAGAGTACATGTTTTAGATGGGAAAGATCGGGTAACAAAGTCCCATTTATAGGGCGTAGTAAGAGCACCACAAGCTATCGAAATGAATGATTGTTTTTTTAAAGAGTTTTTTTACTCATAAATAAATTAAAATAATATATATTTATTATTTTTTAAAAATAATTTTAGATTTTAGATTTTCAAAATCAATCCATAAAACAAAGCCAAATTTGACAAATGTGTTTTTTTCTTCTTCTTCACAATTTTAGTATGTTGTTATATGGCATGACTGTTTATACTGTCATGCATAATAAATTTATTCACAGATCACAAAAGTTTATATGGAAAATAAAAAGTTTGGAAAAAAAATGAATTGTGGTATATGGCAGTTAAGTTTTCTTCAGTGTCAATTATCCTAATTTGAAGCTAAGAAAAAATAGTAACTAGAATGTGTTTCTATCATAATAACATTGTCTACGCAATAGTTTAAGAGTATTTTTTTTTGTTTTTTTAACGTGCACTTTTAAAGTCTTTTTCTTAAAAAGTTGGGAGACCCAATAAATATAAAAAAAATAAGTTTAATAAATTTTAATATTTAATAAATACAATATTTACATATGTTTTAATTCTTTTTAAACTATGTCTTTAAATGTGTTTGAAGCTTATTATAAGTTATTTTTTATAAGTTTGACATGTCTAAGAGACTATATGGATTAATTGCTAAAAGTTAAGATTTTTTGCGTTTAAAAGCGTTCTTTTTGTGACAGGTTTTTTTACTAAGTTATAATTTCAGAATGTGAAATTGAATTTAATCAAAGTTATATTACAAATGTCAAGCTATCCAGACAGGTATTATGGAAAAAACAAAAGAGTTTTTTTGGACCTCTAATTAGACTTGCAAAATTAGGTTGAAATACTACTCGCAACAGGATTTTCAATTTTCACACTACATATTCAAATAAACATATCTTTTTTTTGGTATAAACCACGCGGTGTCCTAGGCGCTGGCCCAGACTAATCCACGTTCGCACCGGGTGAGCCTCCGAAGAGGTGAAAGTGCTCCCCAAATAGCCGACTCCATACAAGAGGAGGGTTTGAACCCCTGATCTCTCTTAAGGGACGAGAGCGCCCTCACCACTCACGCCAGGACCTCTTGGGTAAATAAACATATCTTGAGTCTTAGATATCTGAATAATGTGTTTTAAAATCAAAACTCATCTACACATTTAGGTCTATGATTTTCATGAGAGATTATTGGTTAGATAAAATCATTTTGATTGCAAAAAGAAGAATACAAGATGGATGACAAGATTGGTCTTCTCATTAGAGATAAGAGTATGACATAGAAACGATGGACTTTAGAATTCAAGAATGGTGCAAATAAATTTTATAACATTCCATGAATGAAATAATATAGTTGGAATAACTGAATATTGCAAGAAACCAAGTCATATGTAAAGTCTAAATTATAATAGAGTGGTAATAGCAACAAAATTAGTTTTCAACATAAATTCTGAGGGATTTAACCAATTTTAAATGCACAAATAATAAAGAAGGAGTGAAGTAATATTGAGAAATATTAATGAGAAGAAGAATACTAATTAAAGACAGCAATTAAGGAGGGACATGAAGGAACCAATTCATGATAGAAACATCTCCCGTTTCTCTCTCCAAGGGGTGATAAAGGTAGCAACTCATGACAGAAATAACATCTCTCGTTTCTCTCTATAACATTATTTTCTCTTTATTTTATGTTAATTTTCCAACAAATATAAACTAAACTTTGACCCGATTCAAGGGAAATACACACCGTTTTCAGAATTATGTAATAATTTCATATTCAAGTGCTTCTCCATTCTTATTTCAGAATTATGTTATTGATTTCTATTCATGCTTATTGAATTATTTTGAGATGGTATGCATGTACTTTATAGTATTGTTTTTGCAATTCATAATTGTTGTTAGAGACTAGAATAAGAAGTAAAAGAATGGATTTGATAGCTGTAGTATTACTCTAATTTATTATGGAGAAATAAACTAAGGTTAAGTGCTCAAGGTTTTGAATGGTAGCTTAGAATAAAAATTTATAGGAATGAATATTTAGAACTTTGAGCTAAATTAACAACTTATCAATTTATTATTTTTATTTTCAAAAAAATTTAATTTTTTTTACTAAAACCCCCCGTTCATTTTATTTATTTTACTTTCTTGTAGGAAGATTAAACAAAATTTCTCTTGGGCTCTACCTAATCATCATAATCATACTATAAATTTATTTTGTCTATGGTAATAAAATTAACATTATATTTTGAAGGTTTCGACCAAGTATATATACACTAGAACTATATTGGATTTCGTAAGAGCTTGTAATTCAATTGGCAAGAAGATTAATTATTCTACTAGTATTGTGGTATATTGAAAATATTGGTAAGAAATAATCCACAAACTCATATTCTTGAAATAACTTGCTTTATTTATTTATTTATTTATTTTTGCATAACAATACCATTTATAGTACACGCTAGTAAAAGAAGCAAAACATATGCATTTATTTATAAGTTGTCATGTGTAAAATGCATTTAAAATAAAAATAAATAAGGTGCACGAGCTTGAGTTTCTAGGTCCAGTTGGGCTTTTGGGTTGTTGAACATACACTGCTAAACCTAGCTTTGCCTCACTTTTGTTTTTTAATCAACACCCTTCCTTTTTTTTTTTCTTTACTTTGCATTAGTTTTTATTTAAATTTTAACTAATACCACCCCTTTAATTTATTTATTTATTTCACCTTTTATTAAAAAATATTTATTCTTTATCTTCTTTTAAATCACAATGCTTCAAAAAGAGTATTGTAATTTATATTTAATTTGTTTTCTTTTATATTTTATGTAAATAAATTATGTTTATATCAAGTATTTATGAAAATAAAAATAATTCATTCTTAGAAAGGAAAAATAATAACTAAGATAAAACATATAAAATAAAAAGATTAATCAGGGATAAATATTTAAATGTATTTCAACCTTTTGCTTTAAGTTAAAAAACTAGTTTTCATTTTTAGTATTTAATTAGCATTAACTAATCTTTTTTTGTTTTATTAGTTCATATATATATTTTAAAATTTATTTTATTAAGTATAAATAATTTATTTTATCTATAGAATTCATAAGATTTAAAAACATATTTGTTTTTTTTTTTCACGTTGTACAAATTATCTTAAAATCAAACATTTGTGCCATAGCGAGGGTTATAGGACAAATAAAATTTCATTTAAAAGAAGTTCTTTTGTGGACCCACTCCACCATAGAGAATTTAAATATATGGGCATGGACAATTTTAAGGGCCTCAACGTTTCGGGCCTTGAAAGGCCCAATAACCAAGCTGGAGCCCAGCACAAACAGTTGTAGGCTTGTAACGGAACGCTCCTCATTATATATAGCATTAATTAAAAGAAGGGGTTTTAGCAAATCCTAAAACCCTAAAAACATGAAGACGGTGACTGGCAATATCACAAATTCAACTCCGGTGACAATCGCCAAAGCGGCTTCTATACTCTCCAAGTTCGTCTTCTCTGAGACCGGCGCTTCCCAGGCCTTAAACGCTTACCTTCGTCGCGCCACCGCCGCTTTCGATGAGCTGTCACGGCTTCACTCAAAATCCGATCGACGGAAAGCACAAAAAGGACTCAACTTTGATTCTGAGCGAGGAGGCGAGTCAATCCGAGCTAGTGAATTATAGTGAGCAGTTATTGAAGAAGGAGGTTAAGGGAGAGGGTAGTGTGGGAGATGAGGAGACAGAGAGAAAGAAGGAAAAGAAGAGGAGGAAGAAGGGTGATTTGGCAGAGGAAACTCAGAAGAGCAATGGGATAAAGAAGGAAAAGGCAGAGGTTGAGGAGAATGGGGGTGAAGTGCTGGACAAAATTGAAATTAGAGAAAATGGGGAAAAGAAGAAGAAAAAGGAAGAGGAAGAGTGGAGAGGTAGAAGTAAAGGAGGAGAGGGAGGAGGAAGGGAAGGATGGATCGGAGGTGGAGGGCCAGAGGAAAAAGAAGAGGAGGAGAAAACAGGTGGATGATAATTGAGTGACAAAGGAGGTTACTTTCTTCTTGTAATCGGATAATTGGGTATTTGAGTTATTGTCAGGAATGAAATTTACTGCTTTTCAGATATGTTCATGTGCTTTGAAATTTACATATCCAGCTTCGATTGTTTTGTTATTTTGAACTTTATAGATTGCTTGAGAAACTTTGCTCGCAGTAGTTGTAACTTTTTAAAGTAGAAACCAGAATGCTGGCTGCTGATCACCATACAGTTTGATAAAAGCAGACTCTTTATAATTCTAAAACTAGCTAGGTCTGGTGCTGGGGATCTTCTTGGGGCAGGTTTGGCTTGGCCCTGATAGCAGTGGGGGCTAGCTTCAGCTGCTGACTTACACCTGGTCAACTCAGAGAACCAGCCAATGTGCCATCTTTGCCTGCATGGGCTGCACATGTTTCCTGTTTAGTTGAGTCAGCTGCTGACTTACACCTGGTCAACTCAGAGAACCAGCCAAAGTGCTATCTCTGCCTGCATGGGCTGCAAATGTTTCCTGTTTAGTTGAGTGGTGAGTTTTCCTCTTTATTTTGCAAAACAAACCAGTTCTTGTGGTTCTGCTCCCTAGGTTTTTATGATTATTATTGCTCTGCTTTTGGATATTTCTGGCCATCCAACTTAAGACTTTTTATTCTTTTGTTAAATTTTGAGTTGATTATATTGGATTATCATTATAAGGAAATTGAATAATTTAGCTCACTGCTAGATGTATCACCCTGCATTTTCTTTTTTATATTTAGTTGCAGAGACAAAATAAGGACAAACACACACTAAAGCTTAGTGTTTTCTTGAAAAGCAAAGCAAAATTCTGAACTACTTTCTTTCAATGGTGCTTTTGCTGGTAATAAGGATATTGATAGTGAGCGTTCTGCTCAGCAGGATTGCAGCAATGAAATTGGTTTGGCAATATGGGGAGAGATGAGGGTTTGAATCGTGAAAGAGACTTGCTTGGGGTATGGTGAGTTATTCCATTCAAAGTATTGCAATGGTGTTTCTATTCTTGTGTTTGGATGGTGGCGTGTTTTGAAGTTGGAAGGCTGTTTTTGATGAAATTCCACATTTTGTTGTCTCCAAACGATGAATTGTGTGGATTACTTTGCTATGTCCTTGTGGTTTGTAAGATTTCAAACCTCGATTTTTGTAGAATATTATCTCCTAGGGTTTATGGTTTTTAGATTAATGGTGTATTTGATACTGCTTTTGTTTTTGTGGTTGAAAATTTAAAAAAAAGCAGTTATATGAAAAACACTTTTAGCTGCTCATAATTGAAATCGAAGTGTTTGGTTAAAACTGTGGTTGAGTTTAAGGTTGATAAAAAACAGTTTCGTGTGTTTGATTATCATGCGTTTTATAATGTTGTCAACTTATGAAATTACTTGAAAAGACACATATATATTGTTTTTTTTTAAATTTTGTAGATTAATAATTATAACAATAAAATGTAATTAATAATTCATGAAAAAAACAGATATTTGTTTTTATTCTCCTATCAAACTACTTGCAATTTCATTACGAACTAAATTCATACGTGAAGGTTTTTGTGATCCCTGACTATTTAATCGTGGAACAGTATATAGTAAAATATCATCTGAAACAAAATTAGGATTGCAAAGATATAAGTTATATTATAATATCTTTCATATTTATTTATATTTTAATTAAGTTTTTAGATTATTTTAATATTAAAATATAATTTTTATTAAAAAACTTTAAATAGAAAATAAAATAATAAACAATATATTACCCTCCCTTTTCCAGTCCCCTTTCTCTCTCCAGTGCAAGCCCTTCCGGTCCTCGCCTTTCTCTTCAATAAATAGCTATTAGCTGCTTTTCATGGACTTGTGTTTATCTTATTTTATTTTGTGGAATCTATGTTATATTTCTGCTTTTTAAATTTAACTAAACACTAGAATTAGGAGTTTTTTTTGCAAACTCCGTTTGCATCACAAAAACAGGCACTCGCTAAATAAACAAGACCAGAATCAATTTTTAAGTAGCATTAAATATATTTGAAAAAAGAGGTGTTTATACTATTTGAATAAGATATAATATATAATATTGCTATTACAAAAATAATTATAATAAACAAGAGGTGATGGTTTATTTCATAATAATGCAAACAGGAGATGAGAGAGCAGCATGGTTATGTAATTATCACTTTACTAGTTTACTCTCCTTTAGACTACAAAAATGAATTTCTATATTTTTGAAATAAAAAGGAAAAGGGAAAAATGAACATAGTAGAAAAGTTGTATAGCGTTTCCATCTATGAATGCCTTTTAAAATACATTCACCTTGAAAAAAAATATTAAATTCATATTCTTTTAATAATTTTAATTTAAAAAAAAAACATTTTTTAATAACATATTTCATTGCAACACCAAAACGCACTCAAATTGAACGAACCCAAAGAGCAACTTTTTCAAGATAAAAATAAATAAATTTGGGTGGACAATCTTGCTTCAGTTCTCAAACAGGGTCTCCAAAGTCAACTTTTTCACTTGAGTGCTGAACCTCGTCATGAGGGATTCAAATTCAATGTCGATGTTTCCTGGGACCAGGCGTGGTGGATTAGGTTTTGCTCAATGGTCTAATTAGTGTTTATTTGGGAGTTAATGATTATTTTTAAAAATATTTTTTTGTTCAAAAAATATATTAAAATAATATATTTTTTATTTTTTTTAAAAATTATTTTTAATATCAGCACATGAAAAATATCTAAAAACACAAAAACTCATTTTTTTTTTTAAAATATTTTTAAAACACAGTGTCAACCCCTCTAATTATGCCATCCAGCTGCCCAGTTTTTTTCAGTGGAACCAACAGGCATTGATTATGATGTTATCGTAATCAATCTCTTTCTAGACATGTAATAATTTCTTGCACAAAGCACTCCAAGCAGCTAATGAACACATCCCATGATATCCAACAAGATGCTTTATAAAATTGTTGCATAGAAATATAAAAGCTAATGAACTCATTTTTTTCACATTTACATTTTCTTTCGAGTTCTTAGGAAGCTTAGGAAAACCCTAATACTTAAAATGCTTTTCCAATGCTGATCTTCTCAGCCAATTTGGTAGCTGTTACTTTAAATACAACATGGCAAATTGCCATGGGCAAAAGAGCTTGCCTGCCAGAGGCAGGAAGAAGGGCATAAGCACAAAAACCATGGCTCTGTTAGAGTAGTGAATGTAGGCCGCACATCAACAATGCAATATCTCTCTTAACCCTGTATTTGAAAACAATGAAGATTAAATTAAACACATCAACAGGAGGTGAATAGCAAACCAAGTTGAGTAGATGATCAAAAGATATACATGTCTCCTCCTTCGGCTTTGCGCAATGTACCATGACCGGGCCATCACATAGCACGGCAAAAGAAAACCAGCATATTGAAGAAGCGAAACCTGAAACTGAAAATCTGATTTGAGTTGATACCATAAACCACCTGATTTTCTAAGGATAGGAAAGTTTATCCACAACCTATTTGGGGCACCATCACTTACACTGAAGAAGGACGACATTTCTTGCACCATCCCCGACTCCCTTGTAACCATTAGAGCTTGGCGGAGTAGCAAAATTATAAGCAACTGCATGTAATGGTGACCGAAATTAGCTTGAAAGCACATAAAGAATATCAATACACAGAAGATTATTGTTCGAAAACAATTTGCTTACAATGAGAGCAACAGATCGAAGACAAGCAAGACTGCTTGTATTAGCGACAGCATAATCCTCATACTCTGATTGCAGCAATTGATGTTCAAGAGCTAGAAGGTGAGAATCATGCAGATCAATGTGGTGGCCCCATGCTTGCCTATTTAACAAAGTAGAAACACGCGCACAAAAAAAAACCATTTAGAAGAGATTTTACTAGGATACAGAATAGCTTCTGAAAAGATGTTAAAAGCAAAATAAACAGAAGGAGGAAAAAAATGTGGAAGCCGCATCAGTATATCGAAAGTCGATGCATATTCAGCATAAAATCACAATAGAGCTCAATTCCTGATTGCAACAGAGTTGGACCAAGTTCTTTCCTATTAAGCAATCACAAACCAGATTTCGCCTAAGAAATTGGTATTCTGGAAGAGAGCACCACATGGATTCGGCAATTTTCCATAATTGCAGTATCTAGGTTTTCCTACAGATATCCTATAATCCAGTACTCAGTCATTACCTTATATCAATTGCCATAAAATCAGGATTGCTGCGGGCTGGTGGAAGGGAATAATTTGGTGAAAAAACCTGCCAACCAGAAAGCCCATTTTATACAAGTTCACGAATCACAAAAAATACCTTCTAGAAATGTATCTATCATACAAAAATGTAGTAATAGCTTGCAGAACCCCTTACTTGATTGCAGATTTCACAGGTAATGTCACCTTTTTTGTTGCACCATCTCTGAATGCACTTTCTATGAGCAAACTGCAAGTGAAACTGACAAACAATCAGTGGAAATGGCATGCATGGTAGCCAGTAAAGACTGATAAAAACTAAAGCAAAACCATTCTTAGACCGAGCATTTGTGACATGGAATATCTTGAATGCCAAAGTTGATGATTAGCATAAGGGGAACTATATGCACTCATTTAAAAGCGTTTATGAACAAGCACAAATGGGGATGTGGCCCATTTCCTAAAAAGGAAAGAAACAGAATTCCATTCTCTAAACCAGAAGCAAGTTGTATTTATCTAGAAATACAAGGCAACTCCTCTAGCCCAACACCTCATTTATTTTTCTCCAGCATGCTAGCCAAAAGTGCAGCTAGAGGACATGAGAAAAAGAATGCATCTTTAATCTAGACTTTGATTACATACCCTTCCAGGCCAAAACCAACCTTCAATTGGAAATCTTTATAAACAAAGATACAAATTATGAGCAACCAACATCTAGAAGCATTTATAATATCAAAATTCCATCATATCTAAAATGCGTCAACTCTATCATATTCAATGTATTTATGTTTAATCACAATCAAGTGAAGAGCTTTAAGATCAAATTCCATTTGGTCTTCTTACTGCTGATGAACGTGAATCCCTTTCCACTAGGCTGGTTTATTGCATACAAAGAGAAAAACTGTAAATAGAAACTCTTTATGAAATACAGAACTGGTGGCACAAAATAGGAAACTTGTTAGAAAACCTATTGAAAAACAGGTAACTTTTAACAATACAATATATGTGACGGATGGATAAGATAACTGCTGTACACATTGAAAAGTACCAGTCCCTTGATAGATTCTTTCAAACCAAAAAATTACGTCCTTTCTCACAAATCTATTCAAGCTGATAAGGAAATTCAGAAAAATTATACCTTAATATTCAGATTTTGTACAGAGAATAAATTCAATATGACCAGCTGAAAATGTTAATAATTCTCAACTATTTGATCCGGATTACAAAACATGGACTTAGTTTAAAAGCTCTTATCAGTTTGTCACCAGAACATGCCTTCTAATGTCTTCATTATTAATCAAACAGTGTTTATAGAATCAAAATCCAGACAGAAAGAGAAGGTCAACTGGACAACAAACACACACCAAAATAGGGATACTCATTAAATGCATACACCCACCAACACCTAAATGTCCAATACACAATAATACAGCACAAGTAGCTGATAACATGCATAAGAAATCCCAACTTTGAAACGCAAAACACAACCGATTCTCAAAGCACCATCATGTTCAAAAAATTGAAGTTGAAATTTTATGTTCAAAAAATTGAAGTTCAAATTTGGAAACTAAAGTTATACACAACTCCCAGACAGGCAAAGACCTTGAGAGTTGTGATAAAAAACAAAGTGAAAGAAAATCTCCTCATACAAGACGAGCGAGCGAGAGCTAAATGTAAAACTAAAAGACAATCAACAAAAACCTTAGAGCCGAAGAAACCATCATCCCAAAAGCACAAAACAACAGCCTCACTGCCTCACCGTAATACAGAAAGAACACAACTTTAAGCTTAAAATAGAGAAATTCATTCAAAAAATAAAAATCCAGAAATTTTTTAGTAAAATCAATTTAAAACCCACTACCAAAAATCAACAAATACAAAAAAATCAAAACCCAGAAGAGAAAAGTAAAGACCTTGAGGGTGCCATTACAAGAACAAGGAGCTTCCAAAGCAAGAACCTCATCTTCTTCTTGACATATCCTGCATTCAACCATCTCTACTTTATTCAAAGAACATGACGACCCCTCTTCGTTTCCTTTCACAGAACCAATACTCTCTTTCACATTACTATCCTTACTTGTTCCTTCAACTCTAACAACATTACTACCATTTCTTTCTCCATTATTAACTGGCTCAAAACAGCTTGAGGTCACTATGATTCTGTCTACACACACCATCAAGTCATCAACCATCTCTCCCCACCACTCTCTCCCTCTCTCTATAATGTGAAAGATGTTTTATATACTTTCTCTCTCTAGTTCTTCTTGGCCTGTCTGTAGCGCTCTCTCTCTCTCTCGAAGTGGAGGAAGATAGTAGGAGAGAGGAGGAGTGAAGGGAGTGGGGCTCTCAAAAGGTTAAGGTTTGTGGGGGCGGAATTTACGAAATGGACCTCATCTCTGTCTGGACTTGAGTGGACCTGGTCGTAGAGTTTACTTACATTTCTGCCAGGAAAAACAGGTAAGTGCTTGCCTGACACGGAAGTACGTCACGGATTTTGACAGAAAATAAAATATAAATAATTTGCTAAAAGGTAAAATTAAAATATCTTCCAAAATTACAGATTTAACAAACACTAAACTTTCATTAAAAAAAACAAATTCAGGACAAAAGTTTTAGCCTTTGAAAAGTGTTTTTTGTAAGAAAAATTTATTTTTAAAATATTTTTTTAATGTAGTTATATTAAAAAATAAATAATATTTTATTTTATTTTAATGTTTTTTCAAATAAAAAAACACTTTAAAAATAATTACTACTATAATGAAAAACGAGTTCTTATTTTTACTTTTAAATTATTTAGGATTGGAGTATTGTGTAAAAGATTCCGAATAATTTTATTGTGTAAAAAATATTTTTTTAAAAAATAATTTTTTTTAAAAATATAAAAAAATTATTTAAAGTAAATTTAGCATAAGAAATTGCCTTTTGCATTGATCGAATTCCAGTGAATGTTTGACTGATTGCATATTTTGACTGTTTTTATAATTATTTAATTTTTCTCCTTTTAACAACTATTTAATGAATAACGAATAATGAAATATTGCCTTAATTTGACTCAATAATTAGTTATTAATAGCAATATTTAATCACATAAGACTGACCGTTGCTTAACATTTGATTAAGTGTGATCGAATGTAGTAAAGACAGCCACAAACGTTAACAAAACACTTCAAACTTACCATTTCTTTTTCTCTAATTGTTGTTGTAAGCTTCTTTAAAAGTATTTTTTATTTTTTAAAAAAATAAATTAATATTTTTTAATGATTTTAATATGTTAATATCAAAAATAAAAAATTATTTTAATATATTTTCAAGCAAAAAACACATTGTTAATTGCATATGATATTAACGTAATCAATTCAATTTAAAGGAATGGCAAGCATGTCAAAGAAACGTTAACGACATGTTTTTGAGAAAATCTTATCATATATATATATATATATTAGATTATACTTGGATATATGAGCCGTGACTTGATGTGGATCATATAGTTCTTTCTTTCTTTTTAAATAAAAAAAATGTATATATAGATTTTTTCAACATTATTTTTAATACAAAAAGAATTATCAATCACAAATCAACATTTTTATACACATATCTAATTAAATAATATTTAAAATATGTAAGCTTGCAACATTGTTATGCTATTAGTTGTGTTTAATAACTTTGTTTTTCAGGGGAAAGTTTTTTTGTTTAAATAAACAATTATCCGTGCTAATAAAATATAAAAAAAAGTTATCAAAAAATACAATAAAAATATGAAACTCAATTATCAAATAATCCACTATTGAATGACAAAACTGATTTTTTTTTTTAAAAAAAAAGTTGCGATAACTTGTTAATCTCGTGAGCAGGAATACATGAAAAGAAAAGCGCAAAAATTAATTCCTAAAAAATATATGTTGAAAGATGAAATTTGAAAAATAAAATCATTTTTTTTTTGTTAAAAAAGACAAACGTCAACCTATCCTAACATTTGAAACGTATGGCTAAGGCATGACGACGAGACTGGCCGCATAGAAGTCAAACTAAAAAAAAATAAAAACAAGATTTCTCAATAATAAAAAGCTTAGCAATGAAACAAAAAATAACTAATTGAAAAAAATCAAAATTTGAAGGGCAAAATAAAAAAAAATCAATTTATAAAAGGATCTATAAGAAGTTAAAGTCAACCCATGCTAACTTTCAAACTCTTGTAACCTTGGCCGTGAGGACAAAACTAACCCTATAAAATGAAAAAACAGCTATGAGAAAAACTTTCAACAAAAACATTCCAAGAGATTAAATTGGAAGAAAAAAAATACAATAAAAGAACATTCAAAACAAATCAAACAACAATAAAAAAGTAACATGGACCCAAATTCAATATAAAAATAAATTAAAATCAAATTGAAAACAAAATCTACGTAGTAAAAAGGCACAAGAAGATCAAAATAATGAAGACCAAGATTGACATGAAAATCAAATCAATATAATAGAGATGAAATTTAAAGAGAAAAAAACTAATCAAAATAAGATAAAAAAAACAAAATATACAACAATGAATTTCAATAAAGCCATTTCACCAATCAATTATTACAAAAAAAACACTACAATAAAAATATTAAAAAGCCAATAATCATTACTGAATCAGAAATAATTTCATCCCTAAAAAAAATTGATTCCAAAGCTGTCAATTTTCTGACATAAAAAGTTTAAAACATAACCGATAATAATAATAATAATAATAATAATAATAATAATAATAATAATAAATACCAGAACGCGTGGGAGGGGGAAAACTGTGTACGGTCTACAATATTATTATTATTGTTATTATTATTATTATTATTATTCTAAAAATATAATAATGGTCCAGCGTAAAGAAATGCTACAATTTTTTTCTAGGTGCATGTCTCTGTCAAGGCAAATGAGCATCCAGGCAGGCAGAACTGCCATCATTCGATGAAAAACGAAAAAGAAAAGACTTTATTACGGTTTAGCAATTAGCATAGTGTCTTAAAGAGTTTTTTTTTAATTTTAAATTATATTTTTTTAATATATTTAAATTATTTTTATGGGTTGACGTCAAAAATAATTTTTTAAAAATAAAAAATATTATTTTATATATTTTTAAATAAAAAAACACTTTAAAAAATAACCTCAAATACATTCTAAAAAAATATCTTCTTGTGGTTCAAATCTCAAACCAAACCAAAATTATTTACTGTTTCAGTGTGATTTAAAAGTATTTTTCGATTAAAAAAAATTATTTTTAATATAAATACATGAAAATAATTTAAAAATATCAAAAATAAATAATTTAAAATAAAAAATAAAATTTAAATTTTTAAAAAATATTTTTAAAATACAGTTTATAACAAGACCGAGTGTCTTCCATGATGGTTCCCATGAGTTTTCAATTACCTGCTGCTGCTTGCTGCTATTATCGAATATTAATTTCCTACTATTTATTGGATAATTAAAGTGCTTTAAACGCCCTTATGATTTCAAGGCTGTTTTATAATTTTGTTTTGGCCATTTATTTTTCCATTTAAAAAAACGTTACACCAATTGAGTTTACATGGATCCATCTCTTCTTTGATTGGCTGATGTAGTTGGGCAACTAAATAATAAAATTAAAAAAAATAATAAAAAATAATCTCATAAAAAACAAACCAAAACATATAGATTTTTGTTTAGAAAAAAGCCATTGAAAACAAAAAATACTATTGAAATGGATAGTGTTTTTTATATTTTTGCAAGATACATGAGAATCATATTTTTATGAGAACATGATGGGGACAAAGAGTCAAATTGATAGTATGATTTTAAAATTAATAGTATAAATATGATCTTTTTATTTGTAAGCACTCCAATGATAGAAAGTCATCTCAAAGAGCCAATTATATTTTAATATGTTTATTATTAATTTAATTCCAATAAAAACTTTTTTTATATATAAAAACACATTAAAGAAACTTCTAATACTTTTGACCAATATATAAAAATATTATTTTAGCTATCTGACATTGCTTTTGTCTTAAAGTTGTAAAAATAAAAGACAGAAACTGAAATTTTTTGTCCTTTTTCTTTTGGAGATGTATACCTAAAAATTTATAATTACAACTCAGAATGATGGGATCATACGGATCTGACTTAATTTAATTATATAATTAAGATGATGAAATGTTACCATTTAATTACCATTTAAATTTAAGCTGTACGACGAAGACAAATGGGATTAGAGAAACACAACTAAAAATTGATGGAACCATATGAGTTTTTTTTATATATATATATTTTAATTTAATCCTAGAATTACAATTTTTTTTATTTTCATGGATGTATGGATAATGGCTTGTATAGTTGATGAAAACCATTTGATTTGGTATATTTTTGAAACACGAGTAATGTTATTGAAGGAAGGTAAAGAAGAGCCTTAGCATATGAAGCTATTTTTTTTTACTAGGATCTTCAATGCATTTGATGTGAATACGAGGATGTAAAGAAGAGCCTTAGCATATGAGACAGAAAGTATGAGGATGGTAAAGTCATTGAGAGAGATCATTTCTATGGTGCCATAAAATTGAGAAAAATGCAATTGAGGTTTTGGTCTAGCATGAGAAGGGACTTGTTCCCTTTCTCTATGCTCGGGTTCGAGTCTTTTTGTGCATATCTGTCACTTTCACGGTGTCTTATTTGTTTATTGAGCTTGCAAGATGTTCAGTGAATCTGGGGTTAGTTGTGATACATGTAAGCTGGTTTGCAACACAATTATATATATATATTTTTTTTGAAAATCAAGAATGGTTTGCATTGATAATTAGTGAATTTACGATTTCTCAACGAGGCTGAGTGCCATGGAAAGTAGGACGTATATCATGTTTCACAGGGGATTCCAAGAAATTAAAGGAAAACAACGAGAAAGAAGCATCCAGGCTCTAAACACTGAATCAATGGAAGAACAGGGGATTCCAAGAAATTAAAAACAAAACGTTAAGAGAGGATTCATGCTTACAAACCCAAATTGCTCACAAGTTACATGGTTAGTTAAAAGGCTCGCAGTGAAATTGGATCTTCCTTACTAAAAATCTGAGGAAAAGTCCAACACACATGTAACAAGGAAGAACTAGTGACATATAACATCATACATACATGAAGACTCAATAACTATATACACAGCAGTGGAGAACACCGTGCATTACAGCTGCCTTTTTATTCAATTGAAGACGAGCATACTGTCCCTGCAATTCAGGTTTAGAACATGGGTGCGTGCTGGTGGCTTCAACCTGACCACCCTCCCCTCTGAGGACCCCCAGATGACTGGACATTCAGCCTATCCAGCACAGCATTAAAATCCACAGGCTCACCCCTCTCCTCCATCCTCTGAATCACACTGGCAGCATGATCACCCCGGAAACCCATGCTTACCAATTTCTCGATCAAGTCACTGTAGGGATGGTTACCAAAAAAGGGTGAAGGGCTTGAATGGCGGGGCAGCAATCCTGTGCCTGCAGCTGGCTGAGGAGGGTATCCACCCTGTGGGAAGTGAGATTGTTGAGGTGTATGGTGTGGTCTCCCACCTTCACCATCATAGATCATGTATGGACTTGCTGGAGGCTGGCCTGGGTGAGGTCCAGCAGTGGCATATGCATCATTGTGTTGTCCTCCAAAAGTGCCCTTAACTTGCTGAGGTGAAGGATGCCGTGGTTGCTGTGGAATACCATACCCATAAGGCATGGTGTCAGCACGACTAGCTAAGGGTTGTGGAGCACCTGAATATGAAGCTTGCATGGGCAAGCTGATCGGCAGAGTTTCTTGTGGAGAGGGATTTGTTGGCTGACCTGGTGGTTGGTAGGGAGTGTAAGCTGTTGTAGATGTAGGCTTGATCTGGGGCTGCATCTGTTGTGGTGGTTGAACTTGCAAAGGTAACTGCTGGGGCCACTGTTGCTGATACTGAGGAAATTGTTGGCCTTGTGGCGTCTGGTTTACTTGTGGCTGTGCAGGCTGTGGTGCCACTCTAGAGACATCTTGCATTTGGGGTGTTCGGTACTGGGGATCAGGAGGAAGATATTGGTTCTGAGGGTGTTGGGCCGGAGCTGCTGAAGATGGTAACTGGGTAGGAGGCAAATAATAAGATTGCTGTTGAGTCACATTCTGAGGCGGGGCTTGAGAGAGTGGAGGCACAGGTGGGGCATGCTGCTGTGGTGCTACCTGGTGTGGTAGAGCAAGAGCCAATTGCTGGTTACGTATATCAGATGCATTGGGATCAGAGGCAGCTGGTGTTGCTTTTTCCTCATTAGCTTGGGACTGGCTTGATGAAGAGGGTTCCTTCTGTGCAAGCTGAAGCTTGGCTAATTCTTTCTGAGTCTCAGCAAGCTCTTGCTTATCTCTTAGGATCTGGACAGACCTGTGCACCTGCAGCAAGCATCATAAAAAAGCCATGCTCTAGTATCATATGGCCAGAAAAACATAAAATTCTTGAAAAATCAAGACATGTAGTCAGCAAAAAGAAGTGATAAATGCATTTGTAATTGTATTTTAATAGTTGAAAGTTTAAGAGAAAAGTAGAATTGCCTTCCCACAAAAACCCACAATTCTTTTCTGCTAGGGCTCCAGACAGCACAAACAGAAAACAGATAATAGCCTCATATTACGTTAATACTAATATTACACCTGCCCATTTAGCCTCCCTAATGCTATCTAGGTACTGATATCCCTCAAATATGCATTTCACCTCATTTGATAATGGAATGTACATCAACTAATCTCAAAACAGTCTCTCAGAAGAGCTGTACTGATCTACATCTGCAAATGTGAAATGGATTGATACACATAAAGTCATGACATTCATATCTCTCCTTCTTCATTTGAAAGCCTCATTGGTTTCATAGGGTTATTTAAGTCCTAGACTATCCTAGTTTTTTATGACACTTGCACAAATGAAATTTAAAGATGGAAAAGATTATCATTACAGCCAGTAATTATGGTCCAATTAAAGTTTTTACTTTAAACTTTTTCCTAAGAATTGTTCCAAAGTTATTATATTATGTATCATGGTTTTATTTTTAATGCCAAATCGACTTTTCTAGCCCAAGCACTGGTTGCTTTTCTCTTACTCTTTCAACCATCTTCCATTGCCTTCACCCATGTACCTCAATAACTCTTTCTTGTAAATCCCCAACACTTGGAATGAAAAAATGGACTAGAAAATTGAGACCTAAAAGACAAATTAACAAGTTTAAAAATGGCATGCCAGTCCAGGATGTGTCATACAACTAAAAGGTTGAAAATCTGGTAACTCCATTTCCAAATGTCATTCAAAGACCAAGGGAAATAAACAAGATTACCATATGCACATACTAATAAGAAAAAGGTTTGAAAAACACACGTTTTGTGAATGGAAAATTGAACCATTACAAAAATGAAATAGACATGTATCATGAATTCATAATACAGAGCTCAATACATGTAAAAGAAGAAGATGAAAGCGGTATGACCCACACTTTTAAGTGTCCCAATTAAACCTATCATAATCTATAAAGAATGCATCTATTACTTGATGGTAATGCCTAGATGATAATCAATAAATCCTAGCTCTAAAAGAAATGCAAGTGCATAAACACTAAAAACCTTGACCTTTTCAAGTACTAAAGTTTGATGGGAAACAGCTTATTTAAGATTAGGTCATCAAGCATAGCCTTAGAAGTGAGTTCCTAGTTCATAACAAGCATTGAAAAAAAATACTGTTAGGGCATTATTATGGATCATAAGTCATAACCTCAACTATCCATTATGATTTTGCTGTTTTATCTAGGTTAAACTTCCTAGCATAGATTTAGCCATCAAACACAACCACTTATTAATACATGATAGTGAAAACACAATCGCAAAGTAAACTCACCTCTTGAACATGCTTCTCAAGAGATTTAAGTTTTAAATCTGCCTCCTCATTGTCACGAATAGAATCTGATCGCATATCTCCAATTGCTTTATCAAGGTTGTAGCAAGACAATTCTAACTGGGACAGTCGTGAACTGATACCCTCAAGAAAACGCATGATGTTGTCAGTATGTTTTTTCATGCCCTTCTCAACAGTAGAGACTAAATCTGGACCGAAATGGACAGAATCTTCTGGCTGGCTATAGGAACCACCAGGAAACAATGACGACCTTGTCATTTTGCTTTTGTGGAAATCCTGCTTGAAGTAGAAAATAGCAATTCTTCATAAGTGATTGTGATGATAATTCTGCTTATACTGAATGGATATGAAAATGCATTCTGGTTTGAGCATATAACTTGAGTTGAAAGTAAGAAACCATTGCAAAGATCTAAGAAAGCAATCTGATTAGGCTTTCAATTCTCAAACTAGGACCTCTCCCATCACGTACACCAGAAAAAATCAATCGGGTGCTTGCTTAGCAAACCAAGTACCAAAGAGAAAGAAAGGGAAGAAAAAAAACTATCTAGTGGCAAGGGATATTGTGGGTGTGCGAACAAGCTTTGCAGGAAAGATTTTAAAGTGCAGCCAGTTATCATCACTGCAAAATTTAAATTTGCAGAAAAGAATGCAATGTAAGATCCAGACAATTAATAGCACACCAGCTCCAGAGGACTCCACTAAATGCTTTGTTTTACAATGCCGCTAGTGTGTTATCCAAATTAGATACTTTGATTTAATGAATAGCCAAGTAAACACAACCACACCCCTTCCCCTTATTGTCCTCATGAAAATCTTGGCATTTTAAAATCAGTCAGATTTTTTAGAACACATTTTTTACTCAAAAGAAACTTCAAGGTGTTTGGTTCTAAAGTAACAAGATCTCTTTGTGCTCAACAAGGATTGCTAATCAAAGCAAGCATGAAACTGTGCAGCTAAATATTGAGGCCTAAAACTTCTTTCACAATTTTGTAATAAAATTTCCAATACATGGCCTAAGGTTAGCATCCTTATAAACCATCTTATTTTTCATCTAAACCTCCACACTCCACTACGCAACTTCACACACTTATCTTAAGAAATGACAAAAACAACGAAACTCAGCCAAAACTCAATCAAATTTCATAATTTAATTTGCAAAGCAAGGAAATCCCAATTCAACCAAACCCACAAAGCCTGTGATTTTTTCAACAAAAACTATAAACTATAACATCCATCTTTTGCTTGCCATAAACCAAAAATAGCAAAATTTTTAGAGAAGCTAAAATAAAAAATTCATTTCAAATTCAAGAATCCAACTCACGGTCAAAGACCCACAAAAAATAAGCACTAACCAAACCCCAAAAAAAAACAACCGAAACCCTAAACCCCCAAATTCCATAAAAGGTACACAGAAATTCAACAATTACACCTGATCCAAACCAAAAAGATCAAAGCTTTATCAAACCAAAACAGCTACCTTGCTCGAATTGGACACGATCACAGGATCCGAATGAGACTCATCTGTGGAATCTTGATTGTTGGTACCGTAATCTTCATAAGAGCAGAGAATGTCATCGGTCCCAAAATCGAATCCCTTTGAGCCATAGGTGGCCGGACCTGATGATCCAGATGCCATTTTGAGAAGTGGAAAATTGAAATTATAGAAATTGAATAGAAATCCAAAGGTTTTTGGAGAGAGAATTTTGGGGATTTTTGAAGAAAATAATACAGAGAAAATTCAGCTGGGCTTGTTTTTTTCCTCCCTCTTGCGTGTTTGAATTCATGCAAGAGCTATTTTTTAAAAAATAATTTTTATTTAAAAATATATTAAAGTAATAATAATAATTATTATGTTTAATATAATATATTAAAATAGTTTAAATAAATGATTTTCAGTACGGACACTTCTTTCGAAGGAAGTTTCATTTTTTTTTGGTTAGTTTCATGTTAGATAAGATGACCTTGCATAAATATCTTTCCTTTTATTTTAGTACACAAAGTCACAAACCACAATTTCTTACAATTGTGTTAAATTATTAAATTTGACCACACAGTTGTACGAGATGGGTAGATGGTTTGATAAAACAATTATTTAAAAATATATGAAAATAATATATATATTTTTTTATTTTTTTTAAATTATTTTTGACATTAACATATAAAAAATAAAAATATATAAACAGAAATTCATTTATTTAATTTTTAGAGATGCATGTTATTTGACCAATTCCTAATTTAGGTTAAGTTTAATATAATCATGGCCCAAACAACCATACTTAGTGGGCTTGACGTTGAGCTACTGAAATGGGTCTCTCTCACGCAACCGCACTGGCTGGTTTGCCTTTGTTAACTTCGCTTATATGTCTTCATTTTTCTTTTTGCAGATTGTTTTAAGCTATCAGGCTCTCATTTCAATTGTAGCCTTCCTCTTTTGGTCACTATCAATGCTTTCATTTCCCCTTCAAAGGGGGAACTAAGGGTGACAATGACTATGAAGATTCATGGAGTTTGCTATTGGATTAGTGGAGAGGTGATGTGTTGTTGTAAGATTTAATAAGCGATTTTTTTTTGGATTTTAGGAAATCTTATTTCATGGAAAATGCACTTTTGTAGGCCCAGATAAACGAGTAAAATCTCGGTTGTCCCATGTTCTTATAAGAGATGCACGCTCTGACTCGAACTCGAGACTTGTTATGTAGATCTCAAGTTCTTTGTCATTACACCAACGCTCTTGAGGATATTTAATAAGAGAATGCTAAACACAAAAACCCAGTTGAACGAGTAAAACACCAGCTTTGTTATAAGGGATATTTAATAAGGGCGTGCATCTCAAGTTATTTAATGGGCGCACTTTATAGACTTAGATAAATGAGTAAAACCTATCATCTGTGGCTTTCCCTCTAAAATCTATATTTTTCTCAAAAAAGCTTACACATGATTCATGACTTTGTGATTCCATGACTCATCTTTGCTACAAAGATTTATGGTCACCCTTTCCAGTATCATGCAGAGAGAACACTGTTACAAATGTCAAGAATCTATTTTATCTAAAAATTTAAGTTGTTAGGTGAGGTTCTAGAATATAATTTATATTATTATTTAACACATCTCTTCAAGTGAAAACACTCGAAACTTGTACACGCCTGCACTACCTCGTACTTGATTTTTTTATCAAATAGAAACGAGAGTGATGAGATTCGAACTCGTGACCGCTGAATTAATAAGACTCTAATATCATATCAATAAACCATCTCATCTAAAAATCTAAGCTTTTAGATGATATTCCAAAATATTATTTATATTATTCTCTAACAACAAGACAGTAACACATGCATATTGCTCATTAAATTCTGCATAGAGATTTACTGATCACGTATGAACAAATTCAACGTCCCCTCGCCACGCTGGTTTGTGGAGAAGTGAAGGGGACATTGTTTGCACTTTCGTCTCTGTAGCTTTCATGTTTACAAGTTTCGTGATTTATTTATCTTACGTTTTTCAGTTCCTTATTGTCGAGAAAGGAAATCTTGAAGTGTCAGATATAAAATAGCCATACATATTGTTGAATCAGTGTGCATGACAAAGCAGATACTGAACACACCATTTCACACCATTTTCCCAATTTTTTTTTATTAATATAGATGTCCTGACCAGCTTGCGTGTAGCTCGACTAATTTTACAGGTTCTAAAATTTAACGATCATGTAAATCTTTAATGATCTTCATGTTAAAAATTTCTAAGCTTAAAGTCGAGACTAAACTTAACGATCATATAAATTTCTAACGACCATCATATTAACAATTACAGGGTCTAAACCCGAAACTACAAGTTAAGTAATCAACTAACTGTCAATGAACCATCTCACCTAAAATCTCAAGCTTTTATGTGAGGTCCCATAATATGATTTATTTATATTATTCTCTAACACAGCCCCTCAAGTGAAAGTCATTTGGGCTTAAAACTTGCACAAAATCACATTACTTTATGCTTGATTTTTATAAAATAGAATATGTGAGGTCCCATAATATAATTTATTTATATTATTCTCTAACACAACCCCTCAAGTGAAAGTCATTTGGGCTTAAAACTTGCACAGAGTCACATTACTTTATGCTTTATTTTTATAAAATAGAATAGGGGTGGTGAGATCCGAAACTCGTTACCGTTGGATCAACAAGACTCTGATACCATGTCAAAGAATCTCAAATTTTAATAATAAAATAACATAATATAATTTATATTATTATCTAACATTAACCACCAACAAGTTCGTTAACCTTTCCTCATCTTCGGCAATCCCGTAGAGGCACAATGTAGCTGATTCAACACCAAATACTTGCCTTAACAATTTTCCAGTGCTGTATTGCCGTAGAAAATCCTGCAAAAAGTGGATTGAACATCGGATGGTCATAAAGGGCGTGGCAATGTTCAGGATAAAGAACTGGGATTGGATTTCATAGTTTTTCAATGCATGAATGTTTTGAGTTTAATAACCCGAATCATAAATTTGAGAAATTAACATATATTGATATTTTTTTATTTTAATTTTTTAATTTTATCGTTTAATATTATTATTATTTTTACAAAAATAGGTTTTATGATTTTTTTTTATAAAAAGTACAAGTTATGAGACAAGGAATACTTTTTTTTTCTTTCAACTTTTTGTGCATGTCAGCAGTATCTTTCTAGATATTAGATCACAAACTCATAAATTAAACTAAAATTGAGTTTCATTTTAAATCAATCTTTTTTTTATATAAAAAAAACTTAGTCATATTAATTTTTTTTTGATAACGTGGGAACCACATGACCCGGAAAGCGCACTTTGTAGGCCCAGGGCATGCGTAAACCCCCGGCTGTCCCAAGTTCTTACAGGTTTGGGATAGGGCGCTAGGAAGGCTCGAACCTCGCTCCCGTGTATAAGAGCGAGGCCTGTTGCCGCCAGGCTGACAGATTGATTTACATTTTAAATCAATCTTTTTTTTATATATAAAAAACTTAGTCATATTAATCTTTTAACCCACAAATCAACCTCAACAACGTATCAACTATAAATCATATTGGATTTGGAAACTTCGAAACATAGGTGAGGTGTGTTATAAAACATATAATAGGAATTTTTCATTAAACAACTTATGAGATCGATCATACATTGCTTTTATATAGGTCTTGTTATTTGGTTGTTGTGTTTCCAACTCGCATAACTAACCATTTATTAGGTAATCCAATGATATAAGCCGAGCCAAGGACTCAGGAGTTTACTCTTTTTCTTATCTCAGGTTCAAGCTTTGTAATTATTAATTTTAGGATAATCACTTAATATTTATATGATTGTTAACTTCATGCTCTGTGAATTAATCGAGGTGCACATAAACTAACTCGAACATCTATATTAATAAAAAAAAAAGTATATCATTGCCACCCATCACCAAACACATGAAATCAATGGTGATAATTACTTTCAACTAGTTGTAAAATATATATGTATATATAAATCATTTATCTTTTATTTTTGTTTTTGTAGTTTTTTGTCTTGTATTGGAAGTTGTTATAATGTCAGCATCGATGAACATACATCAATGCTTATCCATATCCATAGAATTGATGGGTTTTGTTTACAAATTAGAAAAATATTTCTAATTTTATATTTAAGTGTTAAGCTACTTACTATAAAATAATCACTTCATGGTCTATACTTTATACCCCTACCCACAGATTTAATTACTTTGCCCACCAGTTTGGCGAGGCTCACTTTATAGTAGAGTAGAGCTCTGTATGCTATAGGATCTGATTCGAGCCTGATTTAATTGAAAATTATAATTAAGAGAAAGTATATTTGGTTAAATCTTCGAGTGGATTTGTGTTAAGGTTAATCTATTATTTAAATTGTTTTTTTTTTTTTTTTTTACAATCTACGATTAATTTCTATCAATTTCCCAAACACAACACATTTCAAGTAGAAACTGACAGTACTCGTTAGTAACAGAGAAATCGTAGCTTCTCTGCCCACTTTCAAAGCTTTGTCGTGCCTCCTCCTCCCCCCTCGTCTTCTCTCCCTCTCTTTCCATACTTCCTCTCCAAACCAAAGACACAGGGCAAACCCAACTTTCAAAGAAAAGCTGTCAAAATGGACTCATCGATGGCTTTATCTTCTTACACTTCACGCCTAAAATGCTCCCTCCCTAACCCCCCGCCTTTGATGAGGGTGCAGTCACCTCAGCTCCCAGGTGTGTTTCCTTTATCCAGACGCCGTTGTGGGATGGCTTCCTTTGCGGAGTTCAGAGGACTGAGGATCCACATGGGTTCAAAAATGTCAACCTCGTTGGTCTCGATTAGCACGAGGAGAAATCCCAAGGTTTTTTCTCGTATTGTGTCTGAAGCTCAAGAGACTTTTGTTGATAGTAAGTGTTTTTATTTTTTAATTGGGGTTTTATTATTTGGTCTTGTTTATTTTAGTTCTTGTGCTTTTGTTTGATTCATTGTTTGTGATCTTGTGCTATCTCAGATTTGGATTATTGCACCAAGAGAGTCTTTTTAGTTCACGATTTTGAGTCTTATTTGGTCGCCCTTGATTAGAAATCACCGATAAACAATATTAAAAACAAGATTAAATCACTGATAAACAACAGTAACTTTTCAAAGATCTAATCTAGTTTGTAAATGGGGTTTACGTAAATTACAGTCTTTTCTAGATGGTCAAGATATGATCTTTGATTGGGGAGGAGGACTAATATTACCCAAAGGAGGGTACCAGTAAGAGTTGCATTTGAGAGTGTTAAAGAGGAAATCTCTATTATCATCTAAACAGGAGATTGAAACCTTTTTTTTAGTGTATAAGGGCTGTTCTAGATGCTCTTTATCATCGAGAAACAAAATTGATTGCACAGGAGGGATAAGGGACTTGTAGTAAAAATGGGGATTTAAGGAATTACGAACTGAAATTGCAATTCTGAAAACAATAATTGAACTGGAGAATGTTAAAGTGACCTTCATGATCATCCAAATAGAAGAACGAAGCTTATGTATTTTGCAGTTGGGAGAGGAGAGGGCAGGGGTGGTGGAGTTTGCATGATAGAGTGAAGGTGTGGGTTTTGGAATAGAGAAGTTCGTGAGTGTGGAAAGTGAGCTGTGTCACTTCCTTTGTCAAAGACTAGGAGGTTTAACATGCTTGAAATTGCTTTTCTTCATTTTGGAAAAAAGATGTTCACTGGTTTTTCCTCGTGTATGTTCTGATTTTCTGAGAATTCTGCAACTTTTGTTTTCTTAGTCCTTTTTGAAATTGGCGTTTCTGTTGTCCATGGTTCAGAGGATTCAAAGGGAACAAAATCAACTATCTTTTTCTCAATTAAATGAAGAAACATTTACGTAGGTGTCACCTTTTCAGTATTTTTTTTTCTTATATCTTAAAAAGACAAGACCTAAAAATCTGAAATTAAGCACTTATACCATATACATCAAAAGCTGCCGGTAGTGAGGTGTTTACTTTCATTGTTTTGTGATTTCATCAAATCCAGGAATGTCTCCTAGTAATTTTGTCTCTGTTTTGGATGATTTTGTGTCTCCAAATGTTTCAAGTTTAGATGCCCAGGAATGCGGGCAACTGCAAATTTCAGACACTTTCCAATAAATTGATACTTCTTCACTTGATTGGTATAGTTTTTAGAGAAACCAAAGTGAGAAGCATAACAACGAAAGGCAAGAAACTTCTTATTAAATTGTCTTGATTTTCCCTTCATTCATAGAAAAACCAATTTTGATCATGGTTAAGAATCCTGCATGACATATTCTAATGGCATTATAAAGTGAATATTTGGAACAAGTTCATGCCTGAAATGAAAAAAACTCTTCAACTGTCCAGTCTGGGACTGGACTTCTCAGGTGTCTTAATGTACTAGTACCCTGAATTCCTTAAATGACCCACTTGACGGATTATGCTTGTTCTTTCCAAATTATCTCCTGTATGGTTATTTTTTTATAATCCCTTGCATTCTCCTCATTTACTGATGGTTATCCGTTGATGAAAAAATATTATTTAACTTGGTTGTATCATTTGTCTATCATATTCTTCCTAGTTGTAGTCGTTTGCTCAAAGTAATAAGAATAATTAGGCTTGTTTATCTCCTTATATTTGGACTCTTTTTTCTTGGGGATATTGGTGTATCAACTGAGTGAAGCAACAGTATCTGATTCTCTGAATTTTGTGCTGGTCTGAGAGTGCCTAAAAAATGTGGCCTCTTTACATTCTACATTCCATTAACTTCTGACATATTAAAACTTCTGAATATCCTCCAGCCATCCTGTCAAAATATAATTGCCAATAATTGGTCACATAAGGAACTACACTGATTGAGTCTCTCATCACCTATTCTGTCCCTTGCATTCCAGAGCTATCTTTAACATTTCAAACCATGAAGGGATAGGATGATACTTTTTTCTTGTAGAGTGGGAAGAAGCTAAATGGTTTAATTTGGAAATGAAATGAATGAATGAAAATGTTAAACAAGTTCACCGGCTTCACAAAGTCTTTGAGGAAGGAGGAAAGGCGATTGCTGTGAAACTGAATATATGCTACTGTTTTTAGCTGTATTTTATTTATTCTATCGAGATATCTCTCAAAGCAGTTGAAATGTTTATGAAAAATCGTTATGGACCTTTATGCAGGAAAAACTTCCAGGATATAATTTTAATCACCTTTACATGTTTCTACTTGCCCTTGAAACTAGCTGAATATTTATGCCACTAATCTCCAATTCTATTTACCCCACTCCAACTCTATTCATGTCGTTGCTGTTATTCTTTCTTATAATGCCCTCCAAATGAGTTCTCTATATCACAGTTAAAACTGACATCTTTCCTTGATTTTCAAAATCTCAGTTCCTGCAGTGACGGATGAAACATGGCAGTCGCTCATCATCGAGGCTGATGGACCCTGTGCTGGTTGAGTTTTGGGCACCATGGTGCGGACCCTGCCGGATAATCCATCCAGTGATAGCTGAACTATCTACAGAATACAATGGAAAGGTCAAGTGCTTCAAAATGAATACCGATGAAAGTCCTTCTATCACAACCAAGTATGGAATCCGAAGCATCCCGACAATCATGATCTTCAAAAATGGGGAGAAGAAAGATGCAATTATTGGTTCTGTGCCCAAAAGCACACTAATTTCCAATATGAAGAAATTCTTATAGAGGAGGGTAACATAAATCCTTTCAAAGGATTAAACTCTTTTATGTTCTCAAGCTGTTTTCTTTTTGTGAATTTTGAATCAAAGTTATCGCCTAGCTGTGTAGTCTTGGTTACTTCATCATATCCAATCTTTTCTATGCTACATTTCTACCACGATTATTTATTTTGGCTAGGATCTACTCTCTGAAAGTGCTGGTGGAAGATTCGTGAAGGACCAACATGCAAATTTGTCAATGCATGGTTTGAAAATTATAGTTCATTAGACATGGCATGGAACTATCTCCAGCCTCCTTTTGCTTCTTCACATCTTGAACATTTGAATTGTGACTCAACTCTTCATATACTCTTTTTCGTGATCACATCAAAAACATATTTTTTTATATATATATATTATTCATGTACCCCTTTTCTTTCTCTTTTTGAGTAAATCCGAGAGGGGAAAGGATAGAGCGAAGAGTGGAGAGTAAAAAAAATATATATTTAAATTAATAATTTACATGCAAAATCCGATTCGAAAAAGGATAGAACGAGTAGTGAAACTTTTTCAGACTATAAGACGGACATCAACTCCTTGAAGAAACCAAACGAATCAAAATATTTTTCCGAGTCACAAACGGAAGAGAAGATCCCTGTCTTATATATTCACTCAGCCAGCCTTACAATTTTCTATCGAGAAACTATTCCGTCCCCGTGCTCCCTTAGTCTCTGGTCATCACCGATCTCTCTTCTCTCAACCCCTAATCCTGCTGCTCAAACATGGCCCGTTCTGTGATTTTTATTATCGCCATCTTTCTTTCTTTCTGTGGGCTGTCATGCATTGCCCAGCAACAACCTTGCGCCACCTACAAATTTCTGAACAACAAGCACTTCCCTTCCTGCAGCGATTTGCCTGTTTTGAGTTCGTCTCTTCACTGGAACTACCATCCATTATCCAACAGGGTTGATGTGGCCTTCAGGCATACTGGCGTGACCGATCGCAGATGGATTGCTTGGGCTGTCAATCCAACTTCAGGAGGAATGATTGGGTCGCAAGCAATCGTTTCTTTTCAGAGAACGGATGGAAGCCTCGCTGTTTATACCTCGCCGATAACAAGTTATGGAACACGATTGGAACAGGGAAATCTTAGCTTTCCCGTCTCGGACTTGTCCGCTACTAATCAGAACAATGAGATGATAATCTATGCAAGCTTAGAACTCCATGGAAACATCAGTATAGTCAATCATCTCTGGCAAGCAGGTCCGATGTCTGAAAACACTCCAATGATGCATAGTGCTGGTCCATCCAGTCCCAATGTTAAATCCATGGGGAGTTTGGACTTCCTTTCAAAGAGGGTCAAAGCGACAAGAAGTTCTTCAGCAACACTGAAAAATGTCCACGGAATATTGTGTTGGAAAATAAGAAAAATCAAATTTTGGTGAAGAACAGTTACTGTTCAAATCACCCTCAGGTTTTTGTCCCTGATGAACAAAAACAAGCACTGTTCAAATCGATGCAAAGGAACGAGAACACGCTTGAGAATTTTCCCCGGAATTTATGCAAGAATTTAAACACAATTCAAAGGCGAGTAACAAGTGTATAACAAGGGGCAGAATAGCTCAAGGTTACTGCCATCTCTTTAACTTTATTTATAGAAAAAGATCAAATTACAAGAATAAAAATTCAAAGCTATTACAATCTTTTTCTACTTAAAACAGGAAATAAATCTGAGAAAATAAAGCAACAAGATATGATCAAATATAATTTGATCTTACTTAACTAAAACACAAACTCTTAAATTAAAACATGATAAAAACAATAAAGGAAAAAACAAGATGATCTTCACGGTTCCAGATTCTTCATTTCCTGCAGACTTGGGATCAGTTGACTTTTGTTGACTTTGATCCTGTATTTTCAACACTCCCCCTTGATTCCAATCTGCTCATGCCAATCATCTCTCTCAATTCTTCAAACCTTTCTTTGGCTAAGGGCTTTGTAAACAAATCTGCCAATTGTTCCTTTGAGGTGCAATATTTCATCTCAAGTTCACCCTCTTGCTGAAATTGCCGAATGGCATGGAACTTAATCTTCATGTGCTTGGTTCGATCATGAAACACTGAATTCTTAGATATAGCAATGGCTGACATATTGTCACAAAACAATTCAGTAGGTTCAAGTTGATTTAGGCTTAAATCTCCCAATATTTTCCTTAGCCAAACAAGCTGATTTGCAGCTACATAAGCTGCAATATATTCAAACTTCTGCGCTAGAGTGTGCAACCACACTTTGCTTCTTTGAATTCCAGCAAAAAATGCTCCTTCCCATGGAAAAACAATAGCCAGAAGTGCTCACCATCTCTTCATCACTTCCAGCCCAATCACTGTCACAAAAACCTATCAATTTGACAGTTTCAAGCTTATCAAACATCAAGCCATAATCCAGTGTACCCTTAAGATACCTTAACACTCTTTTGGCAGCAACATAATGTGTTTGGCTTGGATTTTGCATAAACCTTGAAAGATAGTTCACTTTGTAAACACAATGTCCGGGTCTTGTGGCGGTCAAGTATAGCAAGCTTCCAATCAAGCTTCTATAAATTCGACCATCGACCTTGTGTTCATCATCATCCTTCATCAATTTTTGTCCGGCCACCATGGGAGTGCTTTGACGGGCTTTGCAATTATCCATTGCAAATTTGTTCGATAACTTCATTGTGAAGTTCCTTTGACACACAAAGCACCCTGTTTTTTGATTGAGTGATTTCCATCCCCGAGAAAATAAGATAGCAAGCCCAACTCATTCATCTCAAATTTGTTCTTCATTTTCAGCTTGAATTCATCAACCAGCGACTCATGATTTCCGAGTGATCGATAGATCATCAACATAAAGCGATACAATTAATATATCCTTGCCAACCTTTTTCACATACAAAGTAGCTTCATTTAGGCTCTTTTTCAAAACCCAAACTCAGCAAGAATTCATCTAGGTGGCTATACCAAGCTCTAGGAGCTTGTTTTCAAACCATACAAGGCCTTCTTGAGAAGGTAGACCTTGTTGGCGGTGATGTTGACTTCAAACCCTTCGAGGTTGCTCAACATATATTTCTTCATCAAGTGTGCCATTTAAGAAGGCTGACTTGACATCCATTTGCCACACATACCATCCAATTTGTGCAGCAATCATAAGCAATAATTTGACGAGTATCAAGCCAGAGACACGGGGAGCAAAAGTGTCATGAAAATCTATACCCGGTTCTTGAGAATACCCCTTAACCACAAGCCTTGCTTTGTGTTTGTTGATGCTTGCCATCTGCATTAATTTTGGTTTTGAAGATCCACTTTACCCCCAATTACTTTCTGTCAAGCTGAGTACGTCCACAAGTGTCCATGTCTCATTCTTCTCAATCATCAACGACTCCTCCTTCATAGCTGCCATCCATGTGTGTGAGTTCATAGCTTCTTGAACATCATAAGGTTCAACTTACGCTACATTACACCTGCTATAGACCTCACTTAGAAGCCTTGTTCCTCTTACAGGGTTCATCTTCATCATCGAAGCGGGTTGGACAATTTACGGTTGGAATTCATCATCATTAGTCTTCTCGGCTAGTTCATCTTCCCAATTCCAGATTTTGTCTTCATCAACTCTTACATTCCTTGCAATCACAGCTTTATTAGATTTTAAATCAAACACTTTATAACCACTAGATTTAGTGCTATAACCTAACAAAATCCTCAACTCAGCCTTTTGATCAAGCTTCCCTCTATTCACCTCGGGCGGTAGGGTAAAAAGCAGGGGACTTCCAAACACTCTCAAGTGTTCAACATTCGGTTTGTAACCATGCCACAGCTCATAAGGAGTTTTCTCTCCCAACACTTTAGTAACCATTCTATTCAGAAGGTAAGAAGCTGTACTTACAGCTTCTGCCCAAAATTTGAGTGGCATCTTCTTCTCAAACAAAAGGTCTTGCCATCTCCATCAAGGTTCTATTTCTTCTCTCACACACACCATTTTGTTGGGGTGTGTATGGTATAGTGAGTTGGTGTTTGATCCCTTCTTTTTCTAAAAGTTCATCAAGTTTATGGGAGGTGAATTCACCCCCATTGTCAGACCTTAAAGCCTTCAGCTTGGTCTCAGCTTCTCTCTCGGTTGCAGCCTTAAATTTCACAAATACATCAAACACTTTCCCTTTTGTTTTGAGAAAGTAAACCCAGCAATATCTACTATAGTCATCAATGAAGAGCAAGAAATACTTAGCGCCATTTAAAGATTCAGTCCTCATAGGACCACACACATCAGTAAAAACCAGCTGCAACTTACAAGTAGCTCTAAAAGAATTTTCATTAAAAGCTATCCTTGTTTGTTTACCCAATTGACAAGCCTCACAAACTGCCTTTTGCTCTTGGATTTCAGGTAAACCAAAAACCATCTCATGATCTGCCATTTTCTTCAAAGTGGCATAGTTAAAATGCCCTAATCTTTTGTGCCACAGCATTGATTTTGAGTTTTTAGTTATGCTCAAATTCACATGCTCATTCTTCACACCAAGATTAAAACTTCTATTATTCATTTCAGCAGCAAACAAAATCACCCCTTTAACATCCCTTATGGTGCATATGTTATCAATGAAGGATAGTGAGTAGCCTTCTTCAAGTAATTGGCCAACACTCACTAGATTTTGTTTAATTTCAGGCACATAAAGCACTTTATCAAAAGTTCTTTTGCCTGCCATTGTTATAATGTCCACATCTCCTCTCCCTTCAACACTCACATATTGACCATTAGCCACTTTTACTCTAGACTCATAATTCGAATCCAAGGTATTAAACATCTTAATGTCGGCGAGTCATATGGTTTGTACAACCACTATCAACAAGCTAGTTTGAAGCATTTACCTCTACTTGGTTGCAGCCTTGTTCGGTCGTGGCCATGAACAAGTGCTCGGCTTCAACTTCGAGTTTCCTTTGCAACATAGGCTGTTTTGCGGCTCCAGTCCCCCATGTTTGTTTTGCAAAACTTCGAAGGTGTCCATACTGATTACACCTCCTGCATTGAGTGTTCTTGAGCCAACACCATGACTCAAGATGATTAGTTTTGTTACAGTACTTACAAGCAGGAAATTGTTCCTTTTTCTCCTTCCCTTTTGTGTTGAAACTGCTGGGATGATTCTTGTTTTGTTGCCAGTTTTTGTTTTGTTGAAATTTGCCAACTTCTCTTCTGCTTCCATAGTTCTCCTTAGGGGAATTTTGACTCCGAAATTTTCCCTTGAAACTTGCAACAAAAGCTTCTTCACTTGAGCTTTCATGCCTGAAAGCTTGCCTCCGCTCCATCTGCTGAAGAGCATTGATTAGCTCTTGAAGACTTAGCGAGTGCAGATCCTTTGAATCCTCAAGAGAACAGATTTTGTTCTCAAATTTTTCGAGCAAACTCACAAGGACTTTTTCTACAACTCTTGATTCTTGAATATCTTCACCCAACGAGTCTCATCCGGTTGATAAGTTTGGAAATGTTGGATGAAAAATTCCTTAATTGATTCAGTCTCTTTCATCTTGACCCTTCAAATTGCCTTTTCAAGTGCAATACACTGCATTCTTCTTGACTTCTCATCTCCTTGGAACTCGGCTTTCGGTTTGTCCCATGCTTCCTTAGCGGTTTCACACGCCATGATTCTTGAAAAAAATCTCCTCACTTACTGCATTATGAATGCTAGTAAGGGCTTTGAATTTTTTTGCTCTTTGTTCATTAAAGTACTTCAACTGGTTCATAGTTGGATTGTTATTCAAGGGAAATGGTTCCCTTTCAGTCTCCACATCTTCCCATAAGTCGAAAGCTTTAAGATACATCTTCATCTTCATTGCCCATATTCCATAATTTGAGCCTGTGAACATAGGTGATTTTGACGAAAATGATGAGGAGTCCATCTCTGTCAAAACAGATTTTTCTTCTTGCAGGTATTCCTTGTACTGGAAAACAAAGAACAAGAGTAGTAGTTGATGATTACAATCAATTGCGTATCTCTTAAAGAACAAATCAAGATAATTTTCTTGATTAAATTTCTAAACACTCGTGTTTCACTCACCTTCCCTTCAAAGTTAATAACTTTGAAAAATCTCACAATTCTCTCGTGTTTCTCACAGCCCTTCTAAGATCGGGAATCGCTACGATACCAATTGTTGGAAAATAAGAAAAATCAAATTTTGGTGAAGAACGATTCTTGTTCAAATCACCCTCGAGTTTTTGTCACTGATGAACAAAAAACAAGCACTTTGTTCAAATCGGTGCAAAGGAGCAGAGAACACGCCCTGAGAATTTTCCCGGGAATTTATGCAAGAATTTAAACACAATTCAAGGCGATAACAAGTGTATAACAAGGGGAAGAATAGCTCAAGGTTACTGCCATCCCTTTA
>CM054998.1:4680505-4828962 GCA_029030765.1 Salix suchowensis
ATATTGAACACAGTGAGCTGGGGGTATTCTGATGCCTATCGGGGCCGTCATTGCAAGATACTTGAAAAGGTTCGAATCTGCAGACCCTTTATGGTTCTACTTGCATGTCAGTTGTCAGCTGCTGGCCTACATTCTTGGTGGTCTATCTGGATTTGGGACTGGGATTGTTCTTGGCAGAAGGTCTCCTGGTATAGAACACAGTTGTCACAAAATCATGGGCATCGTCCTCTTCTGTCTTGCAACAGCACAGGTGTTTGGTGGTCTGGTCAGACCTGACAAAGATAGCAAGTATCGTCCCTTCTTCAACTGGTTCCACTTCCTTGCGGGCTGCTCGACACTTATCCTAAGCATATTTAACATTTACAAAGGGTTTGACCTGCTGCACGCCGCAAACTTTTGGAGGCTTGCCTACAGTGGTATAATACTCGCTCTGCTATTGGTCACGCTACTACTGGAGATATGCACAAGATGGTGTCTGCCGATAACTAAACGTTCGATGCCAAATACCACGGACAAAAACACATCCACTGTCATTGCAGTAGCAACAATGGAGGTTTAGATCTGGGATTTGTGTAATGCTGAGTTGGAACATGCGATTTTAATAACGAGAAACTTGTCTGCAGCTGGTCAAGGTGCCCTACACGTGGAGGAGCTTTCAATGGACTCTCTGGTTAATGAAAAATTGAGGAGGATGCTCAATTTCTGTAATTTTCTTTTTTCTTTTTAAAATAATAATACCTTAATTTGTTTCAAATATTAGAGTTGGGCTGTTACCTCGTGCTGAGGTCTACATGCTGGGCTCACATAAAGAGACAAAAAGAAAAGCCCAGTGAGAAATTGAAAAAAAAAAAATCTCTGCCCATTTACTCTCTCAAGTTAGGGTCTTGCTGGAGAGCATAAAGTTTCTCCAGTGCATATCACATTGCCCTCTTTCTTTTTCAACACAACATGGCACATACTGCCATTAATGTCATTCTCCAATATATTTTTTTCATTTTAAATGATTTTTTTTTGGTAATTTTAGATCATTTTGATGTGCTTATGTCAAAAATGATTTTTTAAAAATAAAAAAAATATTATTTAGATGTATTTTTAAACAAAAAATACTTTAAAAGATAACCGCAACCACACTCCCAAACAGGCCGACAATCCTCCCTTCTGCACCACATATGATGACGTCAACAACCTCATCAACTATCCAAACTCTTCCCGTGTAATACTCACAATAATTTTGGCTACCACTCAACCCTCCATTTTCCATCTAAAATCATAATTTCAAGGTGTTTATTGCATGCAATGGCCTCCCCCTTTGAAAGGTTTATTTAAGTAAAAGCTTGACTAGATTCCAAGGATGTACGAGAGACAATTGAAAAAGACTTTGAGGGGCCTATATATAGAGAAATGTTGACTTCATCCTCAAAAAGATATAGAGAAAAGCTAAAATAAATATCTTTTGAGAGGACACTTAATAAAAAAAAGTAATTTTTCTTATTCTTTTTCTTTTTCTTGTTCTTGTATTTATTCTTATAAATCAGCTATCAAACTATGTGCCTGTTTACCTGTTTAAGAGTAGAGGTTGATGTTATTTTTTAGAGTATTTTTTTTTAATATTTTTTATTTTTAAAAAAAATTATTATTAATATCAACACATCAAAATGATCTAAGGACATCAAAAAATTTAATTTAACGAAAAACAAATTAGAAAAAAAATCATTTTTTTTTCAAAAACGTTTTCCAAACACATTCTTAAACACCCCCTATATCTTTCTTTTCCAGCACAACATGGCACGTACTGCCATTAATGTCATTATCCAATATATTTTTTTATCTAACTTTTATATTTTTGCTAAACTTTATAGACTAATTATAATAAACTCCTAAATATTTGATACGTAAAATTATTGACCTAGTCCACTTTGTGCTGCTATAAATAGCTTAACCTCGACCCTTTCTCCACATCACAAAAAATACCATCCTCTCTTTTCATATCAATATCAAATCTGCCTTCAGGAAAATGAGAAGCAATATTCTACTTACCATTACTTTAGCCATAGTTCTTGCTGGAGCCCTGCCTAAAAATGCGGTAGAGGCTCAGAATTGTGGCTGTGCTGCAAACCTTTGCTGCAGTCAATTTGGCTACTGTGGCACTAGCACTGCCTATTGCGGTAAGGGATGTAGACAAGGGCCCTGTATTGCATCTCCTACGCCTACCACTCCTAGTGGAAGTGGTTCTGTTGCTGATATTGTCACGCCTGGTTTCTTCAACGGCATAATCAACCAAGCTTCTGCAGGCTGTGCCGGGAAGAGTTTCTATACGAGAAATGCATTTCTCAGTGCTGTCAATTCGTATCCCCAGTTTGGTAAACTTGGTTCAGCTGAAGCTTCTAAGCGTGAGATCGCAGCTTTCTTCGCTCATGTTACTCATGAGACTGGACGTAAGTTCCTCTTCCAACCCTCATAACATTTCTTGCAGCATTTGAAATTTGTCCGTATATGGATTTTGTCAACAAAGTGATAAGCGTGTTTCATGGTGAAAAAGCTAAACTGACAAGAAAAAAATGTCTTATTCTGCAGACTTCTGCTACAAAGAAGAGATAAATGGTGCTTCCCGTAACTACTGTGATGCAAACAACAGGCAATACCCATGTGTTCCAGGCAAGAAATACCATGGCCGCGGACCAATCCAGCTATCATGGAACTACAACTACGGGCCAGCCGGAAAGAGCAACAACTTTGATGGATTGAACGATCCTGATATTGTATCAAGGGATGCTGTTGTGTCTTTCAAGACAGCCTTATGGTTTTGGATGAAAAGTGTTCGTCCTGTTGTCAGCCAAGGTTTCGGAGCAACTATTCGAGCCATTAATGGCAATGAATGCAATGGTGGAAACGCCGGCGCGGTGCAGGCTCGTGTTAGGTATTATAGAGATTATTGCGGTCAACTCGGCGTCTCTACTGAGAATAACCTCTCTTGTTAGGTTTCTAAATAACCTGAGTTGTAATGCCAAGTTATGGCTAATCTTATGAAAAGCAGATGTACTGCAATGAAATAAAATGAAGAGAAAATAAAGTTGGTGACTAGGAGGTAACCACTCATTTAATCTTCCATTTCCATAATTAATTTTCAAACTTATGTTCATATCCTTAATAGGATCTACTCTAATTACTTTTTGAGTAAAACAAAAACCAGAGAAAAAAATTATTTTCTGAAGTAACGTTTTTTTTCCAGGAATTTGTCCTCATTTTAATAAATCTTGATTTTTGCACATTGTTTATGGTATGTATCTTTTGAGACTTTGATCGCTTTATCAGTGACTAGAATACTAGATAGAGATGAGAAGCTATGAGAAATTCTTTTTCCAATTATACAAGCATATTGTTATAATGATTTCAATAATTGGAGCTCCATAGCATTTGTTGTTTTAGTTTTATTTTTTGAAAAATATAAATAAAATTACTCTTTAAAACTTTTGAAGATCACTTACTTTGGCAATTAAAAAAAATCATGAATCAATTGACATTTTTGTTTTGTTTTATTTTCTTGAAAAGAAGAGGTTATGTTGATGCTGATAGATTTTTCATAGACAAGTCCACTGTTTACTTGATAGCAATTACACGTGTGACTCGATTTTGGATTTGCTCTCCAGAAATCGCTAGTTTGAGTCTCATATCAATCAGTATCACTAAAGATTTTAATAGGTTGTTAATTTCAGGGTTCATATAATTAGTCGAAATCCATGTAAACTGACCCAGATATCCCTATTCCAAAATAAAATCATGGTTGGAGTCTTGTCCAAGGAGCAACATTGTATTGGTTCTAGTGTTAATGGACCAATTTGAAATACATTAGGCAATTAATTATACATCGTTAAAATTAGATATAACTCAAGAACAAAAATAGACATATCGCTAGCCAAAATATGATATTTCTTGGAGGTCCATGGAGAAGGAAACATGGCTGTGATTTCCTTTTACTTCCAAATTATCATGTTTGGCGTTGCTAGGCCACGCGCTTTGCTCACTTGACCGACAACACTATTGGCCAAAGATTTTTCCCCTCCCCTATGTTCTCATTAATAATTATTATTTTTAAAATTTATAAATTAATTAAAATATACATAAATTGATACTGAGAATTACATTAATAAAAATATGATTTTTTTCCACAAGAAGTGACCGAACTTTGGCAAGAGATCTTGTTAGCTCCAAAAACTAGGTGAGAAAAAGGAAGGGAGCCCTAGCAGGCGGCTTCAGTTTTATCTTTATCTATCTTAATTAGAAGTACATCGGAAGTGGACGTAGATTTTGGGAGACTGGCTAGTCAACGATGGCGATGCCCTTTGTAGACCGTTGTGTGCCACCACCACTGACGCCTAAAAATGCGGTTATTATTGTTTTTTAAAATGATTTTTATTTGAAAATATAAAATTAATATTTTTTTATTTTTTAAAAAAATATTTTTAATGCTAGTACATCAAAATAATTTTAAAAAATAATAATTCAAATTAAAATGAAATTTATTGTCGTAGATAGGATATTGCCTTTTCTTACGTTAAAAGATAGGATTGGACAGGCTTTTCCCTCCACAGTCCGTACTAGTATTGTAAACTACGAATTGAATCGTGTCTTCATGTGGACAGGATTTAACGTTTGCTTGAAACGGTAGTGATTGATTATTTGTTGGGTTGTCAATGTCCCACTTGTCCAAACAATAAAATAAAATTATTTTAGAGTTTTTAAGATTCTGATAGATAAATATAGAGTTATTTTAAAATTTGTTATTTTAAAAATTCGAATTTTTTTATGCTTTAAATAATTTTTTATTAAGATTTTGTATTTTAAAAGTGTTTTTGAAAAAAATGAATTTTTATTTTATTTTTTAAATTAAATTAAAAATTATTAATATTTTTAGATTATTTTAATATATTAATATCAAAAATAATTTATAAAAAATATAAAAAAGTTGTTTTAATATTTTTTTAAATAAAAAATATTTTCATTTTTTTTCTCAAAAAATTCTCCAAAAACATTCTAAAATACTCCTTATATCTTTCTTCCCCAACACAACATGGCACGTAATGACAATAATATCATTCTCCAATATATTTTGGATCTGACTCTTATGTTTTTGCTTAAATTTATAGCCTAATTATAATTAACTACTAAATATATGACACGTAAAATTATTGACCTAGTCCACTTTGTGCCTCTATAAATAGCTTATCCTCGACCCTTTCTCCACATCACAAAAAAAATACCATCCTCTCTTTGCATATCAATATCAAAACTACCTTCAAAAGCATCGAAAATGAGAAGCAATATTCTTCTTACCATTACTTTAGCCATCGTTCTTGCTGGAGCCCTGCCTAGAAATGCGGTAGAGGCTCAGAATTGTGGCTGTGCTGCAAACCTTTGTTGCAGTCAATTTGGCTACTGTGGTACTACCAATGAATATTGCGGTACGGGATGTAGACAAGGGCCCTGTATTGCATCTCCTAGTGGAAGTGGTTCTGTTGGTGATATTGTAACGCCTGGTTTCTTCAATGGTATAATCAACCAAGCTGCTGCAGGCTGTGCCGGGAAGAGTTTCTATACTAGAAATGCATTTCTCAGTGCTGTCAATTCGTATTCCCAGTTTGGTAAACTTGGTTCAGCTGAAGCTTCTAAGCGTGAGATCGCAGCTTTCTTCGCTCATGTTACTCACGAGACTGGACGTAAGTTCCTCTACCAATCTTAATACCATTTCTTGCAGCATTTGAAATCTGTCCGCATATATATGGATTTTGTCAACCAGTTGATCTGTCTAATAAGCGTGTTTCATGGTGAAAAAGCTAAAACGGACAAGAAAAAATGTCTTATTCTGCAGACTTCTGCTACAAAGAAGAGATAAATGGCGCTTCCCTTAACTACTGTGATGCAACCAACAGACAATACCCATGTGTTCCAGGCAAGAAATACCATGGCCGCGGACCAATCCAGCTATCATGGAACTACAACTACGGGCCAGCCGGAAGCAGCAACAGCTTTGATGGATTGAACGATCCTGATATTGTATCAAGGGATGCTGTTGTGTCATTCAAGACAGCTTTATGGTTTTGGATGAACAGGGTTCGACCTGTTGTCAGCCAAGGTTTCGGAGCAACTATTCGAGCCATTAATGGCAATGAATGCAATGGTGGAAACTCCGGCGCGGTGCAGGCTCGTGTTAGGTATTATAGAGATTATTGCGGTCAACTCGGCGTCTCTACTGAGAATAACCTCTCTTGTTAGGTTTCTAAAGAACCTGAGTTGTAATGCCAAGCTACATGGCTAATCTTATGAAAAGCAGATGTACTGCAATGAAATAAAGTGAAGAGAAAATAAAGTTTCTTATTATCTTTATGTTTCGTATAGTTTTTCAGTAATTTTGATGTCTGTTTTTATATTTATTTTTTTCCCACCTGCTGATAAATATGATATTTCTTAGAAAAACGCCCACTTTACGTGGCCATAAATTTGTGTTGAAAAATCAATTTACGCCTTTATTTTATTTTCCATCAATTTATTCAAAAACAATTTCCACATAAATACAAAATTTAACAGAAATGAAGGACAAAATATCATTCCAAAAATTTAAGATGGATCCACGAAGCAGTGTTCGTGATTAAGCCTCGTTCTATAAAATTAATTCTGATACCATGTTAAAATAATTAAATTCAAACACAAAAAGGAAACTAGAATTTTGAGGGATCTTAAAGTTATAAAAGATTAGTATTAACCTAGATACAAATAAAACATTTATAGGTTAAACTGAAAGTACTATTATATCCTTAATAAATAAGACTATATAAATATTATTTAAGAGTGACCACTCATTTATTCTTCCATTTCCATAATAAATTTTCAAACTTATGTTAATACCCATAGTAGGATCTAATCTAATTACTTCTCGAGTAAAACAAAAACCTAAGAGAGATATTATAATAACATTTTTTTTCAGGAATCTGTCCTCATTTTAATAGATCTTGATTTTTGCACATTGCTCGTGCTAGATATCTTTGGCGACTTTTGAGACTTGATGGCTGTATCAGTGACTAGATAGAGACGAGAAGCTATGAGAAATTCTTTTTCCAATTACATAAGCATATTGTTATAATGATTTCAATAATTGGAGCTCTATAGCATTTGTTGTTTTAGTTTTATTTTTTTTTAAATATAAACAAAATTATTCTTCAAAACTTTTGAAGATCACTTACTTTGGCAATTAAAAATTTCATGAATCAATTGACATTTTTTTGTTTGTTTTATTTTACTTGAAAAAAAGAGGTTATGCTGCCCGCTATGTCGATATTACATGATCATTTCAAGTTCAATTGCTTGATACAGAAATTAACAAAATTGTTAGTCATTGTGGCCATCAATAATTTCTGTCAATTATAAAATTTTAATGTCTGTTTGTAAATATAGTTGAAGTTATTTATTAAAATGTATCAAATTATCAAATAAACAGACTGACAGCTGCATTATTAATTAAAAAAAATGATCTTTTCAAAACGTGACCAAACTTTGGCAAGATATCTTGTTAGCTACAGAAACTAGGAGGGGAAAAAAAAGGGAGCCCTAGAAGGCGGCTTCAGTTTTATCTTTTTCTATCTTAGAAATATAAAGGAAGGCGACGTAGATTTTGGGTGACTGACTAGTCAACGATGGCTATGCCCATTGTATTATAACTAATTACTGAATATTTTATAAGTCTAATAAACAAGCAAGACATCACAGATATACATGATAATACTCAACCCTGATGCTGGCCAAGACCCCACTGCAAATTATCTTTTCTTGTCAAATAATTGTGTCGTTAATAAATGAAAAGTTTGATTGAAAGTTATTTTTTAAAATAATTTTTGTTTATAAAAGTGTAAGAATGATATTTTTATTTTTTTAAAATTTATTTTTAATATTAGTATATTAAAATTATCTAAAAATAATAATTTAAAATAATTTTTTTTTCAAAAAAATATTTAAACTACGAATTGAATACGTGTCTTCATGTGGACAAGATTTCAATTTTTTTTTGCCTAACTTCAACGTTTACTTGAAACGGTAGTGATTGATTATTTGTTGTGTCATGAATGTCCCACTTGTCGAAATAATAAAATAAAATTATTTTAGAGGTTTCAAAATTCTGCTAGATAAATCTAGAATTATTTAAGAATTTATTATTTTAAAATTTGATTTTTTTTTCTGTTTTGAATAATTTTTTTAAGAATTAGGTTAATTATGTGGTCTTAAGAAATTATTTATATGAATTACCAGTAAAAAAATCTCCTAAATTTTTATTTAGAAATGAGAGATTAATACTATTTTTTTTTATGGCTTACATGAAGTTTAATTTCTCTATTTTATAAATAATTATTTTAATTACCTTGCCCTACTCTTGTGGTGAAGGATTTAAAAGATATGGTATTAGTGTATAGAAAAGAAATTAAAATAAATTGAGAACTTACGGCTTGGTTGGCTCTGCCTTGGTGCAATATGGTTTAAATTACCTTACTTATGGTATTAGCGTACACATTGTTCTTGAAAAGTATTTAAAAAAATATATATTTTAAATATATTTTGATTATTTTGATACGATGATGTTAAAAATAATTTTTTAAAAATAAAAAATATTATTTTAATATATTTATCAATAAAAAATATTTTCAAAAATAACTTACTCACTTCAGACATCCATGCTTCATTAAATTTGAACTACAAGTTTGTTCGAAGATTTTTTTTTAGCAGCCTTCTTTGATAATTATCTATTAAGCTAAAAGAGCTCGGGGTCGGTACTGTAGCCATAGAGACATTTGCATTGTGGACTGGCCATTTTTTGGCCATGCATCGCGGTTGTTTGTCTGCCTTTTTTTTTCTTCTTCAATGAACAGTGTTCCGACGATTTCAGCCCCGGTAATAAGACAAAATAGCGCTCGGTCTGAGGGTAAAAAGCGTTGAGGGTCAGGGTCATTCATGTAATTGCACGCGTACGGACCGGACCAATAAGGGTATGGTCCGCCACAATTTATTTTTTTTATATATATTTAAAATGACTAATTACAGTTCTGACCCCGCATAAGACAAAAACATTGATTTCGGTCCAGGGATTGTCCGGTAATTGACCAAAAAAAATTTTCCGCGTTTATTATCAGTGCGTGTGTCACGCACGCCTACCGGTTTCACACCCCACGCCCTGTTTAGGTGGCGCGTGCGGCGTCATACGGTGGACGGAGACGAGATTCCGACGTACAGAGCGGTTCGTCTGGGCGTCGTCTTCCTCCCGCGGTGGCGCGTTTACCATAAAAATTCCCGTGGACGCGCCGGGGACTGGTTAAAAGCCGCCGGCCACGTTTCTCTCTCTCTCCTGCACGTAAAAGTGCAAAGAGTCCCCCAATTTGTGCAACTTTTTACTTCAGTCCCTTGACTTTTGATTTTGTTTTTTGTCCTGATTTTGGTTGCATAAGTTTTGATTTAGTTCGATTGGGTCCTCCGATTGCAATTGATTGGATGTCAATGTTTGAGTTCGGTCCTCCTTCTTTTAATTTTCAGATTCGGTTTAAATTATTCAATAAATACAGTACATAAGTTTTCGATTTCTTCAATTGGATCCTTTGATTGCAATTGATAATAAATTGAATTTTCATTTGGCCCTTATAGTTTTAATTTTTGATTTTCATCCCTTGATAAATTGATATTTGTGTTTTATTTTCCATTATTAACATAATAATAATAATAATAATAATAATAATAATAATAATAATAATATATTCTTTTTCTTGCTTACTCTTTTGTTAATGTTTATGAGTGTGTTTTTTTTCGGGATAATTTGATAATTTTAATTGTTTTTGCAATAATAGCAATAGTCATTTTATATCTAATATTACTGGAGATAAAAGACAACTCAAGAACAACAAATAAACAAATACACCTAGGTTATCTACAATTAAAAAACGATACAAGTCACTTTTGTCTCGATTACATTGTTCCTTTTAAACGGCAAACAAGTCATTATTATATGTTTTAATATTTATTGCATATTATCGCCTAAAAATATATAAAGAGATAAAAAAAATGACCTCGGATTTTTTGGATTAACAAATTAATATCAGCATTCTTAAATAAATTTAATATAGTAATATGATGAATAAATCTTATAAAATAAAACAAAAAATTGGCTTTGAATTTTAATTTTGTGCTCTTTTGTTAAAGTTTATTTCTAAAAAAAATCAAAAAATTGGATTTTTAATATTTAAGATCTAATATTACCCGAGAAAAAATACAACTCAATAAAACAAAAAGTAAACAAATTTGCCTAGATTATCTACAATTAAAATATATAAGCATTTCAACTACATTGTTCTTTTTTGACGGCAAATAAGTAATTATAGCACGCAAAAAAATTATATTTCTTTTTTGAAAATTAACATAATAATAATAATAATAATAATAATAATAATAATAATAATAATAATAATGATAATGATAATAATAATATGTTCTTTTTCTTGCTTACTCTTTTGTTAATGTTTATGTGTATTTTTTCTTTCGGAATAATTTGATAATTTTAATTGTTTTTGCAATAATAGCAATAATCATTTTATATCTAATATTACTGGGGATAAAAGACAACTCAAGAACAAAAAATAAACAAATTTACCTAGGTTATCTAGAATTAAAAAACGATACAAGTCACTTTTGTCTCGATTACACTGTTCCTTTTAAACGGCAAACAAGTCATTATTATATGTTTTAATATTTATTGCATATTATCGCCTAAAAGTATATAAAGAGATAAAAAAAATGACCTCGGATTTTTTGCATGAAAAAATTTAATATCAGCATTCTTAAATAAATTTAATATAATAATATGATGAATAAATCTTATAAAATAAAATAAAAAACAACTTGGCTTTGAATTTTAATTTTGTGCTCTTTTGTTCAAGTTTATTTCTTAAAAAAAACAAAAAATTAGATTTTTAATATTTAAGATCTAATATTACCCGGGAAAAAATACAGCTCAAAAAAACAAAAGGTAAACAAATTTGCCTAGATTATCTACAATTAAAAAATATATGAGGCACTTTCCGTTTCAACTACACTGTTCTTTTTTTACGGTAAATAAGTAATTATAGCACGCAAAAAAAATTATATTTATTTTTTTGAAAAAAAAATCAATATTTTTATTTATAATGTGTAAGATCTAATATTATTAGGGAAAAAAGACAACTAATCTTTTTTTTTTACAAATTTACTTAGGTTTTCTACAATTAAAAAATATAAAAATCACTTTCCATTTCGATCACACTATATAGTATGCGAGACTAAGTATATGTTTTTAATATTTATTTAATAGTCTCGCCTAAAAATATATAGACAGAGAAAATAAATGACCTACAATTTCTTGAAAAAAAAATTAATATCGGTATTCTTAAATATATTTAATATAATAATATGATGAATAAATCTTATAAAAAAAAACTTTGTCTTTGAAGTTAAATTTATATTTTAGACTCTTTTTTTTTCCTTTTCAGAAACTGTGACCTTTTTTCCACATGTATTTTTTATTTTTTAGTGTCCAAGTCAGTTGTTCTTTTTTTACCGGGTTTTTTTTTAACAGAGTATCCGTGACAACAAATTTCTAATAAATCATTTAACCTTCTTAGCAAATTTTCTAACAAATTTTATCAAAAGTTTTTTAGCAATAGCAATATTCAATCATATTTTAGTTGAAAAAAACTATTTTTAACAGACTTTATCAATTACAATTATACTAATTAAATATTAAAATAATAAAAAGACAATATTTATAAAATCAATTATTTTTATACATAGATAAAAAAAAACACAACGAAACGGGCAAATCAGCTCGTATCTACCTAACACTCAAAAGTCAATGAGAAGCCTACAACATTTGACTATGAGGCGCATTTAGGGGAAGACGTTTGACTCCAAGTCACCATTTATTTCAAAAACATTTTTTTAAGAAAATATTTTTAATTTAAATCAATATAATAAAGTGTTTTTAAATTATTATAATATTAAAAAATAAAAAAAATTATTTTAATATTTTTTTGAAAAAATATTTTAAAAACAACTTGAAACACATAATTACAAAATTTCCACTTATACGAGATCCTATTGAAGTAATAAATATCTATGTGCTGTCACAACAAGATACAAGTTAAAGTTCCATGTTAATAATAATAAAAAAAAATTAAGATGGAAAACTTCTTTGAATCCGTACTTCAAGGAAGCTTAAATATAACATGGCACGTGATGACATTAATGTCATTCTCCAATATATTTTGGATCTGACTTTTATATTTTTACTAATCTTTATAGCCTAATTACAATTAACTCCTAGATATGTGACAGTCAAATTTTTGACCCAGTCCACTTTGTGCCTCTATAAATAGCTTAACCTCGACCCTTTCTCTACATCACAAAAAATACCATCCTCTCTTTGCTTATCAATGTCAAAACTGCCTTCAAGAGTACCGAAAATGAGAAGCAATATTCTGCTTACCATTACTTTAGCCATAGTTCTTGCTGGAGCCCTGCCTAAAAATGTGGTAGAGGCTCAGAAATGTGGTTGTGCTGCAAACCTTTGTTGCAGTCAATTTGGCTACTGTGGCACTGGCACTGCCTATTGCGGTACGGGATGTAGACAAGGGCCCTGTAGTTCATCTCCTACGCCTACCACTCCTAGCAGAAGTGGTTCTGTTGCTGGTATTGTCACTCCTGGTTTCTTCAATGGCATAATCAACCAAGCTCCTGCAGGCTGTGCCGGGAAGAATTTCTATACGAGAAATGCATTTCTCCGTGCCGTCAATTCGTATTCCCAGTTTGGTAAACTTGGTTCAATTGAAGCTTCTAAGCGTGAGATCGCAGCTTTCTTCGCTCATGTTACTCATGAGACTGGACGTAAGTTCCTCTTCCAACCCTAATATATATTAACATTTCTTGCAGCATTTGAATAGTAAGTATTAAAAAAGCTAAACTGGCAAGAAAAAATGTCTTATTCCGTAGACTTCTGCTACAAAGAAGAGATAAATGGTGCTTCCCGTAACTACTGTGATGCAAACCAACAGGCAATACCCATGTGTTCCAGGCAAGAAATACCATGGCCGCGGACCAATCCAGCTATCATGGAACTACAACTACGGGCCAGCCGGAAAGAGCAACAATTTTGATGGATTGAACGATCCTGATGTTGTATCAAGGGATGCTGTTGTGTCTTTTAAGACAGCTTTATGGTTTTGGAAGAACAGTGTTCGTCCTGTTGTCAGCCAAGGTTTCGGAGCAACTATTCGAGCCATTAATGGCAATGAATGCAATGGTGGAAACGCCGGCGCGGTGCAGGCTCGTGTCAAGTATTATAGAGATTATTGCGGTCAACTCGGCGTTTCTACTGGGAATAACCTCTCTTGTTAGTTTTCTAAATAACCTGAGTTGTTATGCCAAGTTATGGCTAATCTTATGAAAAGCAGATGTATTGCAATGAAATAAAATGAAGAGAAAATAAAGTTTCTTATTATCTTTATATTTCTTATAGTTTTTCAGTAATTTTGATGTCTGTTTTTATATTTATTTTTTTCCCACCTGCTGATAAATATGATATTACTTAGAAAAACGCCCACTTTAAGTGGCCATAAATTTCTGTTAAAAAATTCAATTTACGACTTGTATTTTTTTTCCATCAATTATTCAAAAACTTTTCCTACATAAATACCAAATTTTGCATAAATGGAAGATGAAATATCACTTCAAAAAATTAAGTTGGATTTGTGAAGCTATGTTCGAGATTAAACCTCGTTCCATAAAACCAATTCTAATACTATGTTAAAATAATTAAGATCAAACACACACAAAAAAAAACTAGAATTTTGAGTGATCTCAATATTACGAGTGTTTAGTTTTAACTTAAATACAAATAAAATATATATAGGTTATCATGCTAGATATCTTTTGCGACTTTTGAGACTTGATCGCCTTATCAGTGACTAGATAGAGATGAGAAGCAATGAGAAATTCTTTTTTCCAATTACATAAGCATATTGTTATAATGATTTCAATAATTGGAGCTCTATAGCATTTGTTGTTTTAGTTTTATTTTTTAAAAAAAAATTATAAACAAAATTATTTTTAAAACTTTTGAAGATCACTTACTTTGACAATTAAAAATTTTATGAATCAATTGACATTTTTTTGTTTGTTTTATTTTCTTGAAAATAAAGAGGTTATGTTGCCCGCTATGTCGATAATACATGATCATTTCAAGTTCGATTGATTGATACAGAAATTAACAAAAATGTTAGTTATTGTGCCCATCAATAATTGCCATCAATTATGAAGTTTTAGTGACTGTTTGAGAGCGTAGTTACGATTGTTTTCATTAAAATAATATAAATACAATACATATAAAAACAATTAATTTTTTCATACCGAAATAAAAAAAATTCACTGCATCGTACAGGTATACTGCTCGTCTTTATCTATCTAGAAGTACAACGGAAGTGGACGTAGATTTTGGGTGACTGGATAGTCAACGATGGCTATGCCCTTTGTAGACCGTTGTGTGCCACCACCACTGACGCCTAAAAATACGGTTATTGTTGTTTTATAAAATGGTTTTTATTTGAAAAATATAAAAATAATATTTTTTATTTTTTTAAAAAATATTTTTAATATTAGCATATCAAAATAATTTTAAAAAATAATAATTCAAATTAAATAAATAAAATTCTATATTTTTTTTTGAAACACGAACATGTTTCATTAAAATGAAATTTATTGTCGTAGATAGGATATTACCTTTTTTTTTCGTTAAAAGATAGGATTGGACAGGCTTTTCCCTCCACAGTCCGAACTAGTATTGTAAACTACGAATTGAATCGTGTCTTCATGTGGACAGGATTTAACGTTTCCTTGAAATGGTAGTGATTGATTATTTGTTGTGTTATGAATGTCCCACTTGTCCAAACAATAAAATAAAATTATTTTATTTTATAATTTAAATTAAAAAAAATAATATTTTTAGATTATTTTAATATATTAATATCAAAAATAATTTATAAAAAATATATAAAAAAGTTATTTTAATATATTTTAAAATAAAAAACATTTTCATTTTTTTTCTTCAAAAAAATTCTCCAAACACATTCTAGAATACTTCTTATATCTTTCTTCCCCAACACAACATGGCACGTAATGACAATAATGTCATTCTCAAATATATTTTTTATCTGACTTTTATAAATTTTGCTTAACTTTATAGCCTAATTATAATTAACTCCTAAATATATGACACGTAAAATTATTGACCTAGTCCACTTTGTGCCTCTATAAATAGCTTATCCTCGACCCTTTCTCCACATCACAAAAAAATACCATCCTCTCTTTGCATATCAATATCAAATTTGCCTTCAGGAGCACAAAAAATGAGAAGCAATATTCTTCTTTCCATTACTTTAGCCATCGTTCTTGCTGGAGCCCTACCTAGAAATGCGGTAGAGGCTCAGAATTGTGGTTGTGCTGCAAACCTTTGCTGCAGTCAATTTGGCTACTGCGGCACTACCAATGAATATTGCGGTACGGGATGTAGACAAGGGCCCTGTATTGCATCTCCTAGTGGAAGTGGTTCTGTTGGTGATATTGTAACGCCTGGTTTCTTCAATGGTATAATCAACCAAGCTTCTGCAAGCTGTGCCGGGAAGAATTTCTATACGAGAAATGCATTTCTCAGCGCTGTCAATTCATATCCCCAGTTTGGTAAACTTGGTTCAGCTGAAGCTTCTAAGCGTGAGATCGCAGCTTTCTTCGCTCATGTTACTCATGAGACTGGACGTAAGTTCCTCTACCAATCTTAATACCATTTCTTGCAGCATTTGAAATCTGTCCGCATATATATGGATTTTGTCAACCAGTTGATCTGTCTAATAAGCGTGTTTCATGGTGAAAAAGCTAAAACGGACAAGAAAAAATGTCTTATTCTGCAGACTTCTGCTACAAAGAAGAGATAAATGGCGCTTCCCTTAACTACTGTGATGCAACCAACAGACAATACCCATGTGTTCCAGGCAAGAAATACCATGGCCGCGGACCAATCCAGCTATCATGGAACTACAACTACGGGCCAGCCGGAAGCAGCAACAACTTTGATGGATTGAACGATCCTGATATTGTATCAAGGGATGCTGTTGTGTCATTCAAGACAGCTTTATGGTTTTGGATGAACAGGGTTCGACCTGTTGTCAGCCAAGGTTTCGGAGCAACTATTCGAGCCATTAATGGCAATGAATGCAACGGTGGAAACTCCGGCGCTGTGCAGGCTCGTGTCAGGTATTATAGAGATTATTGCAGTCAACTCGGCGTTTCTACTGAGAATAACCTCTCTTGTTAGGTTTCTAAAGAACCTGAGTTGTAATACCAAGCTATATGGCTAATCTTATGAAAAGCAGATGTACTGCAATGAAATAAAGTGAAGAGAAAATAAAGTTTCTTATTATCTTTATGTTTCGTATAGTTTTTCAGTAATTTTAATGTCTGTTTTTATATTATTTTTTTCCCACATGCTGATAAAAATGATATTACTTAGAAAAAAACCCACTTTACGTGGCTATAAATTTGTGTTGAAAAATCAATTTACGCCTTGTATTTTATTTTCCATCAATTATTCATAAATACCAAATTTTACAGAAATGAAGGACAAAATATCACTCCAAAAAATTAAGTTGGATCTGCAAAGCTATGTTCATGATTAAGCCTCGTTCTATAAAATCAATTCTGATACCATGTTAAAATAATTAAAATCAAACACAAAAAAGAAACTAGAATTTTGAGGGATCTTAAAGTTATAAAAGCTTATTCTTAACCTAAATACAAATAAAATATGTATAGGTTAAACTGAAGGTACTATTATATCCTTAATAAATAAGACTATATAAATATTATTTAGCAATAACCACTCATTTATTCTTCCATTTCCATAATAAATTTTAAAACTTATGTTAATACCCATAGTAGGATCTAATCTAAATACTTGAGTAAAACAAAAAGCTAAGAGAAAAATTATTTAATTAAATAACATTTTTCTTTCAGGAATTTGTCCTCATTTTAATAGATCTTGATTTTTGCACGTTGCTTATGGTAGGTATCTTTTGCGACTTTTGAGACTTGATGGCTTTATCAGTGACCAGATAGAGACGAGAAGCTTTGAGAAATTCTTTTTCCAATTATATAAGCATATTGTTATAATGATTTTAATAATTGCAGCTCTATAGCATTTGTTGTTTTATTTTTATTTTTTAAAAAAAAAATATAAACAAAATTATTCTTCAAAATTTTGAAGATCACTTACTTTGGCAATTAAAAATTTCATGAATCAATTGACATTTTTTTGTTTGTTTTATTTTCTTGAAAAAAAGAGGTTATGTTGCCCGCTATGTTGATAATACATGAGGATTTCAAGTTCCATTGCTTGATATAGAAATTAACAAAAATGTTAGTCATTGTGACCATCAATAATTTTCGGTTTGGGAGTGCTGTTGCGATAGCTTTTGAAAATGTTTTTCGTGTCAAAATATATCAAAACAATATTTTTTTATTTTTAAAAAACCGCGTTGAACAGCATCAATACGTGGATAGATTTTTCATAGACAAGTCCATTGCCCACTTGATAAAGATGATGTGTGTGGCTCATATCAAGCTTTATATTTATTTTTCAGATGATATTAGTTTGAGTTTTATATTAGTCAGAATTATTGAAAATTTTAATTATTCATTAACTTTAAATTTCATAAAATTAATTAAATTATGTATAAACTGACTTAAACACCAACGTTTCAATTTTTTTTTGATCTTTTATATTAGTCAGAACTATGTATTAGTCAAGGCAAATATGTTTTTTTTCCTCCCATGTGTTTATGTTTATTAATTTTAAAATTTATAAAATTAATTTAAATACACACAAGTAAATTCAAATAAACAGACTGACAGATGCATTATTAATAAAAAAATATATGATATTTTCAAAACGTGACCGAACTTTGGCAAGATATCTTGTTAGCTACAGAAACTAGAAGGCGGCTTCAGTTTTATCTTTTTCTATCCTTTCATTCATGGTGAAAGTCTGTCTTCTCTATCTTACAAATATAAAGGAAGGCGACGTAGATTTTGGGTGACTGACTAGTCAACGATGGCTATGCCCATTATATTCGGTCGCGTGCCACCACCACCACCTTCGTAGAACCTACTATAGACTGTCTTTACTTTTTTTTCTTTTTTTATAACTGGGATGTACGAGTTAGTTTACGTGTATTATAATTAATTTCTGGATATATTAAATATTCTACGAGTCTAATGAATAAACAAGATACCACAGAAAGTGATAGATATACATGGTAATGCTCAACCATAATGCTGGCCAAGACCCCACTGCAAACTGTCTTTTCTTTTCAAATAGTTGTGCGGTCAATAAATGAAAGTTTGGTTACAGTTATTTTTTAAAATAAATTTTGTTTATAAAACTATAAAATGATATTTTATTTTTTAAAATATTATTTTTAATATTAACATATTAAAATGATCTAAAAATAATAAAAATATAATTTAAAATAATTTTTTTTCAAAAAAATATTTAAACTACTAATTGAATACGTGTCTTCATGTGGACAAGATTTCAATTTATTTTTTTTTGCCTAACTTCAACGTTTACTTGAAACGGTAGTGATTGATTATTTGTTGTGTCATGAATGTCCCACTTGTCGAAATAATAAAATAAAATTATTTTAGAGGTTTGAAAATTCTGTTAGATAAATCTAGGATTATTTAAGAATTTATTATTTTAAAATATGATTTTTTTTCTGTTTTGAATATTTTTTTTAAGAATTAGGTTAATTCTGTGGTCTTTAGCAATAATTTATATGAATTAGCAGTAAAACAATCTCCTAAATTTTTATTTAGAAATGAGAGATTAATACTAGTTTTTTTATTCATGGCTTACATAAAGTTTAATTTTTCTATTTTATAAATAATTATTTAATTATTAGTCGCGTACCGTAATATTATAAATAACGATGATAATGGTACGGAGAAAAACTTCTTATAATTACCTTGCCCTACTCTTTTGGTGAAGGATTTAAAAGATATGGTATTAGTGTATAGAAAATAAATTAAAATAAACTGAGAACTTACGGGCTTACGGCTTGGTTGGCTCTGCCTTGGTGCAATATGGTTTTAATTACCTTACTGATGGTATTAGTGTACATATTGTTCTTGAAAAGTGTTTTTTTATAAATAAAAAAATATTAATTAAGTTTTTAAAATATATTTTAATTATTTTGATAATATGATATTAAATATATTTTTTAAAAAATAAAAAATATTTTCAAAAATAACTTATCCATGCTTCAATAAATTTTCAATTTTCAACTACAAGTATCTATATCTACCTCACACTCAAAGTCAATGAGAAGGCTACAACATTTGACTATGTGGCGCATTTAGGGGAAGAAATTCTAAACGTTGGACTCCAGGTCACTATTTATTTCAAAAACATTTTTTTAAAAATAAAATAAATATTTCATTTAAATCAATCTAATAAAGTAGTTTTTAAATTATTTTAATATTATAATATTAAAAAGATAAAAAAAAATCATTTTAATATTTTTCTGAAAAAATATTTTAAAAACAACTTTAACCACGTAATTACAAAATTTCCACTTATACGAGATCCTATTGAAGTAATAAATATCTATGTGCTGTCACAACAAGATGCAAGTTAATGCTCCATGCTAATAATAATTAATAATAATAAAAAAAATTAAGATGGAAAAAATTCCTCGAATCCGTACTTCATGAAAGCTTAAATATAACATGGCACGTGATGACATTAATGTCATTCTCCAATATATTTTGGATCTGACTTTTATATTTTTGCTAATCTTTATAGCCTAATTACAATTAACTCCTAAATATGTGACACGTCAAATTTTTGAACTCGTCCACTTTGTGCCTCTATAAATAGCTTAACCTCGACCCATTTCTCCACATCACAAAAAATACCATCCTCTCTTTGCTTATCAATGTCAAAACTGCCTTCAGGAGCACCGAAAATGAGAAGCAATATTCTTCTTACCATTACTTTAGCCATCGTTCTTGCTGGAGCACTGTCTAAAAATGCGGTAGAGGCTCAGAATTGTGGCTGTGCTGCAAACCTTTGCTGCAGTCAATATGGCTACTGTGGCACTGGCACTGCCTATTGCGGTACGGGATGTAGACAAGGGTCCCTGTAGTTCATCTCCTACGCCTACCACTCCTAGCGGAAGTGGTTCTGTTGCTGATATTGTAACGCCTGGTTTCTTCAATGGTATAATCAACCAAGCTGCTGCAAGCTGTGCCGGGAAAGAGTTTCTATACAAGAAATGCATTTCTCAGTGCTGTCAATTCCTATCCCCAGTTTGGTAAACTTGGTTCAGCTGAAGCCTCTAAGCGTGAGATCGCAGCTTTCTTCGCTCATGTTACTCATGAGACTGGACGTAAGTTCCTCTTCCATCCCTATTAACATTTCTGGCATCATTTGGAAATCTGACTGCATATGGATTTTGTCAACAAAGTGATCATCTGTTTAATAAGCGTGTTTCATGGTGAAAAAGTTAAACTGACAAGAAAAAATGTCTTACTTTGCAGACTTCTGCTACAAAGAAGAGATAAACGGTGCTTCGTTTAACTACTGTGATGCAAACAACAGGGAATACCCATGTGTTCCAGGTAAGAAATACTATGGTCGCGGACCACTCCAACTATCATGGAACTACAACTACGGGCCAGCCGGAAAGAGCAACAATTTTGATGGATTGAATGATCCTGATATTGTAGCAAGGGATGCTGTTGTGTCATTCAAGACAGCTTTATGGTTTTGGATGAACAGAGTTCGTCCTGTTGTGAGCCAAGGTTTCGGAGCAACTATTCGAGCCATTAACAGTATTGAATGCAATGGTGGAAACTCTGGCGCGGTGCAGGCTCGTGTTAAGTATTATAGAGATTATTGCGGTCAACTCGGCGTTTCTACTGAGAATAACCTCTCTTGTTAGGTTTCTAAATTACCTGAGTTATTATGCCAAGCTATATGGCTAATCTTATGTAAAACAGATGTACTACAATGAATAAAGTGAAGAGAAAATAAAGTTTCTTATTATCTTTATATTTCTTATAGTTTTTCAGTAATTTTGATGGCTAATTATATTTATTTTTTTCCCACCTGCTGATAAATATGATATTACTTAGAAAAACACCCACTTTACATGGCCATAAATTTCTATTGAAAATTAAATTTACGCCATGTATTTTATTTTCCATCAATTATTCAAAAACTTATCCTACATAAATACCAAATTTTGCGTAAATGGAAGATAAAATATCACTTCAAAAAATTAAGTCGGATTTGTGAAGCTATGTTTGAGATTAAACCTCATTTCATAAAACCAATTCTGATACTACGTTAAAATAATTAAGATCAAACACAAAAAGAGACTAGAATTTTGAGTGATCTCAATATTATGAATGTTTAGTCTTAACTTAAATACAAATAAAATATATATAGGTTACACTGAAAAGTATTATTCTACTCTTAATAAAGAAGATTACATAAATATTATGTACATAGCTCATGCTAGATATCTCTTGCGATTTTTGAGACTTGATGGCTTTATAAGTGACTAGATAGAGACGAGAAGCTATGAGAATTTTTTTTTCTTCCAATTATATAAGCATATTGTTATAATGATTTCAATAATTAGAGCTCTATAGCATTTGTTGTTTTAGTTTTTTTTTCTTACAAAAAAAATATAAACAAAATTATTCTTCAAAACTTTTGAAGATCACTTACTTTGGCAATTAAAAATTTCATAAATCAATTGGCATTTTTTGTTTGTTTTATTTTCTTGAAAAAAAGGTAATAAATTGTATTATTTTTTTAGACATTAAAGGGTTGAATTGAACTTGTTCTTCTCCATCGAATCACTATTGAGATAATTTGTTGCTTCAAAATCATGTTGCGCCGCGTTGAACAACATCAATACGTGGATAGATTTTTCATAGACAAGTCCATTGCTCACTTGATAGCGACTACGTGTGTGGCTCATATCAGGCTCTCTGTTTATTGACTTTATTCTCCAGTATCATTAGTTTGATCATGTCTATATTAGTTAGATTATTGAAAATTTTAATTTTTTCGTTAATTTTAAAGTTTATCAAATTAATTGAATTGCATGTAAATTGGCTTATATACCAACGCTCCAAAAAACTTTATAGATTAAGGGTTTTGTTTGGTATTATTTTTGCTTTTTGTGTTTGAGATTTAAAAAAAACAGTTTCATGAAAAAACACTTTAGCTGCAATTCAAAATTTAATTTTTAATGTGTTTGGTTAAAACGGTGGTTGAGTTTGAGGTTAATGAAAAACAGTTTCAAGTGTTTGGTTATCAAGTTTTTCATATTGTTTTCAACTTGTGAAATTACTTTAATATATATATATATATATATATTGTTCTTTAAATATTTAATAATTATAATAATAAAATGTAATTAATAATTCAAGTAAATTAGACAATTGTTTTTATTCTCTCATTAAACTTTTTGTAATTTCATTACAAACTACAAATCTATACGTGAAGACATCTGCGATTCTAGAACAACATGTAGTAAAATATCATCTAAAATAAAATTAAAATTGCAAGACAAAAAATTATATTGTGATCTCCTTCTAATATATTTATTTATATTTTAATTAATTTTTAGATTATTTTAATATTGAAAATTATATATTTTATAAGAAAATATAATAAATAATAAACCCCTCCCTTGCAGCCCTCTCACACATAAAACATAATATAAAAATAAAATAAAATATAAATTTGTTGCTTTTCCATGAAACGTTGGTTACACATATTTTTGATACGGGACCACATGATTTTTTCAATTTCTTTACATTAACTAAACATCCCAAAACAACAATTTTTTTTTCCTACACTGTAGGTTACATCGTCACTCCCAAACACCCTCTTAATCGTACATTATTAAAATTGGGTATAACTCAAGAAAAAAATTAGACATATCGGTAGCCAAAATATGATATTTCTTCGAGAAACAAGGAAATATTGCTGTGATCTCCTTTCGCTTCCAAATTATCATGTTTGGCGTTGCTAGGCCACGCGCTCTGCTCACTTGACCGACAGCACTATCGGCCAAAGCAAAGTATGATTTTTTTTTATGATCATTAATTTTGAAAATCTGTAAAATTAATTTAAATACACATAAATAAAAATAAAAAGACTGACAGCTGTATTATTAATAATAATAAAATGATACCGAACTTTGGCAAGATATCCTGTTAGCTACAGAAACTAGAAGGCGGCTTCGTTTTTATCTTTTTCTATCCTTTCATTTATGGTGAAAGTTTTTCTTCTCCATCTTAAAAATATATAGGAAGGGGACGTAGATTTTGGGTGACTGACTAGTCAACGATGGCTATGTCCTGTTGTATACGGTCATGTGCCACCACCACTAACTTCGTAGAATCTACTGTAGGCTGTCATTTATTGTCAGATTTGGAAATTTAGGGGTTTTTTTTTTAAATTTTTTTCATAAAAATATAAAAATGATGTTTTTTTTTATTTTGACATCAAGACATCAAAATAAATTAAAATATTTTCTTTAAAAAAATATATTTTTGAAAAAAAAACATAACCATGGTATATTACAATAATCTTATAATCCTAGTAGGATATTACCTTTTCTTTCGTTAAGAGATAGGATTGGACATGTATTGTAAACTACGAATTGAATACGTGTCTTCATGTAGACAGGATTTAACGTTTCCTTGAAACGGTAGTGATTGATTATTTGTTGTGTCATGAATGTCCCACTTGTCAAAATTCTGTTAGATAAATCTAGAATTATTTAAGAATTTATTATTTTAAAATTTTGATTTTTTTTCTGTTTTGAATAATTTTTTAAGAATTAGGTTAATTATGTGGTCTTAAGAAATAATTTATATGAATTGCCAGTAGAAAAATCTACTAAATTTTTTATTTAGAAATGAGAGATTACTACTATTTTTTATTTATGACTTACATAAAGTTTAATTTTTCTATTTTATAAATAATTATTTAATTATTACTCTCGTACCCGTAATATTATAAATAACGATGATAATGGTTATAATTACCTTGCCCCCTACCTTGTACTACAATGAATAAAAGAGTGTTAACACTTGGGCTGGGCTGCTCTCAGCCCACCCCAAGTTCGGCAAGGTTAGGGTCTTTTGGCCCACAGTGGCTGGGCCAGCCCATTTATTTGGATCATGCCTATTTTTTATTTTTAAAAAAATTAAAAAAAATTATATTTTAAAAAAATTAAAAATTATATAATTTACTTGAATTATTAATTATATTTTATTATTAGAATAATTAAATCTATAATATTTTAAAAAAATATATGTCTGTATCCTTTAAAGTAATTTCACAAGTTGACAGCAATATGAAAAATATAGTAACTAACTCAACCATAGTTTTAATCAAATATTCAATTTCAGTTACGAACCGTAGAAAAAATGTTTTTCATAAAACTAGTTTTTTTCAATCTCAACCATAACAATAATAGCTGTACCAAATAGGCCCTCAAAGTAAATGAGAAGCCTATAACATTTGACTATGTGGCGCATTGAGGGGAGGAAATTCTAAACGTTTGACTCTAAGTCACCATTTATTTCAAAAACATTTTAAACAAAATATTTTAATTTTATTTTTATTTTAAATCAATTTAGTAAAGTGTTTTTAGATCATTTTGATATTCTGATGTTAAAAAATATTTTTTTTAAAAATAAATTAATATAATTTTAAGACTTTTCTAAAAAAAATATCATTTTTAATACTTTAAAAAATAACTTTAATCACCTTATTATAAAATTTCCACACTTATACGAGATAATATTAAGGTCATAAATATATATGTGCTGTAACAACAAGATACAAGTTAAAGTTCCATGTTAATAATAATAATAAAAAAAAGTTAAGATGGAAACATTCTCTGAATCCGTACTTCATGAAAATCTTAAATATAACATAGGAAAATCCATATCCAAAGTTAAAAGCACATTATTCAATGAACTATAGTTTAAATGGACATTTGAAATATAAGTTTTTTTTATATGAAAAAACCTCATTTTATGGAAAGTCTACTTTGTAGGCTCAGATGAATGAATAAAACTCTGACCATCACAATTTTTTTTAAGAGATACACATATTAATTCAAACTCAAAACATGTTTTGTAGATCACAAATTCTATTTCATCATGCTACGTCTTTCAGGGATGAAATATAATGTTGTGTTAAACTCATGGGATGGGATGATATAAACATCTAATTTAGTGTTAAGTACTTAACAAATAAAAAATTACGATGTATTTCTTAGAATGGGTTTTACAAATAAATAAATACATAATTAAATGTATTTGCTGACTTAATTCGTTGCTATGTTCAGGAGTTAAAAATAGCTAATTAGTCCTTATGATTTGTGGAAATTAATTAATCAACTAGTCCTTATTGTAGTATCGAAATCAAATAATTAATAGTCCTTGACCAGCTAGCATTAAATATTCTAAGCTTATTAAAGTTTGCATAAACAATTAAGGCCCTATTTTACCGACAAAAAAAAATATATTCAATTGATAAGGGAAAGTAAAAGACGACCGTTGCTTGGTTGGAGAAAGGGGGGAAAAAACAGAAGCAAAGGCAGAAGAAAAGAAAGGGCAATTTCATGATAGACAGTGTCGGCTAGACAACCTATTTCGTGGGCCAAGCCCAAAGTGTAATGGGCTAGAATTCCCGGCTGTTCAGAGCTGGAAGTTCGGGCCAGCATGATATGTGACCGGCCCATCTCAGATTGTCCAAAACCATGTCCTCTTCCTTGAATTCTGGTAAGAATGGCACCAAACGTAGATCTATGGACACAAAGTCTATGTGCGAAGCAGGAGGTGTCTGTAATTGTTTTTTATTAACGTGTCCAGATCTTATTGTAAGACTAAATATCTTGATTTATATTTGTGTCTTGATTTTTTTTTAATTTTATCTTTAATTATTATTAATAAATTTTTATATTTGTTAAAAAAATTATTTTTTATTTATTTAACTAAATACATTATCTCACGCACAATTAAACATGAGTCGAATAGTTAGTGCTAGATAAATAGCTCACATTCGTGTTGTCACAATAGTAATTTAGAAAGTGAACAAAAAATCATGAATTAAACATCTCATGCTTACACTCACTTAATTAATTAATTTTTAATTTGATTAAAAAATAAAAATGCTTTGTAAAAAGCTAGATTCATCAAAGGTCAGAAAAAAAATGAGGAGACCCATATTACTTTCAAAACCATAGAAAACAAATAAACAAAAATAACACAAATGTTGTGGAAATAATAATAAAAAAAAACTACACAAGCCTAGGTAAACTTTGTAAATCCCAGATTAATCTCTTAAACTTGTAATTTGTTAAATTATAGACATGTATTAAATTAAGAAGCTTAACACCCGTTAAATTAAATATTAAAGGATGAAATTATTAAACTTAATTTAATTAAAAAGACAAAATTTATTTTAGAGAAGCTAAATTTACCAAAAACCAAGGCAAGCCTTGCTATTTTAAAATGAAAAGATAAATCCAATAGAAAATGAATAATAATAATAATAATATTGTTGGAGGATGCAATCATAAAATAAACAACAAAAACTTAAAAAAAAGGAAAAAGAAATCAAGCAACCTTGAGTGAACCTCATAAAAGTGGGGTAAACTCTCATTAATTTAATTTAATTTAAAAAACAATATTTTTTTTAAAAATCAAAATTTACCAAAGACAAAAAAATAAAAACTAAGGCAACCATTGCTATTTTAATAATAACTAAAAAAATTCCCCCCTAAAAAAGTAATGAGGAAACAAAAAAATGTTGGAAGATGGAAACAAAATGAGAAAAAAAAACAAGGGAACCCTTGTCAACTTTGTAAACGAGGTTAATATCTTAAACTCGCAACTCGTTAAGTTATAGACTCAAACTCAAGTAAAAGAAAAATATTCGACTAATTAAATGTTGGAAGATAAAATAATAAAAATCAATCAAAGAAAATGTATTGCAAGGAAAAAAAAATGATTAGATTTGATAAAAAAAAATATTAATTGCAAAAATCATATAAAATAAAAATAAATAGCAATCAGAAGAATATAAACTAAACTTTGAGAGATGAAAATATCTATTAGGGATGAAATTGAAACCGACCCTTTAACTCCATAAATTATCCTTAATAAATAAAATTGTAATAAAAATAATAAAGATTAAATTGAAAAAACTCCTTCAATTGAAATTTTGTGGACAACCATCTCATGGGTTGATTTGAATTTTTTTAAGGTTAACATGAAAATCAAGTAGAAGAGAAGGGAAACAAAAGAGATATTAAATTATTTCTAAACTTTTTTATTTATTTAAATTATATTATTGTCCCTAATAACATCTAATAATTACTAAATAACCAAATTTAAATGACAAATACAACCACTTCATCAAAAACAAAGTTTTTTTTTTATATTGTAAGAGCAATGACGTAATTTAATTATTTGAAAATTAAATCAAAACTAAAACATTTTACCAAACCTTAACTTTTGTCTGCTATCAAGCGTCAAGTGTAATAAAATAATAATACCATGCAATTAAAATATCTAACCCTATGCAATAAAAAAAATCTAACTCTCTTTTTTCATGTAATGACGAATATGCCCCAAGATAAATTAATATATATATATATTTTTTATAAAAAATTTAAAATAATCAAAATTATATTCATTTAACTCGAAATTGAAAATTACGTTTTACAATTATATAAAAAGGTCTCATGGAAAAAATCTTTTCTGCCGCTAAAAAAAGAAACTTGAGGAAATATCAAAGCTCCTCCTCCCTCGTCTCTATCGTATCTACTTTACAACTTATTTTCATGTCCATCTTATCGCTCTATTGCCGGTAGCATAAGCGGCGGGCAAATCGTTACTCTCCAAAAAACGTAAGACTTTGTCATTAAGAACTGTTTTTTTTTGCAGTTACAAATCTTTATGAATAAGCATCACTCACCCCATCTTAGAATTCCGCTCCTGCGGCCCTTTCCCTTCCTCTCTCCCCCTCACTCTCGTATAAAACCAGATCAGATTTTTCTCTGTGAGTTGCTTACTCTCTCTGCTTTAAATGTAAGGAGAGCTCTGTTTCTTGGAATAAGAGAAAACAGAGCCAGATAAGATTAATTTTGGTATCAGTTTTGGAATTCACCCATGTAAGTGGATTTCAACTTCTGTTACTGTGCATGTTTTGTTAATATTGTGTTTGATGAATTGGGTCCTCTTTTGTTTTCATGTTTAGGTAATTTACTTAAAAAATATCTGAATTAGGTACCTTTTTTCTGTCACATCGAGACGACAATCTGAATTCTTTCTGTTCTTTTGCTTTTCTGTTTGCTTGAAAAACGAAACATCTCAGTGACCTATGAGTGTAAAAGACTACAACTTTTGTTCAATTTAAGTTTTGGTTTGTTACGCTTTGTTTTCTGATTTTAGTGGGAAAGTGAAAGGAATTCTTGCGTGAATTTCAGGAAAGAGATGTACTGTGTTAGGCAGTTCCTGGAATTATCATAGAGTGAAAGAAAATTGCCTTTCTTCTCCTTTATTGTATTTAGTTGCTTAGAATTCTGAAATATTTCCTTTCTTTATTACTCACTGGTTGATATAGATCGAATTCATTATACTGCAAGTTGAAATTTGTTCTGGCTTTCTGCTTTTCTGTTGAGAAAATGCTTCAATGTGAAAGAACTTTGAATTCTGGGTATCTTGAATTTAAAACAATGGAATCCCTTTACCATTTAGTAAACCGCACCTGTGCCATTGTTTTAAATTAGCAATCAAATGCTGTACAGTGAAACTATACTTTTACATGACTTAAACCTTTCTTTGATCAAATCTTATTGTCACAGGATTTGCAGTCGGACTGTAATTTGGGATTCTATAAAGCCCATATTTGCTAGCGTGCAAAACATAGACATAGCTATTGGAAAACTCCAATCATGGACTAACCACCATTGTTCGATGATGGATCGGGGGGTTAACTGCTTTAAGACAATCAGACTATTGGACTTGAAAAAATATTGAGGCATTGCACTTTAATCTCCTGACATCTTAGCGCATACTTTTGTGATTGATATTGTGATGTATTTCTTTTGGCTCGTTTGCTTTGTTTTGCATTCTTTGATATGGTAATCCATTCTTAATTATATCATTATCAATGGCAACATTTCTTTCAGGGTAAATATAACCTTCTTTTCATTAGTGGTCGGTAACATGGCATTGCCTGTACTTCAATTGCCTTGTGATAATCAAGGAATAAAACGAAGTACATAGTTTATTTCTTTATTTTTATTTTTTTGCTTAAAGTGAACTTGTTATTTGGTTATTCTCAATGTTATTAACTTCATCGGAGCATTGAAGATGAAAGAGTTTTGTTTTTTCTTGGTGTAGGACTTCTGATTGAAAGATAAACCCCAGGATACTTCTCTGAAGTTCCCATGCAAATCAAAAGGCAGAAAATATAATGGGAAACACAATGAAAAAACCCCAAGGAACAGAAGTAGCAGGAACAGAACAGTTGCAACAAGAAGAAGATTCAAACTTTACTTGTGAAATTTGCACCGAACCTATGCTATCAATCAGAAATTTCAAGAATGGTATCGTGTGTAAACATCTTATCTGCTTGGATTGCATAACCAGATATATTGAAGTAACAGTTGAGGAAACCACTGGCTGCATTGAATGTCCTGGACTGAATTGCAAGCAACTGTTAGATCCTCTTTCATGCAGGCCTATCATCTCAAAACCAGTATTTGAGAAATGGTGTGATCGTCTATGTGATTCGATGGTTTTCCGGTCTAAAACTTGTTATTGCCCATACCGAGATTGCTCAGTGTTGGTTTTGAATGAATGTAAGGATAAACTGAGAAAAACAAAATGTCCTAACTGCAAGAAAAACTTTTGTTTCCAATGCAAGATTCCATGGCATACAGGATATCGGTGCAGCGAGAGCAGGCATCTAAGAGATAGGAATGACATTCTGGCTGGTGAATTGATTGAAGAGAAAAGGTGGACTAAATGTTATAATTGCAGTCACTCTGTTGAGCGAGTTAGTGGTTGCAGAGATATGAAATGCAGGTGTGCTCTCTCTCTCTGGATTTTATTTTCTTTCAGTAACATATTAATCATTGACAAGGGATTGTTATTGTTTGGATTATGCAACACGGTTTCCATTATCTTATTATATGAGAAAATAATATAGGGCAACATTTTACTTTCGCTTAATGCTCATCAAAAGATGTTATAATGACTGATGTTGGAGAATAATATAAATTGGAGAATAATATAAATTATATTCTGGGATTTTACGTAATAACTTAAGTTTTTAGGTGAGATGTTTTTTTGACATAGTATTAGAGCCCTGTTGACCCGGCAGTCACGAGTTTGAATCTCATTACCCTTTCTCTATTTGATAAAAATATAGTACAAGGTAGAGTAAGTTTCTGTGCTAATTTCAAGCCCAAAGGGCTTTCACTCGAGAAGGTGTGTTGGAGAATAATATAAATTATATTTTGGAGCTTTATGTAATAGCATAAATCATATGACAGCTGAAAACAATTATATTTTTCAAAATTAGAAAAACTAATGATTCAATATGTTAATTTGGTTAAAACTGGATTACTTATCTGAGAACTTTTATGATTGCATGCCAAAATTCTATTCAGTCTTGCTCTCAGCTCTCTAAGTATAGTTGAACTCAAAATGTGTGGCTGAAGGTTTTCTCCATTCAAAGACAGAATCAGAGCTGTGAACAAGGTAGATTGTATGTTTCTGATTTATTTTGATCATTAATGCAGATGCGGATATCGGTTTTGCCATCAGTGTGGAGGTCCATTCCATTCCGGCCTTTGTAAGCACAAGCACTGTAGATATGTTTGCAATCTTCTCATTTTTCGATGCCATTAGCTTTCTGCTATCTCGTTTTTTTCGAAATACATTCACTTACCATTACGAAAAGGGAGACTCACAGTGCGGCCATGCCAAGAAAAATAGGTTGTAAATGATGTTTAAGAAAATAGGTTCTAAATGATTTCCTTCTCATACAAAATATAATAATAAAATACTAGTTTGTTCCATTGTTGTGTTACTGCTTACCACTGTTATAAAGACTTGTTTGTCAATTTTGTTTTGGCAGATGATTTGTTTTTTTAATTAGAATAAAATGTTTTGGTTTTGGAGTGTTTCGGCGCACTATTTTTGGGTTGTATTGTTTATATATATTTAATTAAATATATTAATTAAAAAATTAGTTCAAATTCAAAAATAAAATAATTTAGAATTGTGCAATTTAATCAAAAGAAAATAAAATGATTTTTCTGAATAAAATTATAAATATGTATAATTGAATATTATGAATATTTACAAATACATTTAAGAGATTTATCGTAAAATTCCATTTTAATCTAACGGTTGAATTAAGAGATATGATTGATATTGTAAAAGTATTTATTATTCAAAAAAAATTTTTTAGTCGAATCGAAACGGGTGGAACGAAACTAAAATGTTCTTATTGAAATTTGGGTGGAATTTTTAGAACAAGTTTGAAATTTTAAACGAGGTAAAAATTATGTTATTTTATTTTGTTTTTTTTAATTAATACAAAATATTTTGATAAAAACGAAACGAAATTACCAGAATAATTAAAAGGTATAGCCTAGAATCAAATATTTTGTTTTTTAGATTAGTAATGATAATAAAATAATAGTAATAATTTGAAGAAAAAAAATGATTTATATAAAAAAGCACAAGCATATTCTGAAGCAAAGTTGACGCAGAAAGCAATGATGAAGGCAGCTACCCTTAGAAAACAGGAATGATAATGCGGTAACTGACAGCTGCAGATCAAAACCAAAAATCTGTCAAAACCTCAGAAACCCAGAGGATATGAAAACAAAAACCAGGAGCCCAAACAACAGAGTTGAATCCCCGTAAAAAGATTAGCTCCAGCAGAAATGCTTGCCTCTCCGAAGATATGATCAAACCTGATATCTGCCAATAAGCATTTTCAAGCTTAAATTGAATTCATCACCGGTTTTCCTCAGGTCTGGTTTCTTCAATGGCGTCAGGAGATGAACAACAGATTACATTCCAGATGCCCTTTTCACCTATTTCCATCTACAGTGAAAGTTCTGTTTTGTTGATCTCTTAGACACAAACATCCAATCATTCTGATTGTTTTGTGCCATGTCCCCCAATTATATTTCATTGCTGGTTGAAATTATTGTACACTTTTTACTTGCGAGATTTGCACAGAAAAGATTATCTTACACTCTTTTTATCTCTAGTAGATGTGACGTGATGACAGAAAATTTACGACCTGCATAGAAAATTTCAAGTTAGAACATATAGTAAAAACATGAAACAACTAGAATTTTACTCGTTTATTTAAACTTACAAAATATATTTTTCAGAGAATATAGTTTCCTCCATCCAAAATAAGGTGGGTTAGAAATTATTGCTCTATTAGGGTTCGGAATTCATGGTTGTCTCCAACTATAAAGTGTAATAGCAGAGTGCTGGTGATCTATATAACATAACTCGAGTTCAAGTCAGAATATAAATTCTTATAAAATTATAAAATAATTAGGGTTTTATCTATCCACTAGTACTCACAAAACATGTTTTTTCAGGTACAAAACTGCTAAGAAATCAAAGTGTCGAAATCGTAGAAAAGGACAGGACCTGGTTGAATGGTTGAATGGCATCCTGATTATCGCTGTGATGACAGGACTGAAGGAGCACGATATAGGAACTTTATGCAACTTGCAGAAAATTAGTGGTTTAACTTCTCATTTTCTTTTTTTTTTTTAAAAAAAAATCTATGTACAATTATTTTTTTAATTTTTATGGTTCATGAAAGCAATATACTTCGATGGCTTTAAATTAAGGACCATATCTTTATTTATTTTACTATTATTTTTTATTTTATTGCTTTGTAAGTAAGCTAATTACCTCGCAACTGCTCTGTCGAAATTACATTTTAATTATCTTGAAAAGTATAATAGTTGTTTTCTTACTCTTTTTTTTTTCAATTACATGATTAATTGATTAAAATTTTATAATTTAATTTGAATTGTTTTACATGGAGTTATTATAATTTCATAACCTAAATCATGGATTTAATAGATTAAATTTATTCAAATATATTTTCATTTTAATATTTAAAAAGTAACACCATCTTCAATATTTTTCTTAATCAAACTATATTTTTATCGATCCTTAAATTTATTTTTAAACTTATTAAATCAATAAAGTTATATCAAGTTAAACTCTAATTAGTTAAAATATCCTAAAAAGCATTAACAATATTTAAAAAAATATATAAATTTTTTAAAAATAATTCAAACCCGCCAAATAGATTTATTTCAAGTGAGGATGTCGTAGGCCATACATTGTCAGATATTCTTTCCCTACTGGACCACTTTGATGGTCGCCACATATCTTACAAAGTCTTATGGATAAACGAGACGGTTTAATTTTGTACCTTAAAATTTCTTCTTTTTTTTTTAAGAAAATAAAATGTTTTTTTTTTTAATTATTTTTTTATAGTTATCTTCTACTTTTCTTTATAAAATTAAAATATAAAAAATAAAAAAACACTGTTTTAATATATTTCTAAGTAAAAAATAGATTAAAAAATTGCAAATGTACTCTGTAGCTATAATGAGTGATAGTGTCCCTAAGAAAAAAAAGAAGAAATAAGTATTGCTTAATTATCAAAACAATTAAAACTTATTATAAATTCTTCAGCTTCCTTCTCTCCTTTTAATGTTTGTTTGGAAGTGTTATTAATGTTATTTTTTAAAGTATTTTTTGTTTAAAAATATATATTTTTTATTTTTAAAAAATTATTTTTGATATCATCATATAAAAATATCAAAAATATTAATTTAAAATAAAAAAAAAAAATTTGAAAAAATATTTTTGAAACTTGACAAAGACTCTCTAATAATTGATAGTCCTAAGAAAAAAAGAAGAAGAAATAATTGTTGATCAATTATCAAAACAATTAAAACTTATTATAAATTCATCATCTTCCTTCTCTACCTTCTAATGCAGTTAACGAGTTGAAGGCAACAAAATGGATGCCTCATCGTCCTCCTTCCTCTCTTCTATACAAACCACAAAGCTCCTCACCGGTACCATGGCGATGACGATCCCTAAATCTTCTGTCACTACACCACCATCATTTCTTTCTCGTCATCTTCCTTCCCTCAATGTATCATCAGTTAGAATTGAAGAAAACCCCCAGAAGTCAACCACAGGACCCACCACCACCAGAACTTCACGCCCAACAACAACCTTGCCTGCTGCAACAAAACCAGCACCATCGACAAGGAAGTCTCGTGCAAATGATAGACGAGTTGCAGAGCCAAACCAGCCCACCATGGTGTTTAATGTACTGGAAGGCGTCATCAACAACTTCATAGACCCTCCACTTCGGCAGTCAGTCGATCCCAGATATGTACTCAGTGACAACTTTGCTCCGGTTGATGAACTTCCTCCGACTGAGTGTGAGGTGATCCATGGATCTCTCCCGTCGTGCCTCGATGGTGCGTACATCCGCAATGGCCCTAATCCTCAGTACCTCCCTCGAGGACCTTACCACTTATTCGATGGCGATGGCATGCTTCACTCCATCAGGATCTCCCAAGGGAAAGCCACTCTCTGCAGTCGCTACGTCAAGACTTATAAATACACCATGGAGCGGGATGCCGGGGCTCCGCTTCTTCCGAACGTCTTCGCCGGATTCAATGGGCTTGCCGCCTCCGCAGCTCGCGGTGCTCTCTCCGCTGCTCGAATCCTGGCCGGTCAATTTAATCCAGTTAATGGTATTGGTCTAGCAAACACAAGCCTGGCTTATTTTGGCAACCGACTCTACGCAACCGGCGAGTCGGATCTACCCTATGCTGTGCGTTTGACATCGAATGGAGACATAGAGACGCTGGGTCGTCATGATTTTGACGGGAAGCTGATGATGAGCATGACGGCTCACCCCAAGGTAGACTTGGAGACAGGGGAGGCCTTTGCTTTCAGATATGGTCCCCGTCCCCCCATTTCTAACATACTTTCACTTCGATGGAAATGGAATTAAACAACCAGACGTGCCCATATTTTCCATGACAAGACCCTCTTTCATCCACGACTTCGGAATTAGCAGCAAATATGCTATATTTGCTGACATACAGATTGGGATGAACCCCATGGAAATGATATTTGGAGGTGGCTCGCCTGTGGGTGCGGACCCAGCAAAAGTACCCAGGCTTGGAATCATCCCGCGATACGCGAAGGACGAGTCTGAGATGAAATGGTTCGACGTGCCAGGGTTCAACCTCATACACGCCATCAACGCGTGGGATGAGGAGGACGCCATAGTCATGTTAGCACCAAACATTTTATCAGTAGAGCACACACTGGAGCGAATGGATCTTATCCATGCCTTGGTTGAGAAAGTGAGAATAGACTTGAAAACAGGAATTGTTACAAGAAACCCAGTCTCAGCTAGAAACCTGGACTTCGGGGTGATTAACCCAGCTTATTTAGGGAAAAAGAACAGATTCGTGTACGCAGCAATTGGTGACCCGATGCCGAAGATATCAGGGGTGGTGAAGCTTGATGTGTCCGGAGGAGAGCGGCAGGAATGCACGGTGGCTAGCAGGTTATACGGGCCGAGATGCTACGGCGGCGAGCCTTTCTTTGTAGCCAGGGAGCCTGAGAATCCAGAGGCAGAGGAAGATGATGGGTACGTGGTGTCGTATGTTCATGATGAGATAGCAGGAGAGTCCAAGTTCCTGGTGATGGATGCAAAATCACCGGAACTTGATATTGTCGCCGCCGTAAAGTTACCTCGGCGGGTCCCTTATGGCTTTCATGGCCTTTTTGTGAAGGAAAGTGATCTGAAAAAACTCTAGCTAAAAACCAGAAGCAGACTGCAGAACACATGGTGTTTTACTTTTACGTGGAAAACCTAGATGCTTATAGTGTAAAATTACAAACAATTTCAGTACAGGATTAGACTGTATCCATTTGAAAAGCAGCATGCTTGTCGACGGGTACCCACATATCACATGTAACGTTTGATAATATTTATTATTTATCAATTACTCGTCCGTCAAGATAATTATCTAAGAACTCATTTATCTATCTGGGTCAATTTAAATCTAATTAGAAGATAAAGATTATAAACATGCACATAGAAATTATTTTATAAACATGTGTAGTAAGATAAATATGTAAAATTATGGAATAAAAAGCCTTGTAATATAGGAAATTATCAGCAGTTGATAAACAGCTCATAAAAACATCCTACAATTTATTATAAATCAGGAGTTTCAATCTGTGGATGAAATCAGACTATAAATCATCCTATGAAATTAAGTATTTATTTCATAGATTATTGAGTTTATTTTATATTTTAGCTTAAATATTATTTTTGATTAAAACAAACATAAAAGAGCCAATATAGAATAATATCCCTTCTTATACATTAATAAAATATAAAATGATCATACCAAGGGGGTGTTTGGGAGGGACTTTTTAAAAGCGCTTTTAAAAAAAATTGAATTTTTTTTATTTTTATTTGTAAGTTTAAATTAATAAAAATTGATGTTTTTAGATCATTTTGATGTTCTGATATCAAAAAAAAAAATTTTTTTAAAAAATAAAAAAATATAATTTTAATATATTTTTTTAAACAAAAAATACTTTAAAAAATAATCGCAACCACACTAACAAACAGACACTGAAAAGCACAGCCACACATTAATGAGAGGGACTGCGTTTTAAATTGGATGGTTGAAAAAGGGGGAAATAAATAAATTTTAGAAATTTGTTTCTTTGAATAGGAATGAAAAAAGAAAAAAAAAAAGATTATCATAGAAAATCTCGAGCAAATTAAGCACCACCAATTTGGAACGACAAATCATAGCATGAAATTAGTGAGGCTTTATATCTCACATTTCTTGGATGGATCAATTGATGGTGATATTTTGGATATCAATCAATAAAGGGGACATGGCAGGCAAATTATGCGTGCCATTGTCGAGAAAGCAATTATTATTTTTTTTGTTTTAAATATTATTTTTAAATTATTTTAATACACTCATATTAAAAATATATTTTTTTTAAAATAAATTTATATTATTTTAATAATTTTCTATATTAAAATTACTTTCAAAAACAACTATAACTATATTCTCAAACACCATAATTTTTTGTAATGTTTTTTTTTATCAAATTTTCAAATCTTTATTCCAAGTAAGATAGGATGACACGTGTGAGATATTTAAAATTGTAACATAGACATGTTGAACAAGAGCCAATCACTATCCCATTAGGTGACATTGATACCAACAAATTCCTGCCCCACAAACCATTATATTTTGTGGCTAATATATATTTTTAGTATTACGGTGTCGTATAATAGGATTCAATTTTATTTCCTTCTGTTTTAAGTATTCTTGAGTAAAATTGTGAAATCCCATATTAATTCTCCCATCCACTCATAGATACGTCACTCTAAGAAAATAGGGTTAGAGAAACAAGTGATACTCATCGGGTCAAGAACCTATCAATTTAAAAATGAGAAATAATTATTTATATTTTTATATAACTAGATAAATAAGAAAATATAATAAAAATATCTTCGAACGCTCAATCATCTATTTTGATTCGAGGATTAAAATATCTTTTTTGGTTTTTTTAGTAGCCTAATTATTTAATTTATTTATGATTATAAAACAATTAAACAAATTATTTATTCTATTTTAAAAAAAAAACTAGAATGATTAGACTTTTATATAAGTTATGGTGCAAAATGGTTTATTTATTTATTTATTTACTCTTGAATAGTATTTATAAAATATTTTTTATAATAATTTATTTTTTTAGTAGCAAGGTTCACTTTATTAATATATAGAAAAAAAATGAAAATTAAAATCAAATAGTATTTTCTGATATAATTATTTTTACTTTATTATTGTTGGAAAATATAAAATAAGTATGGAACAACCTTTTTCTTAACGTTTCTAATTTGAAGAAACCATTTGCAGCTTTGTTTAGCGATGATGTTTACATTAGGGATATAGATGCGATAATTTTGCTATTTTTCGGTATAAAACATAAATATACCAAACTAAGAAGCATTAGTTTTAAAGTGTTTTTTATTTATAAATATATTAAAATAATATTTATTTTTTATTTTTCTTAAATCATTTCTTAAACAAAAAGAATAGTTAATCAGTGGCAGCTTTGCTGACTCCTTACGCCATGAGATTCCTTATCCTCTCTCTACTGTATTTCTCCGTTTGACATCTGTAATGACAGTTTCAACATTGCTGTCAGCACATTAACGTTGAGTTGACAGATTGATATAGATACCGTTGAAATAGTTGTTTTTTTTTTAAAAAATATATATATATTTTTTTTAATATTAGTTGATAATTGCTTTAAAAAAATATTAAAAACCATAAAATTTTCACCACAAATATATATATTTTTTAAAATTATCACAAGTCCCAATACATAAATATTGTTTAGATTGGCACCAGCGAATTGCCCGCGCGATGCGCTGAGTTTTTTTCATCTATATAGAAAATTAATTGATTTTATGCGTGTTGTATTTTGTTATTTTAATATTCAATGAGTAAAATTATAATTAATAAAATTTGTTAGAAACGGGTGTTTTTTCCACCAAAAAATGATTGAATATTGCTACTACTAAAACTCTCTTGATAAAATATGTTAGAAAATGATTTTTTTTATATGTAGAAAATTGATTGTAAAATTTATTGCTCATATTATTATATTAAAAATATTTTAGAATAATAATAAACAGGTCTCACATATTTATAAGAAAAAAATAATAATTATTATTATTTTGAATTTCTTATCTATAATAATAAGAAATTGTAACACCTAACAATATTTAAAAAAAATAAAAAAACTAAATAAATGGAAAAAAAATATTATTAGATTTAAAAAAATTGAAATGAAGAATAAAAAAAGATAAAATAGAAAATATAATTTTTGAAATGACTACCAGCAAAAATTAAAATGTAAACATAAAAGAAAATAACCTTAATAACAGTAGAAATAATAAAAATTGGTGAGACCATAATTATTGTTAGAGAAAAAAAATCCATAATTTTTTTATTTTTATAATATTATATTAAAAAGTATTTCAGAACAATGATATTAATTTTTTTTCCAAAAAAGCTTCGGTCACACGCGCACACAATATATATATATATATATATATATATATATTAGTCTAACATATTTAAAAGAAAATAAATCTTATAATTTTTGAATAATCATCTACACAAATTAAAATTTTAAGGATTAAATTAAAAAAAAACCCTAAACAATATAGAAAATAGAAAACAGTAAAAAAAAAAAACTAAAAGTATATATATATATATATATATATATATATATATAAAAGTAAAGATTATTTAAAAAATATATATAAAAAATTTAAAATGAATTTGCCATCTTGGAATCACACTTTTATCATACATAATACCACCAAGCACTTTTGAAAAACCATTCACACAGCCAGCAAAAATAAAATAACATTCAATATTTCATTTTATCATTTTTTGGCTGACCATATCTTTCACATTTCACACACGCGCACACAAATTCATGATGGAGGCTTTTTTCTGTTTCTTTTTTTTAGTACAACAAGTAACAGATGTCGCTGGTAGCACTACTTGTCAGTTAATAATTCTGAAATATGAAAAAGTGGTCTGTATATATGTCAAAGTTATCAAATAAAAAACTCACTTGAGAAAACCATCAAATCTCCTGCCGAAATCATTAATTGCAAGGATAGCTGCCCGCAAATGAAAACCATTGAGAGGGCAGCTAATTAATTCGATGAACACAGTGCAAGAACTCATAAACAATGATGCAGGATAAATAGAAGTCATATAATAATTATCATTCGCCATTACAATTCAACGCAATGAAATTTGAAGCAGCAAATCACGCACCCCAATCCATAGAACGATCTACTTTAGTTTCTTTACTAATATTTGATAAATTAATTTATAATCTGATTAACTTAGTATATCATTATTTGTTTGTGCAAAATAATATAATAAAAAAGCCACTTTTTATTATTCAATTTATTTTTTTGTTATTTTAATATAAATATTCAGGTAAACTTGAGTGTATTTTGACTAATTTTATGAGTTTTTAAATAAATAAACAGTTCAAATTATGATGTTTATGGTTAATAATTAAATTTTCAGAATATTTTTTTTATTTATATATATTTTTATTTGATTTTAATGGTGACAAGCAATGCTCCATGCTACATAGAAATACAACACAGTTTTCATCTTCGATATCTTGCATCTTTAAACGCATTAAAATATATTTTTTATTTTTACTTTTTTCCGACAACATCTTTGTTTTGTATTAAAATAGATTTTGATTATTAAGTTATTTCAGCACTTTAATGGTATAAATATATTTCAAAGTAGTAACTATAATAAAAGGTTGATTTCAAGATCTCATGGAAAATAACCAAAGAAAAAGCAAGGCCCTTTAATGCCTAAGAACACCATAACTGAAAAAACTTCTTCTGGTGTTAAAGCACCAACTCTTAACAAAGGAAGAACTAACTTGATCATATATGATAATGATTATGTGTTTAAGTATGTTAAATAAAATAAAATTTAATTAAAAATAAACTGCTAAATTTTTAAGCAATTGGGCTCTTGGTATATTTAATAGGATGCAAATCTTTAATGTGTATAAATTAAAAAAGTTATTTTAATTTTAATGATGAACTAAAATAAAAATATCAAATGGTAGGAATATCAAAGGATAATAATGTTAAAAAAATATGAACACCAAATTATATCATTCTAGTTACCAGATTACACGTTCCATTTCACTTTTATTATGACAACTTTATCATCAGGAAAAAAATAAAATTACAGTAAAGAGAATTGAAAGGGATCTAAAAAATAAACATGTTAGTATGAAAATTCATCTACATGATTTTTTTGGAAGTGAGGAAACCCTACCCCTTATAAAGTGTATTTTATGAGATTAAGTGAGCGAGTAAAAACCCAATTGTTCTAAGCTTTTACAAGAAATGTATATTCTTACTGTGCATACCACGTCACGCTCTTTGAGAACATACTATATAAATTACGTCATTCTATTTGACAACTTGCAAAACTGTAGAGAGAAAGTTCATAAATATAGATTCAAATACGGTTTCATTTAATTTTTTTTTATTGTTGATAATTCAACATTAGAAATTTTTATATCATGGAGTCTTTAACACTAACAACAAGCGCTAGAAATCCAGAATCGTAGAGATGAAATTAATTATAGCGAGAAAAAGCTGTATACTATATATATATATATATATATATATATATATATGATCGGGCAAAAGATTATACATTTTGAAGCAAAGAGATATCCTCAGAGAAACCCAAAAGAGAAACTGGAAACGCATAAGAAATTTAGGATCTGAGAGAGAAAGAGGATCCGAGTCCCTAAAACCTGTGTTTAAAGGGTTTATTTTCGGGTCTGTTTGGGAAGAACGATTGCGGTAGCTTTTCAAATTGCCTTTTATACCAAAATATATCAAAATGATATTTTTTTATTATTTAAAAATTATTTTTGACATCAGCACATTAATATAATCTAAAAATATCAAAATATATTTATTTAAAATGATTTTTTTTTGAATTTCAGCAAAACAGTTGTTTGGTCGCAGTGCCAAACGGGCTCTTCAACGGCCAGTCAGTTTAAACCTGGCCATGGGCCGAGCTACCTGGTAAACCTGACCAGACCATACTAAGAATAAGTGGCCCAGGCATGAAAATTTGGCCTGCAGGCCTAACCCTGACTGCCTGGTCTCGAGCATGCCAATTGTTTTCAATCTATATGTGGAAGCTGATATAGCTTCCCATGCATGACATCTTATATTATATTATATTATATTAACAAAATCAAAGCCACGTGGTTTTTTTTTCTATAGCCATTCACAATGAAATCTCATTTTACCATTCCAAAATAAAATTAAAAATTTATTATTGGGGTAATCTGATAATATCATAAAGATTATTTTTCATTGTCAAATTTAAAAGGAAAATTTAAGTATTTTTACTTTTATCTTGCACATTAAGAAATGATTATTTATTCTTAGATTACAATTATTTTAGAGTTTATGTATAAAGGGCTTTTTGTATTTTTTTTAAACAATAAAATGATTTAAATACTCTTCAAAATAGATTTTTTTATACACACAAACACCAAGTTAAGGTGGGTTAGAGCAATTTCTATTGACATAGATGACCATAGTTTACTTAATTAGATACTTACATGATTTTTTTATTTGCATTTAAATTTTTTATATATAAAAAAAAACTTTTTGTAAGATCTTGCATGCTTATTTTTCAAATAGTTGTTTTTATATATATATATATAAACTTAATCAATGACTTGGACCCGTCTTTCATGAGTTGCTTTCAATTATTACATTTTTTCAGCGCAAAACAGAATCCCTTCTGTAATGACTTGGACCCAGATACAAGGTCTTGACTTGGAGCATCTAGTTGCTGGCTAAAGAACTCAAAAGAGTTCTTCAACTGTACTTCAATATTTCAATTTTGATCCTAAACTTTTATAAATAGCAATTGGACCCTAATGATGGTCGAATCCTGTCAATTTACTGAATCCCTTTAATTTTTGTTGACAATATATAGACAAATAACAATGACTCGACAATAGGAGATGGTAATGTAACGATCAATTTCTCCACCCATGTTGTCATCTTGCTTCCCCTTCATTTCATTAGGCAATTCGGACTGAAATTCAGATTAGAATTAAATTTGTATAATCACATGGATTTAATTACAGATTAGCTCTCAATAATCTTAGCGAATTGACGTTTTCAGTTCACAAATTACATTAAAATTTGATATAGTTTTCTCTTGCCATCCGCAGTGAAAAAACTCATTTTCTCGAGAAAACCTCACTCTTCTTTAGACACTCTTTTGCAGATCCAGGTTAAACGAGTTATAAAATCTCAGTCGTCTCAGATTTTTTTAAGGTGAGCACGTTCCAATTCGAAATACGAGATCTACAATGCAGATTTCAAACTCTTTGTCATCACAATAAAGTTCCTTTGATAACTTATCTTTATTATGATGCACATGTGATCAACCGGGCAAGACATTAAAGAACTGACATTGACCTGAAAATTTATAGTGATACTAGCTAGCTGCATGGTTTACTTTTAACACACAAGTTGAGATTTTTCTTTTTCTTAAAACTGGAAAAGATAATGAAGAAAGTCTTCCTCGAGCTGGTAGACAAATGAGCTGGCCGTGTCCGTATGTGTCTTATTCTATTTGTGCTCCACATGCTTGTGGGATTTAAAAAGTTAATTTATGGGATTTAATTTGTTTTTATTAATTAGAATAATCACCATCACCTAACCAATTGAATAATGGAACCTTTCGAGTTAATAAAAAAAGGCTAAATTATTAATGCCTTGACAAATTAATCATATTGAATCATATGCAAAACCAAAGAACTAAACGAATGGAGAAATTAATTCCAGTGATGAACAATAACGTAGACGTACATGGAACCTCCAATTAATTAGCTCAGTATGTCAAATGGAAGAATCACAAAGAAAAAGAAAAACGAATTTCGGAAACACCTCCTTTGATACATAATTTCTCAAGAAATTATTCCCATGCAAACCAAACCTAGCCCAACAATCGACCCCAACGCTACATTCCTTCCACCAGCTGAGTTCTTACCAGGTGATGGTTCTGCAGCCGCCGTCTCTGATGAATTGGACTTGCCTGATGATGTCGCTGGTGGTGGAGGTGAAGCAATTGTTCGGTTAACACCGAACAACTCCTCCGGCAACAACACTTTGTCGATCGGATAAACTGCCAGAGGGAAATCTTGCCTTAAAGGGTTGTTGATTTGAACCTCCACGAGCCCTGTCGACACATTGACTTGGTTGCTTTGACCTGTAAAGTTCAGACCCCAGACACCTTCATGGCCGGAGGCCTGAGTAGAAACAGGGTTACTAACCAGCAGAAGATTGCTCAACGAATAGAATTTAGACAGCATGTGGTACTGAAGAAGCTGAACTTGTTGCTGCTGGCTGAGCCCATTCAAAGCACCGGCTTTAAGATTGTTAAAGGCATTATCAGTTGGGGCGAAGATAGTCATGCCCTCAGAAGAGCTGTTCAGCTGATTTTCAATCTGGTTAAATGTTTGGGTCTTGTTCAAAAGCCTCATGAATGTGACGAACTGGCCACCCTTTTCAAGAACTGCGGTGAAGTTGACCGGCCCGGAAGACGCCGGAGCAGGCGCTGCTGGGGCTTGAGCTTGAGCATGGAGCGAGAGGGAGAGGAAGAGTGAGAGGATTAGGAGAGAGAGGGGAGAGGTGGCCATTGTGGTGCTCTGGTAGTGGTGTGAGCTTGGTGGAGAGGATTGGCATGGCTTTTATGGGATAAAATATGGGGTCGGACTTTGTTGGAATGAGCTGGCTATGGACGTGAAACTCATCAATAGGAACGTGACACCTTCCAAAATAAAGATAAAAAAAGATAACGAGGATTTATTAGAATCATAAAAAACTAAAGAGTAATCTAAGTATTAAGAGATATAAAAGAATATTTGATTTTTTTTAATAATTAAAATTTACTTATCAAAATGCTATTATAATTTTTCTAATAGTATATATAGGAAAGATAAAAAAAAACTATTTCCTTTGAATATATTTTTTCCTAGGAAAATAATTATAAAAAAACTATTATTTTTCTATGAAAATAAAAATAGAAAAACTATTTCCTTTAAATAGAAAACTGGAATACCTTAATAACTAGCAAATTAATTTTTTTCTAAAGTACAAATTACTTAATGAATTAACTTTTGAATTATTGAGTATTTTATAATAAATTAACCTGCTAAATTTGTAATTCGGGTCATAAAACCGAGATAATCTTGTAAAAAATAAATTAAAATAATTTATTGAATTTAATACTTAATCAATTCAATGTTGAAGGTTGAAATTAAAAAAAAAATCATAATTTAAAAAACAAACACAAAAATATGATATTGTGTACCAAAGTTAATCAAAGAAACCATTATCCAAATCATGAGACTGAGATAATTTTATAAAAATAAAATTTTAAATAAATTATAAAATCTAATTTTCTAATCAATCTAATATTAAAAAATAAAATTAAAAAGAATACTAATTAAAAAAAAACAAAATAAAAATGTAAGTCAAATGAGCTAACATGCCAAACCTGCGGCATGTGTTATCAAATTAAAAAATCATAGAAAACAAGCCATAACAAATCATAAAATCTATTTTTTAATGAACCAATTTTATTAAAAAAAAACTATTATTGCAATGAATAATATATAATATTTTATGAGGTGGAGCATGCAAAATCACCACATGTATTTTAATGAATCAGTTCTCAATTTTCAAAATCTCATATAATTAATCAATGACATTTCTCACATGGCATTACAAAATGCAGTTTATGAGTTGTTATTAAGTATATAAAATGGGATTAAAGAAATTTAAGAAAAAAGAACTAAAAAAAGGATTAAAATATGATTAATTTTTAAAAAAACAAATCAAAACCACAAAATCAACAGCTAGTTTCTAAAAAAATGTATGCTTGCCTCGTTGTTTAATCATTGACAATGGGTGAGGTTTTCAAATGAACATGATCCAGACTAGGTCGTGTTTTCTTGCAACGTTCTCTTTTAGAGATCCCAATTTCTTGTTTTAAACAATAAAATTCTAAGTATTTTTTATTTTATTTTATATTGAATATATCCTTTTCTTTTGAGTATGAAATATATGTACCAATAGACTTTTAATTTCACACCGGAAAAATAAAACATTTGTTTATAATATTTATATGATGAGCTTTAATATGAGTTAGTAACTAACATGGAAATAATAATAATTTTATGTGCACAAGATTGAATCAAATAAATGACATGTGTTATAAAATTAAAAAGAATATCAATTAAAAAAAATAAAAATTTAAGCATTAAACCTGTGACATATGTTATAAAATTAGAAAATAATGTAGAAAACAAATCATAATAGATTATAAAATTTATTTTTTAATAAATCAAATGTCTTAAAAAACAAACCATTATTGCAATGAATAATATATAATATTTTATGAGGTGGACACGCAAAAGCACCATCCATTTATTTTGCGTTAGAACATGTCCAACCTTGAACTCGATGCTTGCCTCTTTGTTTAATCATTGAGCAGTGGGTGAGGTTTTCGAATGAACATGATCCAGACCGACCTAAGCTTGCACTCTCCAGTTCAGATTATTATTATTATTATTTAAATAAAATTAAGTTGTTTTGAACAAATAAATGTATATATATACCCTGGTTTGGGCAGCCTGGCATGACATGGCATGTAGGAATACGATGCTGTAACAAATACTACTATATACATATCCATGTCATGTCACATCATATGCTACCAAATCCCAATTGGGTACATAAATATTTTATTATGTATATATATATATATATATATATTTTTTTTTAATATGGGTGTAGAGTTGATTTACCCGCAATTATATTAATCCCATATATCTTGGAGTGAACAATCAATTATCTGTTTCTAGTGGAGTCTTTACACGCACTTTAATTAATCCCTCATATTTTGAAGTGAACAATCAATTATCAGCTTTAAGTGATCCTGAGGATTGTGAGATTCGAAACTGATGATCTCTAGAAAAGTAAATCTAGAACAATCAATCAATTATTTTGGAGTGAACAATCAAATTATCAGCTTCTAGTGAAGTTTCTACACGCATTTTGATTAATCTCATATATCTTTGAAGTGAACAATCAATTACCGGCTTCATTGATCATATGGTTGGCATGAAAAATAACAAGTAAATAGTATTTCATAATTAAATCTGTGTGTTTGAGATTATAAAACTATCAATAAAAATCGTAGCATATTGAACATATTTTAAATAATTTATAATTTACATGTGTGATTTCAATTCAATAAAATAGAAGTTTTCAAAAGTAAAACATTTTCATTTTTAAAAGCGACAAATCCAAAACATATAGTTAATCAAACTATATTTATAAATAAATAAAATTATATTTTAAAAGTACAATTATATCGAACAAACCACAAAGAGTTTTTTCCTGCTTTATTGTTTAAGCAAAATATGATACTGCGAGCACCCATAAATCATAATTACTTTTACTCTATTTTTTAAAGGTTTCGCATCCATAAAATATTTTATCAAAATCGATCATGATTTTGTTTTTAAACTTTTACCTTGATTTTATTTTTCTTCTAAAGCCCTACAAATTTTGTATTGTAGTAATGGAACTTTATTTATAAATTAATCTTACATTAAATAAATGATTAGTCAAACTATAAACGACAAGATTCAAATTTTAGAAAGAAAAAAAAAAAAAAACAATTCGGGTTGACTTCATTTCTTATGAAAATAGAACTATAATTTTGAAATACATTTCAAGAAAGAAAATTTTCATAAAAAATACATGACATACAAGCCTAAAACATCCCAAATTAATTAAATAAACAAGAAAGCAAGTAGCTAATCATGCATAGCAATGACCTTAGCCTTACTTCGAGTTGAATTAATAGTCAGGTTTTAAAATTATGAAAATAATTAGTTTTTACTCTCATACTGACTCAAGTCAACTTAACTCGTGACACTAGCTTTGTCGTGAATTGACCTCTAGATTGAATTTTAAATATTATAATAATAACTATTTATGACACTAGCTTTGCTGTGAATCGACGCCTGAGTTGGATTTTAAAATTCTAAAAAATAACTATTTATGTCCTTGCATGTTTTAGTTGAATGATTTTAGAATTAATTTTTTTATAAGAATATCTTATGAATAAAAACTAATAGATATTCTCTAAAGACATGTATTTTTTGTACATCTATGTTATTATTTCTTCAACCAAATGTTTATATTATTAACTACATTGTACCTAATGATCGGGGAATTTTAGTGCAAAAGTTCTAATAATTTCAGGATTGGAGAATGTATGTTCTTAAGGTTATGAAAAAAACAATTTTACCAAGAAAACTAAATCCTTGAAAATGTATTTTTACTAAAAATATATTACAATAATTAGGTCCATAATAATAAAAAAAAAGCTGTCTAATATTATTATTGGCTATTGCAATGAACCGATGGATCTTAGTTTGTATACCATGGGCCTCAACAAGTCTTCAAAGCCCTTAAACTATATTCTCTGGGCTTGTGGTTCATATTAGATGGCAGTGGATTCCAATTAATGGCGAGCATGTAGCCCCAGTTTCCTTTGAATTATTAATATTAAAAATAATTTATTTAAAAATAAAAAAATATTATTTTAATATATTTTCAAACTGAAAAATAATTTAAAAAATAACTACTATTATATTTTCAAACACCTTTAATTTAAAAAATAACCACTACTTTATATTTTCAATCAAGGGATAGAAACTGATCAGCCACCCTTGATGGATAATCAAAACACTGGTTAATTAAAAAAATATTCAGTTACGTGCATATGGTGGGGAGAAATTGCTCTGTTAGCTATTTGCACCCCTTAAATACATTTAAGCACTTCTTTTCTTTTCACTTGTCTTCTTATGATTTGATCTTTTGGATAATCTTGGAATCAAATCATAAGGAGACAAGTGGATATAAGTTGGGTCAAAGGGTGAGTGATGAACCTCGAGCCCATTTTTGACATGATTTGATTTTCTATAAAAAATATATCAAGTAAATATTCTCTTAACTTATGTTTATAAATATTATTGTATATACTTTCAAAAGTGCGTAAATGATTGTTATTTTTTTTTGAGGTCTTGGTATGTGCTTGAGTTCGAGTTTTTCTGTGCATGCTTGTCATCCTCGTGGTGTTTTATCTGTTTATTGAGACTTGCACATGAGTGATTAATGGGTCCTAAGATTAGTTGTTATTTTTTTAAAGTCTTGGTATGTGCATGGATTCGAGTATCTCTGTGTGTGCTTGTCATTCTCGCGGTGTTTTATTTATCCATTAGATTTGCACAAGATATTCAATGAGTCTAAAAATTAGTTATGTTGCACGTAAATTGCTTAAACACTCCAATAATAAAAAAAGAAAGATTGTTATTTTCATATACACTTTGTCCTGCCATTCTGAGTAGACCTAGATTAGATCAACGTGACCCCATAAAAGTTTATCGAGGGTGAGTAGAGGCAATCGAGTCTATTTTGAACATGATCAAATAAAATGAGTCAAAACCCAATTAAGCACTACCATCCTTTTACGTCCCAGAACATATGTCAAAAGGTAGAATTGACCTAGATCCCAAATCATTGCTTTAGGTCTTAATATTCTCTTACAATTAATAAAAAAATGCACAATTAACTTAACCCAATTCATGCTTGCTTGACTTAAAATATTGATAATTACAAGACAAGAGACGGGATTATTGGAGTAGATATAAAATCACAATGGAAGGAAGAGTTCAGACTTATAATTCCTTTTTGATAATTAATTTATTTATTTATCAAGGATAAACCTCGATGAGTCCTCTCACTCCCAGCACAGGATTTATCTTGTAGTTGCTGAAACCAGCAGCAAAGAAAAGCTTAGCCCATTCGTCTTCACTTCTCTCTCGAACAGTGACGCAAGTCATAATATAGAGGTCGAAGAACAGTTGCGTTTCAATGGAGTTCTCGTCCCAGTTTTGGTTCCCCAATATCATCTCCATGATTATCACTTTTCCTCCAATCTTGCCGTTTCTTCCAAGTGCTTCTTTGCATTGCTGAAGTATCCACTGTAATATCCACTGTTCTTAGTTTGCCACGACAAAAATAAACACTAGAGTTTAACAACAAATTAATCACATAATCATATGTTGAATTTTAGTTTATGAAAGTTTGTTAAAGTAGATTGTTTAGTATAGTAATTATATCGATAATTAGGGATATGACGAGCCTGTTTGAAAGTGCAAGAAGATTACTTTTTAAAATATATTTCAGTTTATAACTACTTCAAAATAATAAAATTAATTAAATAACTAAATTTATTATATATAATAAAATTTGATTTTTTATTTAAATATAATTAAAAATTTAATAATTATAATATTGTAGAGGTTTTTTAAAAAGTAATTATTCTATTTTATAACTTACTCGTATTAATTGTATAATTATATGTAAAATTATATTATATATAAAATACTTAAAATAATATATAAAAAATTAGTTCTTCTAAATAATTTTTACTACTAAAATACACATAAAAAAAACTATTTTTACACTATTTAAAAAACCATTTTATTAATTTAAGGATTTGGTGTCTGAAGAGAAATCTAAGGGTACCAGCCATGTGGAGGGTGAAGCAATAGGCTACTGTTGTTGTCTACTGAGGAGTTAACTGTCTTAAACTCACGTAGGCATGGAAGCTGACCTGTCATTTCTCTGTGGGACCCTCCCCTCCCCTGGCTACAACGCAACCAGAAGACGAGAAGCATCTCTGCCTCTGTCTCATTGTTAAGGACACTCCGATTTACTCCCTCTTGGCCCATCCTGTCTGCTTAAAATCAAAAAAATCATAAATATAAATCTCAACTAAAATAAAAAAATCACAACTAAAATCGTGTAGGTAGAAAATTATAAAATCATAAATATAAATTTTATTAGTTAAGATTTATACATAATATAAAAAATATTAAAAATATAATAACAATTATATCATTATATTAGCATTTTGATTTTTTTAATTATAAAAAGAGAGGGGGGGAGGCACCTGGGGAGAGAGAAAGGGAGGGGGACATGGGTAGGTTTAGGCAGAAGGGATTTTGGGTAAAATTGGGGGATCGGATTGTAAAATCAGACTGATCCAGTCCGATTTTACGATTCAGTATGATTTTAGTGTTTTTTGATCGAGTTGGCTCGCAAAATCGTTTGATTTTGGGAGTGAACTCGTGATTTTGATAACCATGGGTATGGGTCCCCGAACTTTGGTTTGTATCCCGATTTTCATGTGAATTACATGCTGATCAAGTTGTGTGGTGGTGTTTGGAGTTCACAGGGGCTTGAGAAACAAGCTGGAAAGAGCCGGGTTTATCGGGCCCTCGTAGATCATAAAAATTAATATGATTGCATTTTATCAATGCATTTTGACATAGCTTATATTAATATGTGGAGGTGTAAAGACTATATTTTAAAATACAACCTTAGATATTAAAAATACAACAATACAATACTACAATTCAAACCTTGTAATAATTAAGTTTTTCACCCTAATAAGATTAAGACTTCTCTCTAGAGGAGAAATCTGCATCAAACTTTAAAAATACCACGAATACAAATTTGACCTAAAAAACAATCAAAACAATATTGCAGCTTAGATAAGATAAAGTCCACTAGGGGTGATGTGTCTTTCCCTTGCACAATAAATCTTCATACCCGGACTCTCGCATACCATTAGGTTTACTACATAACACTATAGAGATTTCATATTATTTTGCAACAAGACAATTCTTAGTCGGAGACCACTCGTGTTTCATAGACATGGGTGATCAAGAGCTAGCTTATCAAGGATAAACTTCAATGAGAGATCTTAAACCCAGAACTGGGTTGATCTTAAAGTTACTGAAGCCAGCATCAGAGAATAGTTTCGACCATTCGTTCTTGTTTCTCTGTTTTCCAGTGACCATTACCATCATCAGCATATCAAAGAAGAGCTGTGTCTCAGTTGATCCTGCATCCCGTTTATTGTTCTCCACCACCATATCTATGACGATCACCTTTCCTCCTTCTCTGCCCTTAATTGCCTCCTTGCACTGCTTGAGTATTTTCACACACTCCTCGTCATTCCAGTCATGAAGAATCCACTGAAATAGACAAATAAATTTAGTTTCGATGTTATATACATGCTTAAGAATACTGTTTTAATCAGTAAGAGAAAAGTGGTTTCACCTTCAGCAGAATCGCATCTGCTTGAGGAATTTCCTCGAACATGTCTCCACCAAGATATTTCAAGTTTCCACTTCCCTCCAATTCAGCCACAACATGTGGGAGATCAAAGACAGTGCAATCCAAATGCTGGAATTCTTTAGCTATTGCCTTGGCCACAGTTCCAGTGCCACCCCCAACATCAACCAACGAGTTTAACCCTTCGAAAACTCCCTTGCACTCATTTATCATCACACTCGAAACAAGTCGAGCATCACTAGCCATAGCTTCATTAAAGAACTGATTGAGCTTTGGTTCCTGGCTAGCATACTCCCAAAATGTCCTTTCATGGGCCGTATGGAACGGGGAAGGGTCATCATTTTGGAACCAAGCGCTTACATGATGCCATGGCTGTGTTAAAATTGGATCAAGCTCGGCTAGCAACAATGGTGTTACACTGAATGGGTTATCCTTAACAAGCAATTGAGAAGCGTTGGTGAGAACGTACCCTTCTCCTACAGTGTTTCCACTACCATTTTGTTGCGCAAAGAAACCAGAATGGACCAATATGCGCATGAGGCGATAGACAAAAGGGGCTTTGGTTGGGTGAATAGGCAAGACAGCGACAAGTTCAGAAAGGGTCATGGGTTTTCCATGATTGTGGATTATATCCGGAATGCCTAGTTCAACAGCACATTTTAGAGACATTGAGTTTATGAAGTTGAAGATGTGATTCCAAACATGAGCTTGAGCTTGAAGTAGCTCAGCACCATGAAGGTTTCCTTCAGCCAAACTCATTTTTATCAGACTGTCTCAAGATTTTTAAGGTCAGATATAGACTATGAGCTTGTATATGATCGACCATGGGATTCTTAGCCTATATATATATATAAGAGGATGTGACACTATTGAACTAGATTACGAGGGGGAGAAAACAAAACTGGATATATATATATATATATATTTTTTTTTTCCCCCTTTGATTCTCACCCCATAAAATTTATTTATATAGATTTTTTTTTTTTTTTTTGTAAAAGTTCTAGTTAAATTGCCTGCACTACATTGCGGGTCAAACAAATAATTTTTATAACTATTAGGATTTGAAACAATTAATAGATTTTGCTAGTGTAAAAATAAAATATAACATCTATACATGCAATGTTTGATATAATAAAAATATCAACACACCATATTATAACAATAATATCAAAGACTTAACATCTAAAAATATCATTACTATTATTGCTAAAACAATAAAAATTATTAAATTACCTAGAGGAAAAAAACTCGAAAATATTAGGAAACAAGAAAAAAAACTATTATTATTATTATTATTATTATTATTATTGTTGCGTGAATAATGGGAAAATAAATTCAATAAAAGAATAAAAAAATCCCAAAAACTTTAATAAAAGAGCAAACAAAAAAAATGATAAAAAATATTAGTTAAAAATACGAGTTCGAATCTCACCACCATCATTCTATTTGATAAAAATCAAGTACAAGTTTATGTGGGCCTGTGCAAGTTTAAAGCTCAAAGGGCTTTCATTTGAGGGGCGTGTGTTAGAAAGTAATATAAATTATATTCTAGGACCTCATTCTGGGACCTCACCTAAAAACTTAAGCTTTTTAGGTGAGATAGTTCCGTAACATTTGTCTTGTAGCCCTAGTTGATCATCATATTGATCATCATATTAGCAATTATATGGCTCAAATCTGAGATCACAAGGAAGCAAATCTCTTAGTATCAAACTCTTACCCCTGTATTACCTAATTAGATGGAATTGGTTGGTGTTTGTCTCGTAGCCCTAGTTGTGTTCTGGCTTATTTGTCTAGTGACACGCGTGCTTATACCTATAAACCTTGGAATTTCTTTTTCGGAGAATTAACTGTATCATTCATGGAGAAATTGGCACTCAGGCTGGCTTCTGTGTCGTATGTATTATTGGTGAAAATATTAGTGATAGGTGGTGATGAAGTCCCAAAGAATTCAAGTAGAGATAATCAATTAAGTTAATTTGGGTCTCATTGCTACGATTTGGACTTTGATCTCTTGAATTATTTCTTAATCGGTTAAAGAATCATCTCATCTAAAAAATTAAGCTATTAGATGAGACTTCAAAATATAATTTATATTATTTTCTAATCTTTTATTAGGGTGAATAGGTAGGGCAGCAATGAGCTCAGGGAGGGTCATAGGCTTGCTGTGTTCATTGATCATATCAGGTATGCCTAGACCAACTGCACATTTAGAGACAGAGTTTATGAAGTTGAACGTGTGATTCGATACATGAGCTTGAGCTTTAGGCAGCTCAGGATCATGCTTTCCATCGGCCAAGTTGATCATCTTTCTGTGGCCTAATGCTATTTACTTCTTCTTATGGATGGATTGAAACTGTACGTGTATATGTGGGGATGGAGCATGGAGAAATAGACATAATAATTAATCAGCATCGAGGAGCATGGACAAAAACTTAATCTATTGGACAAGAAGATTTGCAAATCTATTGATTGATTTCTTGTAAAAATAACGATCACAAAAACAAAAAAACAAAAAATAAAATTATCTCCATCAATTCTTCCTTTTTGATTTCCTATCACTAGTCTTCACTGACCTGTAGTTCAACTTATTCTTACAACTTATTTTTTAAGAGATTTTAAAATATTTATTATTTTTTTCTTATAAATGATATGCTATAGCTCAATATCTTTAATGAAGAAAGAGTATATTAAGTTCAGCATTGTGTTTTAAAAATGTTTTTGAATAAAAAAAATTACTGTAAATTAAATTTTTTTGGTGTTTTTAAATCATTTTGATGTGCTGATATTAAAAAATATTTTTTTTAAATAAATAAATTATTCTAATATTTCTTATATATATATAAAAAAAAACTTGAGTTATTCTGTTAAATTTATAATCTAATCATTGATTGAAATAATCTAATAAAAAAATCACCAATAAATTTAATATTAAAAAGTATAATTAAAATCGAAAACATATTATTCAAGTAGAAGAGTACTGTAGAATACCATCTTCTGTTAAAGTTTTTTTTTTTTTTTTTATAACAAATACGTCATATTTAACTTCCTAGTTTATTATGAGCTCAGAACTAACTCTGTGACAGGCCGTCAAGAAAAGGGATGGGGAATTAGCATCACGAATTCAGGTTCCCAAACAGAAACTTGATGAGGTGGGACAACTTGCTAGAGGACGAGGGCTTGGTTGGTTTTCCATTTCAGGCTATTTTCAATCAATGGATAGAAAATAACTAGTTAGATTGCCCGTACTATGTTGCGGGCTGAGCAAATAATTTTTGTAACTATTAGAATTGAAATAATTAATAGAATTTGCTAGTTTAAAATAAAATATAACATTTATACATGTAAGGTTTGATATAATAAAAATACATCAACACATCCTATTATAACAACAACAACATCAAAGCCCTAACATCTAAAATTATCGTTATTATTACTGCTAAAACAATAAAAAATATAAAATTATTATCCTGAGAAAAAAAACAGAAAAAACATAAACAAAAGAAGAAGTGAGAAAAAAAATTAAAATTATTATTCTTCTTCTTATTATTGCGTTAATAATGGGAACAACAAAATTAAATCAAAGAATAAAAAAAATCCTAAAAACTTTAACAAAAGAGCAAATAAAAAAATAAAATAAATGATAAAAAAAAATGTAAAAAATATAACATCTATACATGTAAGGTTGATATAATGAAACACATCAACATACCCTATTATAATAACACAACATCAAAGCCTTAACATCTAAAATTATCATTATTATTATTGCTAAAATAATATAAATTATTAAATAACCCCAATAAAAAAAAACTCAAAAACATTAAAAAAAAGAGGAAGCAAGAAAAAAACTAAAAATATTATTATTATTATTGCGTTAATAATGAAAAAAAAAAAAAAATTAAATCAAAGAATAAAAAAAGCCTAAGAACTTTAACAAAAAAGAAAAGAAAAAAAAAGAAAAATAAATGATAAAACAAAAACAAAAATTATTAGCTGAAAATAAAATCATTTGACTCGAAAAAAAAATAAAATAACTAAAATAAAGAACAAAGAAAAAAAAAGAAATATTAATTTTCAAATGATCATAACACACAAACTTAAAATTTAAGAACTAAATTTTTTCAAAAAATATACCACCTCAACAAATAAGAAAATAATAAAAACTAAAAACAAAAACTAAGAGCACATGTATATAAACATGGACAAAAATAAAGATTATTCCATAAATATATAAAAAAGGAATTAAAATAAAAAAAAATAAAAGTATAAGGATCGTAATGAAAAACCAATTATATATTTTAATATAAAACATCAACATTGTAAAAACATTATTAAAAAACGCAAGAGACAATTTTGAAGCACAAAATCAAACAATTCGTATGCGTGCTCTATCGGGCTCTAAGCAATATATTATATCTAACTTAAATCTCTCGAGGACCAACCACAAAAACATGTTTTCATTTTTCGAATATGTTTGGTATTGTGATTGCTGTTGTGGTTGATGTTTTAAAAAATAGTTTCATGTAAAATACTTTTAGCTATGGTTGATAACTGAAATTGAAGTATTTGGTTAAAAATATGGTTAAATTTGGGGTTTAATGAAAAAACAGTTTTATGTGTTTAGTTACCATGTTTTTCATATTACTGTCAACTTGTGAAATTACTTTAAAGAACACACACACAATATATATATATATATATATATATATATATATATTTTTTTTAAATAGTATCGATTAATAATCATAACAATAAAAATAATCAATAATTCAAGTAAATTAAACATTTATTTTTATTCTCCTATCAAACTACTTGTAATTTCTCCAAATTTATTAAATTCACACGAAAATCTAAACCACATCATTTTAGAAATAAATTAAAAATAAAATTATATCATTTTCAAAAATTTATATATCTTCGTGACAAAGTAACATATCAATTGTTAATTTTGATTTTTTTTAACATGTAATATTACCCATAATTTTGTTTTCCACATCCGTCCACGTGGCCTTCAAATGTCTCCTGATTGCCACGAATTAGGTCACAGGACATCACCCATCATAAAACGACGCCACACCAATTAGTCAATTACACCCCCGTTACTCACCCATCTTTCTCTCGCTCAACCCCTCGCCTCTCTTTTGCTTTCACTTTTTCGCAGATGAAAAAAGAGAGGTAGAAGTTGGGATAAGAGGTTGAGATCCCTGTAACGCTAAAAGAGAGTAAGAAAAAAAGATGTAGGGATACTGGGAGCAAAATACAGTAAATGGTTACAATCCTATGATTTTAAAAAATATCTCAAGCCAATATCTCTTTCTTTTCTTATCATTTTTTGATATATAAAATATACCAACTATCATTTTTAATCAGCATCGAGGAGCATGGACAAAAACTTAATCTATGGGACAAGAAGATTTGCAAATCTATTGATTGATTTCTTGTAAAAATAACGATCACAAAAACAAAAAAACAAAAAATAAAATTATCTCCATCAATTCTTCCTTTTTGATTTCCTATCACTAGTCTTCAGACTGACCTGTAGTTCAACTTATTCTAACAACTTATTTTCTTAAGAGATTTTAAAATATTTATTATTTTTTTCTTATAAATGATATGCTATAGCTCAATATCTTTTATGAAGAAAGAGTATATTAAGTTCAACATTGTGTTTTAAAAATGTTTTTGAAAAAATAAATTACTTTAAATTAAGTTTTTTTGGTGTTCTTAGATCATTTTGATGTGATGATATTAATTTTTTTAAAATAAATAAAGTATAATTAAAATCAAAAAAATATTATTCAAGTAGAAGAGTACTGTAGAATACCATCTTCTGCTGAAGGGTTTGTTTTTTTTAATAACAAATACGTCATATTTAACACCCTAGTTTATTATGAGCTCAGAACTAACTCTGTGACAGGCCGTGAAGAAAAGGGATGGGGAATTAGCCTCACGAATTCAGGATCCCAGACAGAAACTTGATGAGGTATGCCACTACTTTATATTTTAATGTATTTTCAAGAGAAAAATAATTTAAAAAATAACTATTATTATATTTTTAAGCACCCTTTAATTTATTTTCAATCAAGGGATAGAAAATAAGCAGTCACCCTTGATGGATATAATCAAAACACTGGTTAATTAAAAAATCTTCAGTTACGAGCATATTGTGGGATAAATTGCTCTGTTTTGGCCGTTCCCACCCTTTTCGAAACTAATAAATACATTTAGGCACTTCTCGTTTCTGTTCACTTGTCTTCGAGGACAAGTGAATATAAGTCGGGTCAAAGGGTGAGTGTATTAAGGAAGGTGACACTGGGCACAGCTAGCATACCAAAACTCAAGTCAAGGAATCATGCAAACAATCTGCAGCCAAGACTTGTGCACTGAAACAATCAAGGTGCTGCATTCCTGCAAGGAAAATCTGCAATTAGTAGCAATGTGATTCTCACAGTTGTAAAAACTTCCATAAACAATTCATGTAAAGTCTATATATAGATAAACTCAATGGAGAAATAACATGCAAGTATTTGTGCAGAAATCTCTACTGTAGAAATCACAGTAAATCTATCTTGCCTCTGCCATACTGTTCTCCTTCTATAGAGTGATGAACCTCGAGCGCATTTAAAAAATGATAGGAGTGGATAAGGCTAAAGAACCAATATACGTGATTGGCAAACCTGAACCATCACCAAGAAATACTTCATCCGTACCACCATTCTCGGAGTGAATTGTCATGCTTTTGATATCACCCAATGATGTTGTGGGACGCTACCGAGTAAGCTAACCATTTTTTATCTAAATTATTTGATGTTTCGGTGCAGTTTACAAACATATCTGTAGGTTGCAACTTGGGGCAGGCTTTAGTAATGTGGCCCATGTGATCACGGTACTGGTATTTGGGTTGGTTGGGATGATAGCGTCTGTAATTGGAGTGACCCTGGTTGAATGGGAAATTTCAGCACTCTGTTGGTGGTCACTGGTTGACCTATGGGAGAATCTTGACTAATGCTGGCAACGTCTATTTCCCTGATTGTTGTAACTGCCTTTTGGATGATGGGAGCTAGAGAAGGTGGGTCGATGTTGTGTGTAATTCGCAGTAGCCTCTAACTGTTGGGTGGCAGTCTCCATTCTTCTTAAATAATTTTCATGCCCAACCAAAAGATCATGATGCTCTTCAAAAGCAAGGGACTTTTCTCTGGTTCGTATAAGGGCAGCAATATCTCTGAATTCAGATCCAGCTCATTGAGTTCAAAGAGAGTAATCTCATCGACCAGTCCTTTAACTGTATGAAGGTAGTCTGAAATGGAGCGATTTCCATGTTGAATCAAGGTTAGTTCTTCTTTGAGTTGCATTGCCCTTGTATGTGATTTGCTTGCATACATAGTGGATAATTTCTTCCATAACTTAGAAGAGGTTTTTGTCGTGGCAATAAGAGGTGTGATTGTTGTAGCGGTTCAGGCAAGGATGGCACTGCAGATCAGTTTATCTTGTCTGATCCAGGCAAGGATGGCACTGCGGATCAGTTTATCCTGTCTGATCCAGTGTTGCTTCTTAGTGATGGACGATGTGGTTCCATCAAGGGAAGGGCAACTTGATTCACCATTGACATAGGTCATCAAATCATAGCCTATCAGGAGAGCCTCAAACTGAGTTTGCCATTGAGGAAAGGATGAGGGTGTGAGTTTTTCGTTAATTTGAGCTGTAATATTGAACACAGTGAGAGGGGTTTCTAATGAGGAGGAAAGTTGATTTGCAAAAGACATGAGGATCTGATTCTTGTTGGAGGGTTTCTGCTTTGATACCATATTGAAAAGGACAAAGAGAATAACATATTAAAACAGAGGATAATATCTTTGTGTTTTACAATACCCAGTATTTCTCACACACTCATTACACAACAGAGTTCACTCTCTCTATATATTTTACATGATGTTCAACTAGAAAGTTTTGTACAGCTAGGTGATTCCATCTTGTATCCGTTACAGTTTTCCTTCGCTAGAATGCAGGGATTTGATTTCCACAGTGCATGTTTTGTGGCTTGACTTTTTTCTGCATTCAACTGATTGGATTGTGCATGATTCTTGGTATGATTGTTGTTGTTATTGTACCCTTACCTCTACACAGAATCACTTTCCTTAATACATGGAGTGCGGTATGACTTGCAGTGGAACGAGCTACAGAAGACTTAATCGTAAGAAACAAGTGAAATTCCAATTTAATTTGTATTATACATGATCTTCTAGCAATTCAAGCTTGCTTGACTTAAAATATTAATAATTTCTAGATATAAAATCACAATGGAAGGAAGGGTTAAGACTTATAATTCCTTTTCGATAATAAATTATTTATCAAGGATAAACCTCAATGAGTCCTCTCACTCCCAGCACAGGATTTATCTTGTAGTTGCTGAAACCAGCAGCAAAGAAAAGATTAGCCAATTCTTTTTCACTTCTCTCTCGACCAGAGACGCAAGTCATAATAAATAGGTCGAAGAACAGCTGTGTTTCAGTTGACTTCTCATCCCAAGTTTGGTTCCCCAATATCATATCTATGATTATCACTTTTCCTCCAATCTTGTCGTTTCTTCCAAGTGCTTCTTTGCATTGCTTAAGTATCTTCACGCATTCTTCATCACTCCAATCATGTAATATCCACTGTTCAAAAATAAACGGTAGAGTTTAACAACATATCACATAAGCATTGATGTAGAATTCGTAAGTAATATATGAAAAGAACAACAAATCAAAACACAACACATCACATATCAAGGGCAATGGAGTGTAGACGCTGATAAATTAAGTGTTTTAATGTACCTTCAGTAGAATTGCATCTGCAGAAGGCACAGACTCGAACATGTCTCCTTCAACGAATTTCAAGTTGTCACTGCCTTGCAATCCCGAAACCACATGTGGAAGATCAAAAACTATGCAGTTCATGGTGGGAAATGTTTCAGCTATGCACTTGGCCATGGCTCCTGTGCCTCCCCCAACATCCACCAATGACTTCAACCCCTCGAACACCCCCTTACATTTTTTCATAACCACCCCAGAGGTCAGTGCACCATCGCTAGCCATGGCTTCGTTAAAAAGATTATTGAGTCTTGCATTTTTGCCTGTAAGTTCCCATGCGCACTTTCCATGGGCAGTATTAAATGCAGTGAGATCTTCATTTTGAAACCAAGTGCTCAAACACTGCAATGCTTCCATTGGAACTGGATCAAGCCAGAAAAGTAGTAGTGGTCTAACACTCAAGGGATTGCCCTTGAGAAGGAAACAAGAGGTAGGGGTAAGGGAGTAGCCTTCTTGTTGGGGATCATCACCAACTTTTTTCAGTGAAAAGATACCAGAGTGAACAAGAATGCGCATAAGGCGATAGAGATATTCACCTTTTGATGGGTGGATTGGTAGGGAAGAAACAAGCTCAGAGAGTGTTATGGGTTTACCATGACTATGGATCGCATCTGGTATCTCTAGTTCAACTGCACATTTCAGGGCCATGGAATTTATGAATTCGAGGGCATGGTTCCATACACGGGTTTGAGCTTGAAGTAGCTCATTAGCACCTTCCTCATTAATCAACTCCATGGATTTTTCTAGCTTTAGTTGCTGATTTTGAGCTATGCTTGAATCTCTATATATAATTCTAGAGGTAGTGAGAACTGAAAGACCTTCATAACCTTTATGTTTGAAGTTTAAAATCTCTATATTTAACTATGGACAGGGTTTTTGTTCTATATATTTTTAAGCCACCAATCTGGCATCCACTAAAATTAAAAATTAAGTCTAATAAAAAGAGGATGAAAAATGTTTTTTTAAAGAGTGTTAGAGTTAAAAAAATGAAAAATATTTTTAATAAAATAATTAAAATGGTACAAGTCCCTCTACTCCTCATTATTGTTTTATATATATAAAAGAATACTAAAGTGTTGGCAAAAGAACTCAAACAATCGGACACCAATTTAGCGAATTACCACTCACATGTCCCAATCCTTTTTCCCTCTTTATGCAATAAAAATAATGGGATCATACAATTAACAAGATAATATAAATAATCACACAAATCAACACCAAGATTTTTACGTGGAAAACCCATTGCGGGAAAAACCACGGGACCGTAGTCCACTTAAAACTTCCACTATCACAAATAATGGGTTCACAATGTTCTTCTTCAGATTCAACTAAGGACTACAACATATATGTCATCAAGAATAACTTATTCTTGAAATACAACAAGATTAAAGAGGGCTAAGTTTGAGAAAAGGCTCACAATACTGATAGCCCATTTTTCTGTCGAAACGATCAACTTACATACGACCAATCTTCAATCCAACCCTTCAGAATGAAGAGTAATGTATCTAGAAGTTGTTGTCCAAATTGCACTCGATCCAACGGTGAAAAAATAGGAAATCAAAACAAGAATACAGACTGCTTAGATGCCTCAACTTTTTCTTTTTCTCGATTCTCTTTTCTCTTTTTGTTTTTGTCTCTTGTTCGGTTCAAAAACAATAGTTCAAAAAGAGATGTGGCAACTCTTAATTTAACTGTGATGTTCCAACCAGCAAATGGTGAGGACCACACGGACCACACCACATGATATAATGGTGTCATTATCAGTGCAATGGTGGGTTCATATAATTATTCCCATTCATCTGACTTTTGTGGATAAAATTTGCAAGATAATGACCTTAATTATTGTTCGTAGGTTGTCATGACTATTTTTTGTCCCCCTCCTTTTTTGTTTAATGGTGGCAAGGTCTTATTTAATTAATAAATGAATGCATTATGAGTAGAAGAGTACTGTAGAATACCATCTTCTGCTAAAGTTATATATATATAACAAATACGTCATATTTAACATCCTAGTTTATTATGAGTTCAGAACTAACTCTGTGACAGGCCATGAAGAAAAGGGATGGGGAATTAGCATCAAGAATTCAGGTTCCCAAACAGAAACTTGATGAGGTGGGACAACTTGCTAGAGGACGAGGGCTTGGTTGGTTTTCCATTGCAGGCATGCCACTACTCTATATTTTAATTTATTTTCAATCAAGGGATAGAAAATAATAAGTCACCCTTGATGGATAATCAAAACACTGGTTAATTAAAAATAAAAATTGAAATAAAAAGCCTTATTTTTTTTTACTCCGGCCCTTTTTTGCATTTGTTTTATGTTAAAAATTGAAATTTCATTTATCAAATTGGCCTCTATTTTAACTCTGTATTTTTTTGTAACTCAAAGGTAGTACAAATAGCATTCGCTGTAAAACACTTTCTAACAACACATGTCGACACTTTGCTTATGGAGTCTTAGATACAAGTCATCAGAATCATAAGTAAATGTCTATCATGTTTGGTTACTAGCCTACATAGAATAAATAAATATTTATTTACATCAAACTTATATATTTTATAAACCACTTGAGTGTTGGCCGTTTCCAAAAGTTTATGGATAAAGCTCCTTAAGGAAATAATACACCAAATCTTGTCTCTCGTATACATTGGATAAATACAAATTAGCTAAGGCTCACATCGAGCCAAATCGATGTTAGTTATGGAATGAGATTTTTCGTTAATAGAAAATTGGCAAAGGGATTCATTTCCTCTCAGCTTTCCTCTCAATATGTCGTCATTATAAAAAATAATAAAATAATAAAGAATGAGGGTAAAGTTAAGGTTGCCATTCCGTAGGACAGCTGAAATTAAGAATGCATTTTGCATATTAAATAAATACACTAAAAAAATAACGTTGAAATTACAATAAATGAAGTGCTCTTCGTGTCCCTGCAAATGTTCTGATTAATAGTTAAATATAGATCTTATTTTGCATGAAAATATATTTACACTAAGTCCAAAATTTTTAATTGTGTGAGGTCTTGACTTAATTTGACAAGTGACTTGACTTGATGAAGATTATTTATATGATTTTGAAAAACTTTAATCGTGTGATAACTTGATTTGATTCGATGAAGAGCAAAGCTTATATTTTATTTTGACTGATTTGATGAAAAAAAATCTTTTATAAGTGTTGCACCCCAAAAATGAGCGCGGCGTCGCGGCGACCCTCCCCGCGAGGCGGGGGATTCAATGTTGGGGGGGATTATTTTTATTTCTGGAAAGGGAGTCACCACCTAGTGTTATGGTTACTAGGAAACCTAGACTGGTCTTTCAGAGATTCTAGGGTAAGGGACTGGTTGCGTAAAGGGAAGGTTTTAGCACCCCTAGTACGCCCTACCTAAGGTAAGCTGCTTGGTGTTTTTGTTTGCTTATGATTTGTTATATTATTAATCTTTTGAAAATGTATTGGTTAAATTATTATAGTGTATTATCCCCGCCGAATATTTTGGATGTTGACCCCTTAGGATTTATTCATCCAAACACCGATAGTGAATAACAGCATATTATCCCCGCCAAATATTTTGGATGTTGACCCCTTAGGATTTATTCATCCAAACACCGGCAGTGAATAACAACATATTATCCCCATCGAATATTTTGGATGTTAACCCATTTAGGATTTATTTATCCAAGCATCGATGATGAATAATAAATCCAAAATAAATAAGATTTTAATATTTTTGGAATATTGGCCAATACCCTTTGGATTTTACAAACATGTTGTAAAATCCAAAAATGCAAGGAATGATTTTTCTTTGCAAAATCCGTGCTAAAATACATTTTTTCTTTAAAATTCCAAGGTAATATAAATTTTTGAAACAAAAAGATTTTTTTTTAAAATATGCTAGTGTATTGGACGTATGGAAGAAAACAACACATTTTTATTTTTGTTAAAAAAAATATGTTTTTGCAAATTTTGGTATTTTTTTGTTTTTGTATTTTTTTTATATTTTTTATATTTTTGTCTATTGTTGAGCTGGCTGCCCAGCCCTGATGCTGGGCTGGGCTGCCAGCCCGCCTGGTGGTTGGGTTGGACTGCCAGCCCACTTGTTGAGTTGTGGGCTTCCAGCCCGTTGGATTTATGACTGGGCTTTCGGTCCGTTCTCATGGACTGGGCTTCCAACTCAGGTGGGCTGGAAGCCCATCTTTAACAACAGGCCGTGCACAAAGCCCGACCCAAACGGCCCAGCGGGGAGTGGATCAGTTCACTCCCCGCTGCATGCAAAATGTAGAAGACGATGAATAGTTAAATTTTGGAGTGTGATGAATGGTTTACCTGTTATTACGGTTGTGTAGAGGACGTCGATGTGGTTCTTTTAGTCGTGGTGGCGCGGGGAATAGTGGCCTGTGGTGGCCGGAATGCAAATCGGAAAATTGACAGGTCACGTTGCTGTCGTCGGGGCTGCTCTGTTTCCTTCGCCGGAGAAGGTGGCTGAGGCGTTGGAACTGTTGGCGGAGACGAAGGTGGTGCCTAGGTGGATGTGATGGTCGACGGTGATGGGAGTTGGCTGCCCGAGAGGAAGAGAGAGAGAGCTTCGGGTCTGTTGTGTTTTTTAGAGAGAGAGAGAGAAGAGGAAAAACGAAGGCAGAGAGGGAGAGTAAAGGAGAGCAGATGAGAGGGAATAGAAGATTCAAAGTTTACGTGAAATTTTCCTTGTCTTTCTCCAGCCTTTTTTCGTCGTCCCCTTCCTGGATCCTGGTCATCGGTTTTTATAGCACTCAGCCGGGGTTACCGTTGCACATGGTGGGCTGCTTTCGGCTTGTTGGTGGCTTCGAGCGTGTGGTCGCTCGGTGCCGAGCGCAGTGGCTGGTCTGCAGCTGGGGCGTGAAACTTGTCGGCGGCGAGTGCGTGGGCTTTTCGGTCGGTGCAGGGTGAGAAAGGGGTGCTTTAGGGATGAAAGTGCATTTTGGTCCTTAGATTTGTATTTGTTCTTTATTGCACCCCTAATTGGATTTAAATTTATGAATTTATGCAATCGTACCCCTGTTCAAATTTCAACATTAGCCTTAATCATTGCGCTTCTTTCATTTCGGTCCCTTATTCCTGATTTATCCAATTTGATCTTCAATTGATCATTAAACTTTCAATTTATTTTTAATTCAACCCCTAACTTGTGCAATTGGCTTGAAAAATTCAAATGGGTCTCCAAAAATCTTGATTTCCTCAATTTAGCCCAAATTAAATTTAAGAATTTGATTTCTTATTGACTAAGCCCTTAATAAAATTAATTTGGCCAATTTAAAGTATAATTAAGCCCTTGCACTTAATTAAATCCTTCAACTGGACCTTAAATTGACTCTCAAACAAAATTACAGTTTTAAATTGGTCAACGATTAGATCGAATTGGCTCATAAAAATATAATTATATCTTTCGACTTAGTTATTGCGCAGATTTATCTGATAATAAATTATTTTAACCTTGAATATGTGATTTCCTTCATTTTTGGGTAAAAGAGGTACGATCGAACTCTCGAAAAAAAAACATCCAAAATTTTATTTTGAATTTCTATCACCACCAGGCCCCTTTTATTTTATTTTTTTGTTATTTTCAGGTAGTTTTGGGGAATGCCCCAAAATTGGGTTATGACAATAAGGTTTGTAAAATCTTATCTTAGACTTGGCAGTTTGCGATCCATCCCACGAGCCCCTGCCCTATCAAAATTATTTTTTCTCTAGTGATTATCACTCACAGGCAGCTTGGTCTTGGGGTAGCTGAGGCTTGAAAAATCGTCAATTAATTGTCACCAAATATCTTCGAGTAATTTTCAGCTACAAGACATTTGGAAAGTTCACTGTGTCATAACCTAATTTTGGGTTATTCCTCAAATCTACCCAAAAATAGAAAAAATAAAATAAAAGGGGCTGGTGTCGGTAGGAAAATCAAGGTGAGATTTTTTGACGTTTTCGAGAGCTTAATCGTACCTCTTTTGTGTTCAAAAATGAAGGAAAATGCAGATTCAATGCTAAAGTAATTTATTATTGGATAAATCTACGTAAAATTTAAGTCGAAAGATATAATTATTATTTATGGGGTAGTTTGATTTAATCGTTGGCCAATATAAAAGTGTAATTGTGTTGAATTAATTTAGTGTCCAATTGAAGGATTTAATTGTGGCGACTCCCTTTTTCATAATAATAAAGATGAAACTCCGACATGAATTCCCCGCTCATGAAGAGAGTCGCCGCGACGCCGCGCTCTTATGGAGGGTGTGACACATTGAAACATACCAAGTTAGTAAATCATTGCGTGTTATTGATTTAACTAGTGAATCATTAATCGAAAGTATTGAATAAATTAGAATATATATATATATATATATAACAAAATTTTAAAGACGGTGTTTCATATGGCAATCCATAGTGAAATATCCATTTTGTCTTTACAAAACAAAACTTTATAACTATCTATTAGGGATAGTTAGATAATTTTATAGGTTTCATTTAAAGGGATTAATTCAATATTCTTTACATTTATAATGCACAATAAAATGACTATTTTACTTTTATAATCAAATCCTTTTTTTATCATACATAAATTTGAATTAATTAGTATAATCGTCCATTTTTCAACCTAAAATCAACTTAGAAACCCACCACCATTGTTGTAATACGTTAACAATATAGGGTGAATTAATTCACTATGCAATGTTCACTTGTCTTTTTGTGCTGGTCAAGGCTGGTCTAACCCAAACTGAGCATTTGGGTCGAACCCAGCATATCCTGGAAAAAAACAAAAAGAAATTAAGACTCCAAAAAATCCAAAAATTTAAATTTCAAATTTTTTGTTTCATCGCATGTTTTTCCACCAATCATGGTTCCATATTGGTTTGTAGATCTTTGTTAAAGTATATATAGAGTTGGTATAAACAAATTTGATTTTTCTCCGAAATTTCAAAAAAAAATCCTAATTTGAAATATATATAAAAAACATGTTTTCTTTTCATACATATGTCCGAATCCTAAAATGTTTTTGAGCATATTTTCACAAAAAAACAAAAAAAAAATGCTTTTTTTTTTCTTATGCTTGAAAATGTAAAATGGATATCGTAACTAATTTATGATTATTTGTTAAAGTTTGGCCAAAATATCAAAATCTTTCGACACCCATTTTGTTCATTTTATTTAGGTGTAGATTTTAATATGTGGGGGTGTAAAACTACATTGTAAAATACAATCTTAGATATTAAAAATATAGCAATGCAATGCTAAAATTCAGACTTTGAAACGATTATGTTTTTCACCCTAAAAGGTTGACACTCCCTCATGAAGAGAGATCTATATGAAACCTTAAAAAACCCAACAAATACAAATTTGACCTAAAAAAACAATCAAACAACAATGCAGTTTAGCTTAGGTAAGGTGCATTGGAGGTGTTTTGTCTTCCCCTTGCACAACAAGTCTTCTTACATGGACTCTCGCAAACCATGAGGTTTTCTAGAGACCTTAATATTAAATGACGACTTCTATAAAAAAAAAGTTTTTCCACACCCTCCATCTTTAAGAATGGCGCATGAAAAACAATCATAAACTTAATGTGGAGGTGTAAAACTACATTTTAAAATATAACCTTAGATATTAAAAATACAACAATGCAATGCTACAATTCAAACCTTACAACGATTAGGTTTTGCACCCAATACTATAGAGACTTATCTCAAGAAGAGAGATCTGCATCAACCCTTAAAAATACCAATGAATAAAAATCTGATAAAAAAAAAATCAAACAACATTGCAGCTTAGATAAGGTAAGGTCTAGTAGGGGTCATGCGTCTTCCCTTGCACAATAAATCTTCTTACCCGGACTTTCACATACCAATAGATTTACTACAAAACACTGTAGAGATTTCATATAATTTTGCAACAAGACAATTCTTAGTTGGAGACCACTCGTGTTTCGTAAACATGGGTGATCAAGAGTTAGCTTATCAAGGATAAACTTCAATGAGAGATCTTAAACCCAGAACTGGGTTGATCTTGAAGTTACTGAAACCAGCATCAGAGAATAGCTTAGACCATTCATTCTTGTTTCTCTCTTTTCCAGTGAACAATATCATCATCAACATATCAAAGCAGAGTTGTGTCTCAGTTGATCCTGCTTCCACTTTATTGCTCTCCACCACCATATCTATGATGATCACCTTTCCTCCTTCACTGCCCTTAATTGCCTCCTTGCATTGCCTGAGTATTTTCACACACTCCTCATCATTCCAGTCATGAAGAATCCACTGAAATAGACAAATAAATTTAGTTTCGATGTTATATATATGCTTAGGAATACTGTTTTAATCAGTAAGACAAAAGTGATTTCACCTTCAGCAGAATCGCATCTCCTTGAGGAATTTCCTCGAACATGTCTCCACCAAGATATTTCAAGTTTCCACTTCCCTCCAAATCAGCCACAACATGTGGGAGATCAAATACAATGCAATCCAAATGCTGGAATTCTCTAGCTATTGCCTTGGCCACGGTTCCAGTGCCACCCCCAACATCAACCAACGAGTTTAACCCTTCGAAAACTCCCTTGCACTCATTTTTCATCACACTCGAAACAAGTCGAGCATCACTAGCCATAGCTTCATTAAAGAACTGATTGAGCTTTGGTTCCTGGCTAGCATACTCCCAAAATGTCCTTTCATGGGCCGTATGGAACGGGGAAGGGACATCATTTTGGAACCAAGCGCTTACATGATGCCATGGCTGTGTTAAAATTGGATCAAGCATTGCTAGCAAGAATTGTGCTACACTGAAAGGGTTATCCTTAACAAGCAATTGAGAAGCGTTGGTGAGAACGTACCCTTCTCCTTTAGTGTTTCCACTAGCATTTTGTTGCGCAAAGAAGCCAGAATGGACCAATATGCGCATGAGGCGATAGACATAAGGGGCTTTGGTTGGGTGAATAGGCAAGACAGCGACAAGTTCAGAAAGGGTCATGGGTTTTCCATGATTGAGGATTAAATCCGGAATGCCTAGTTCAACAGCACATTTTAGAGACATTGAGTTTATGAAGTTGAAGATGTGATTCCAAACATGAGCTTGAGCTTGAAGTAGCTCATCACCATGAAGGTTTCCTTCAGCCAAACTCATTTTTATCAGACTGTCTCAAGATTTTTAAGGTCTGATATAGACTATGAGCTTGTATGATCGACCATGGGATTCTTAGCCTATATATATAAGAGGATGCGACACTATTGAAATAATTTTTGAGGGGGGAGGGCGGGAACAGAAACGGTTTCAACGAGGTCTGCTTAAAAAGTTGTTCATTAAGATAATCTTTGGTGACATAATCAAAAGCTTTATACAAGACAAATTTGAAAATCATACGTTTCCCTCGAAGGTATAGAAATCATGAACCGCCATAAAACTATTATACCCACCTTGTTTGGGCGTGATGACCTCACTATCTAGTATTATACAAAATGCAAACCCTAAGTGGTTTTTTAAGATATTTTAGGCAAACTACAAAGGAAAAGTATTGTTACCCATTGTATTGTTCTTTATTGTTTTCTATGGTTTCATGCTGTCTATTTCTACCATGTGAATTTGCTACAATGAACAAATCCTGATTTTCTAGATCAGGAATTTTGTTTGGAATTATACAAAGTAGAATGAAATATTCTGAATTATTATTGCAAAACTGGAATTTTCGCTACCGCATCGTTCTGAATAATATTTTAGATGAAATTCCTTGTTGATAAGTTTTTTTTATCTCTATATCAAAGTGAGTAATAAAATTATTATACCTATTAATATTAGGAAAACTAAAAATTAAGAGCTCCAAACACGTCTTTAATTTCTGAAACCTCATTGGATTGTGAATGACCAAAGCGTGAAACTACTATTAGATTAATATCTTATAAAAAATGCTGAAACTATAAGCTTCCTGCATAATTTGATCAAGCATTGTCCTGAAATAAAATTTGAAGATAAGAGTAAAATTATAATAAAATTTGGACTGAATCTGCACATCATTGTATATAAATAAAATTGCATTATTTGGAAGATGATTATCATCTGGGATTAATTGGTAATTCCAATGGTTGTAGATAACCACCACCTCCCTTTCCACTTGAATGCCGACAGCCTATGTTAAGTATTGTTGACTGTGAAATATATTTCACATAGAAACTGTATGTTTTTCATGACTGGTTGATGTTCTTGCCTAATGGCTGTTTGATTTGCCTAGTATAATAACTTATTTAAGAGTTTGATTTGCCTAATTACATTGTTTTGGCTTGGTTTTCACGGCCTTTGACTGGCTTTTATCAAAGTTGCTGGGATTTGTTTTTTTTATTAATTTGAATGTCTGGACCAGTTTGTGCGTACCTCGAATAATCCCATGAGTTTTGAGGTTAACGACTATATAAGTTTTTAATGGTCATTATATTAGCAACCATATAAATTAATGTATTATTGGTGAAAATATTAGTGATAGGAGGTGATGAAGTCCAGAGAATTCAAGTAGAGATAATCAGTTAATTGATGACTTGTAATTTGGGTCTCATTGCTACGATTTGGGATTTGATCTCTTGAATTTCTGTTTTCAGTTTTAATTGTCATTTATCATTAATATTTTTTTATAAAAATATATATTTTTTATCTTTATTTCTCTCATGAAGTCTTGAACTGTAATTAAACATAACTTCAAATACAACTTCAAAAATTTGTAACAAATAATTTTTTTATGTAAGAGAAATAATTTATTTGACCCTTGATATAGTTACTCAACAAAAGAAACCCATAATGAAACACAAGGGAATACTTCAATGATGGATTTTAAACTCAGTACGGGAGCGATGTTGTAGCCACTAAAACCAGCATCAGAAAATAGTTTAGCCCATTCTTTCTCATTTCTTTCAAGTGATTCGTCCTCTCCTTTCTGGTTCTCCATCACCAAGTCTATGATCATCACCTTCCCTCCTTCCCTGCCCTCAATTGCTTCCTTTCATTTCTTTAGTATCTTAACACATTCTTCATCGTAACCACTGTGAGCTTTAGGCAGCTCAGGATCATGCTTTCCATCGGCCAAGTGTTGATCATCTTTCTGTGGCCTAATGCTATTTACTTCTTCTTATGAATGGAGTGAAACTGTAAGTGTATATTTCAGGGATGGAGCATGGAGAAATAGACATAATAATTAATCAGCATCGAGGAGCATGGACAAAAACATAATCAATTGGACAAGAAGATTTGCAAATCTATTGATTGATTTCTTGTAAAAGTAACTACCACAAAAACAAAAAAACAAAAAATAAAATTATCTCCATCAATTCTTCCTTTTTGATTTCCTATCACTAGTCTTCAGACTGACCTGTTTTTTTAAGAGATTTAAAATATTTATTATATATGCTATAGCTCAATATCTTTTATGGAGTTTATTAAGATCAGCATTGTGTTTTATAAATATTTTTGAAAAAAATAAATATTTTAAATTATTTTTTTTTGATATTTTTAGATTATTTTAATATACTAATATTAAAAATTATTTAAAAAAAAAATTATTCTGATATTTCTTATATAAAAAAAAACTTGAGTTATTCTGTTAAATTTATAATCTAATCATCCATTGAAATAATCTCATAAGAAAATCACCAATAAATTTAATATTAAAAATTAAATAAATGTAATTAAAATCGAAAAAATATTATTCAAGTAGAAGAGTACTGTAGAATACCATCTTCTGCTATTTTTAATAACAAATACGTCATATTTAACACCCTAGTTTATTATGAGTTCAGAACTAACTCTGTGACAGGCCGTGAAGAAAAGGGATGGGGAATTAGCATCACGAATTCAGGTTCCCAAACAGAAACTTGATGAGGTGGGACAACTTGCTAGAGGACGAGGGCTTCGTTGGTTTTCCAGTGCAGGCATGCCACTACTTTATATTTTAATGTATTTTCAAGTGAAAAATAATTTAAAAAATAACTATTATTATATTTTTAAGCACCCTTTAATTTATTTTCAATCAAGGGATAGAAAATAATCAGTCACCCTTGATGGATAATCAAAACACTGGTTAATTAAAATCAAAACACTGGAGCAATATCCTAGGCTTCGAGGAAACAACCAATCGTTACATTGTCCACCACAGAGACATAATTTGTGGTGCAAGCCAGATGGTGTGGATGAGAAGAGTTCTGGAACAGCTGGGTCATGTTCAAAAGAAGAGTACCACAGTTATGTGCGACAATAGCTCCACTGTTAAATTGTCAAAGAATCTAGTCTTGCATGGGAGAAGCAAATATATTGATCTACGCTTCCATTTCTTGAGAGAGTTTGCTAATGATGGAATTATTGAGTTGTCATACTGTGAAACAGAAGAGCAAGTTGCAGATGTAATGACGAAACCATTAAAATTGGAATCTTTCCAGAAGTATAGAAAACAGATGGGAATGACTAGAGCTGACAAAATAATAACTGGAGCAGTTCATGGTGGGAAATGTTTCAGTTATACACTTGGCCATGGCTCCTGTCCCTCCCCCAACATCCACTAATGACTTCAGCCCCTCGAACACCCCCTTACATTTTTTCATAACCACCCCACAAGCCAGTGCGCAGTCGCTAGCCATGGCTTCGTTAAAAAGATTATCGAGTCTTGCATTTTTATTTGGATCCAGTTCAAGGATTTAATTAAATACAAGGACTAAATTAAATTTTAAATTGATCAAATTAATATTATTAAGAGCTTAATTATGGAAATTAAGTTTTTGGAGCCCAATTCAGGCTTGATTGAGAAGATTGAAATTTTTACATATCAAATTTATTTGTAATCAAGTTAATTGGTTAAAGTTAAACGTAAATTTGAGTAAAATTATATCAAGTCCTTGATTTAAAAAATTACATTATTTTACTTATTTTAGCTCATCTGTAGCCAGAATTTCCTGTGAGCTCATGCATCAATGAGCCATTTTTAATTCATGCTAGCTTGTCAAGGATAAACTTCTATGAGAGATCTTAAACCAAGAAGTGGGTTGATCTTGAAGTTACTGAAACCAGCATCAGAGAATAGTTTCGACCATTCACTCTTTTTTCTCTCTTTTCCAGTGACCAATATCATCATCAGCATATCAAAGAAGAACTGTGTCTCAGTTGATCCTGCTTCCACCATTGGAGGTGTTTTGTCTTCCCTTGCACAACAAGTCTTTTTACTTGTACTCTCGCAAACGATGAGATTTTCTAGAGACCTTAATATTAAATGATGACTTCTATAAAAAAAAAAGTATTTCCACACCCTCCATCTCTAAGAATGGCGCATGAAAAAAAATCATTGCGACAAGACCAATAAAGTTGACTAATCTATTCGACCGTATCATATGATCTTAGCAAGGTTATAATTTTAATTATATAATATTATATATTTTGATGTTTTCTTTTTAATTTTAAATTAATTTAATCTCATTGTTTTGAAATACTTTTAATATAATAATATCAGGAATAAATGTAAAAAAATAATTTAATTTCTTTTTAAATAAAATTCATTTTAAACTAAACAAATAATAAGCCACACATAGACAAAACAAACGAAAAAAAAAAAACACCAAATAACAAATCACTAATAGCAGAAGATTCATTATACATGCATAAGAGAGAGTTTTATTCTCATTTCATGCAAACTTACTTTGTGTTTTAAGGCAAACTGTATGTTGCGACAATGTTATTTCACACTTTGCGTCCCGCCATCCTGTGATTGAGGAGAATGGCGGTGCACGGTGAAATGAGGGTGTTTTATAGTCATAAAAATTATAACTATAAATATTGAGAGTCGCCACCTAGTATTAAGGTCACAAAGAACTTAAAAAGTGCAAGAAGATTACTTTTTAAAATATATTTCATTTATAAATATATCAAAATGACAACTACATCAAAATGATAAAATTAATTAAAATAATTAAATTAATTAAATGTAATAAAATTTGATTTTTTTTCTCTAAATATAATTAAAAATATAATAATTATAATGTTGAAGGGTTTTTTAAAAGTAATTATTCAATTATATAACTTACTCATATTAATTGTATAATTATATGTAAATTATATTATATACAAAATAATTACACTCTATTTAAAATAATATACAAAAAATGACTTTTCTAAATAATATTTACCATTAAAATACACATAAACAAAAAAGTATTTTTACATAATTAAACTCTCCAAAATAAGGGTACTGTTGTTGTCTACTGAGGAGTTAACTGTCTTAAACTCACGTAGGCATGGAAGCTGACCAATTATTATAGAATTTTAGTTTTGTATTTATCTTATATAGGTTTCTAATGCTTGGCATACCACATTGTTACTATCATGTAAAACCCTACATCTATATATGTATTACATTTGGGTACTCCTAACAAATACAATAGCAACCCTCCCATAATATTTTCCAAACTCTCCTTCTCCCCTAAACTCTAACTTGTATCATAAAAATTAATATGATTGCATTTTATCAATGCATTTTGACATAGAAACTCAGGCTTTATCAATGCATTTAATTAAATAAATAAATAATTATTTATATAACAAAAAAAATTTAATTTATACTAATTAAAATTAATCGGAGACTGAGATCAACTGGGTCAAGGAGAAGCTAATAATGATCGATCCAAACGAACGGTGTCTAAGCTATGGTAATCATTAAATTTTTGCCAATCAATGATGGAGATATAAATAAAGGGATATAGTTTTTTTTTCGAAATAAATACGCTTTTCAAAAGCTCATGCATCAACTTGCTGTGCAATATATGTCGATGAACAACTGCCCTTGAAAACGCACATCCTCGCACATCATAATTAGAAAATTTCACCTACGTACTAGAAAATACTTTAGCGACTCCAACATATTATTTGATTAAAAATCATTTAAAAGAACAAATTATTCTAGTGGAGCATAACTTATTGCTGGGTATATAGAAAGCAAACTCAACGTAGAGACTTCACTTCATATAATTTTGCAACATGATAATTCTTAGTTGCAGACAACTTGGGTGATCAAGAGCTAGCTTATCAAGAATAAACTTCAGAGAGAGATCCTAAAACCATAAATAGATATCGTAATCGATTTATGATTATCTGTTAGAGTTTAACCAAAATTATCAAACATCTTTCGACAACCATTTTGTTCATTTTATTTAAGTTTAAAATTTAATATGTGCAGGTGTAAAACTACATTTTAAAATATAACCTTAGATATTAAAAATACAGCAATGTAATGCTACAATTCAAACTTTACAACGATTAGGTTTTCCACCCAATAAGATAGAGACTTCTCTCTAGAAGAAAGGTATGCATCAAACCTTAAAAATACCAACAAATACAAATCACACCTAAAAAAACAATCAAACAAATATTGCAGCTTAGATAAGATAAAATCCACTAGGGATGATGCATTTTTCCTTACACAATAAATCTTCTTACTCGTACTGTCGCATAACATTGGGTTTACTACGTAACACTGTAGAGATTTCATATAATTTTGCAACAAGACAATTCTTAGTAGGAGACCACTCGTGTTTCATAGACATGGGTGATCAAGAGCTAGCTTATCAAGGATAAACTTCAATGAGAGATCTTAAACCCAGAACTGGGCTGATCTTAAAGTTACTGAAGCCAGCATCAGAGAAGAGTTTCGACCATTCGTTCTTGTTTCTCTCTTTTCCAGTGACCACTACCATCATCAGCATATCAAAGAAGAGCTGTGTCTCAGTTGATCTTGCCTCCCGTTTATTGTTCTCCACCACCATATCTATGATGATCACCTTTCCTCCTTCTCTGCCCTTAATTGCCTCCTTGCATTGCCTGAGTATTTTCACACAATCCTCATCATTCCAGTCATGAAGAATCCACTGAAATAGACAAATAAATTTAGTTTCGATGTTATATATATGCTTAGGAATACTGTTTTAATCAGTAAGAGAAAGTGGTTTCACCTTCAGCAGAATCGCATCTCCTTGAGGAATTTCCTCGAACATGTCTCCACCAAGATAGTTCAAGTTTCCTCTTCCCTCCAAATCAGCCACAACATGTGGGAGATCAAAGACAGTGCAATCCAAATGCTGGAATTCTTTAGCTAATGCCTTGGCCATAGTTCCAGTGCCACCCCCAACATCAACCAACGAGTTTAACCCTTCGAAAACTCCCTTGCACTCATTTATCATCACACTCGAAACAAGTCGAGCATCACTTGCCATAGCTTCATTAAAGAACTGATTGAGCTTTGGTTCATGGCTCGCATGCTCCCACAATGTCCTTTCATAGGCCGTATGGAACGGGGAAGGGACATCATTTTGGAACCAAGCGCTTACATGATGCCATGGCTGTGTTAAAATTGGATCAAGATTGGCTAGCAATAATGGTGCTACACTGAAAGGGTTATCCTTCACAAGCAATTGAGAAGCGTTGGTGAGAACATAGCCTTCTCCTTCAGTGTCTCCACTACCATTTTGTTGCACAAAGAAACCAGAATGGACCAATATGCGCATGAGGCGATAGACAAAATGGGTTTTGGTTGGGTGAATAGGCAAGACAGCGACAAGCTGAGCAAGGGTCATGGGTTTTCCATGATTATGGATTAAATCCGGAATGCCTAGCTCAACAGCACATTTTAGAGACATTGAGTTTATGAAGTTGAAGATGTGATTCCAAACATGAGCTTGAGCTTGAAGTAGCTCAGCACCATGAAGGTTTCTTTCAGCCGAATGCATTTTTATCAGACTGTCTCAAGATTTGACATGGACTATGAACTTGTATGATCGACCATGGCATTCTTAGCCTATATATATAAGAGGATGCGACAACGAGGTCTACTTAAAAAGTTGTTCATTAAGATAATCTTGGGTGACATAATCAAAAGCTTTATAGAAGTCAAATTTGAAAATCATACGTTTCCCTCAATGTATACTTAACATAGGCTGTCGGCATTCTAGTAACTTCGACTATTAGAGGAAAGGGAGGTGGTGGTTATCGGCAACCAATGTAATTACCACTTAATCCCGGATTGCTAGCCATTTGTTGTTTTCAAAGACTTGAAGACCACCAACTTGGTCTTGGTGAAGTATTGTTAAGGATGTTGGGTCACAGGGAGACCAGTGCCAAGATTAGTGAACTTTATACTTCTCTTCATATTTTATCTCAGATCAAATTATGCAGGAAGCTTATATTTTCAGTATTTTTTTATAAGAGTAGTTTCATGCTTTGGTCATTTACAATCCAATGAGGTTTCAAAAATTAAACACGTGTTTGGACCTCTTCATTTTTAGTTTTCCTAAAGAATTTCAACCTTTACATACCTATTTGACACTGCGTTTTAAAAGTAGTTTTGAAAAATATTGAAAATATTTAATTTTTACTTTAAATTATTTTTTTTTGTATATTTAGATCATTTTGACATGGTGATATAAAAAATTAATTTTTAAAAAAATTAAAAAAATATATTATTTTATATATTTCTGAACGAAAAACACTTTATAAAACAACTTCAACAACACTCCCAAGCAGGCTCATCATAAGCCTAAGTATCGATAGGATTACTATGCTAGACAATCTAGTTAACAAACTTTCATAACCTAAAATTCAACATCTAGATCATGCTCAAAAGTTTTTTTCCAATTTAGCCCCCCCCCCCCCTCAATTTAGTTCAATGGTGTCACATCCTCTTAGATATATTGGCTAAGAATCCCATGGTCGATCATACAAGTTCATAGTCTATATCAAACCCTAAAAATCTTGAGACAGTCTGATAAAAATTAATTGGCTGAAGGAAACCTTATCTTAGACTTCGGAGTTTGCGGCCATCCCAGCAACCTAATCCCCCCCTTCGCTATCAATTTCTAGTGGTTATCTATCGACAGGCAGCTTGCCCCTGGGGTAGCTGAGACTTGAAAAATCTTCAAATAATTGTCACCAAATATCTTCGAGCAACTTTTTAGCTACAAGAGATTTGGAAATTGAAACATATCAAGCTACTGGATCATTACGTGTTATTGGTTTAACTAGTGAATCATTAATATATATCGTAAATTTCACTCTGCTGCAATGTTCACTTGTCTTTTTTTGAGGGGTGTTAGCCTAGCCCAAAACAGATCATATGGGTTGAACCCAGTATAGTCAGAAAAAAACTCGAAAGCTCAAAAAATTTAAATTTAAATTTCAAAGTTTTTGTTTCATCATATGTTTTTCCAACAATTTTTGTTCAATATCTGTCTGTAGATCTGTTGAGGTATATAGACTTGGTATAAACAAATCGGATTTCCTAACAGATGAAAAGAAAAAAAAAACCCTTGCTTCATGTCCCATGAAAGCAGAGAATACGGCCTTCCACCTGGAGAATTGCCTGGAACTATATTTCTGAGGTAATAAGCCTGGAACTTTAGTTTCAACTCCCATTATAACTCAATTTTAGCTTCCAGGCATTGAAACTAGAAAACATTTATCCGAACCACAGGAGCACCAGAAATAATCTAATATTACTATATGGAATCTGAATTTTTATGTAAGGGAAGTAATTTATTTTCTCATTGATATAATTTTAAAACAACAAATTATTCTAGTGAACCATAATTTATTGCTGTGAATAGAGAACAAACTGAACATATGTTCACTACAGAACACTGTAGAGACTTTGTATAATTTTACAACAAGACAATTCTTAGTTGGGTGATCAATAGCTATTTTATCTTAAACTTCAATGAGAGATCTTAACCCCAGAACTGGGATGATCTTAAAGTTACTGAAACCAGCATCACAGAATAGTTTCGACCATTCGTTCTTGTTTCTCTGTTTTCCAGTGACCAATATCATCATCAGCATATCAAAGAAGAGCTGTGTCTTAGTTGATCCTGCCTCCCCTTTATTGTTCTCCACCACCATATCTATGATGATCACCTTTCCTCCTCCTCTGCCCTTAATTGCCTCCTTGCATTGCCTGAGTATTTTCACACACTCCTCTTTATTCCAGTCATGAAGAATGCACTGATTGTCATCAACATTGAAATAAAGACATGTTAGAAGTCTAGACTGAAATAGACAAATAAATTTAGTTTTGATGTTATATATATGCAAAGTAATATTGTTTTAATCAGTAAAAGAAAAGTTATTTCACCTTCAGCAGAATTGCATCTGCTTGAGGAATGGCCTCGAGCATGTCTCCACCAAGATATTTCAAGTTTCCACTTCCCTCCAAATCAGCCACATCATGTGGGAGATCAAAGACAGTGCAATCCACATGCTGGAATTCTTTAGCTATTGACTTGGCCACAGTTCCAGTGCCACCCCCAACATAAACCAGAGAATCTAACCCTTCGAAAACTCCCTTGCACTCATTTATCATCACACTCGAAACAAGTCGAGCATCACTTGCCATAGCTTCATTAAAGGAATGATTGAGCTTTGGTTCATGGCTCGCATACTCCCACAATGTCCTTTCATGGGCCGTATGGAACGGGGAAGGGACATCATTTTGGAACCAAGCGCTTACATGATGCCATGGCTGTGTTAAAATTGGATCAAGATTGGCTAGCAATAATGGTGCTACACTGAAAGGGTTATCCTTAACAAGCAATTGAGAAGCGTTGGTGAGAACGTACCCTTCTCCTTCAGTGTCTCCACTACCATTTTGTTGCGCAAAAAAACCAGAATGGAGCAATTTGCGCATGAGGCGATAGACAAAAGGGGCTTTGGTTGGGTGAATAGGCAAGACAACAACAAGTTGAGCAAGGTGTTAAGGAACTATCTCACCTAAAAGCTTTAACTTATTAGGTGAGGCCCCATCATATGATTTATATTATTCTCTAACACCCCCCTCAAGTGAAAGCCCTTTTTGCTTGAAACTTGCACAGATCCACATTACCTTGTGTTTGATTTTTATCAAATAGAATGGGGGTGGTGAGATTCAAACTCATGGGGTCAACAAGACTATGATACCATGTTTAGATTAGTAGAAGAGTGAAGAAATTATGTAGAGAAGAAGAGAGAGAGAGAGAGAGAGAGAGAGTTTAGAGAGAGAAGGAATTTTTTAATTTATTTTGCTGCAATATCAGAGCTATTATGCTAGCGCATGTATTGATCCAAGCTTCCACAATCTGATCCTTCAATGGATCATTAAAAAAAATCTACAACTGAAGAAAACACATCGTTCAAGTTTTTGTTTATGATCTTTTATGGCTTCTTCAATTGAGACTCTTTGAATTTTTGAGCTACAGATGAAGATGATCATCCATGTCGTTGTTGCTCCTCATTTACAAAATTCCTCATGGTAATTCCATCCTTTTCAAACCTCCACTCAATAATAATCTTCCCAATCTCAATATTAAGCTGATGCAAAACAGTAGAATGCAATTTCCCTTCATTCATCAGACTCTTAAGCAACATATTGGTCTCAGCACGCATAAGAAGTGTTGTTGCTCCTCATTTAGTTGTGGTCTTGTTCATCCATGAGACTGCATTTCAGCATACATTTCAAATTCTCCACTCTCCAGTCTCTGTGCAACAAATTACTGCATTCAATTTTTTCACAACAAAACTGAAGAGAATTTATTGTTAGTTAATCTATTGGTTTATGGGTGTTTAACACTGTGTTTTTTATGTTTTTAGATTATTTTCATATGCTGATGTCAAAAATAATTTAAAAAAATATCATTTTAATGCATTCCAAATGAAAAATACTTTAAAAAGTTATCTCAATTACACTCTCAAATAACACACTATGTCAAAGAAAATAGTTATTTTGGAATAAGGATAGAATTCTAATTTATAGCTTTACTACTTTATAATTACTATGCCTTAAAATATGAATTACAGCTTTTTAGCCTTCATGATTTTCTGTTGGATATGACTGCCACCAGACTATAGAACGTGTGATTCCATACAGGAGCTTGAGCTTTAGGCAGCTCAGGATCATGCTTTCCATCGGCCAAGTTGATCATCTTTTTGTGGCATGTAGGGATGGAGCATGGAGAAATAAACATCATGGGGGATACCATGCTCGGCACATAATAATTAATCAGCATCGAGGAGCATGGACAAAAACATAATCTATTGGACAAGAAGATTTGCAAATCTATTGATTGCTTTCTTGTAAGAATAACGACCACAAAAACAAAAAAACAAAAAATAAAATTATCTCCATCAATTCTTCCTTTTTGATTTCCCATCACTAGTCTTCAGACTGACCTGTAGTTCAACTTATTCTTACAGCTTATTTTTTATGAGATTTTAAAATATTTATTATTTTTTTTCTTATAAATGATATGCTATATCTCAATATCTTTTATGAAGGAGTATATTGAGTTCAACATTGTGTTTTAAAAATATTTAAAAAAAATATATTTTTTTTACTTTAAATTAAATTTTTTTGGTGTTTTTAGATCATTTTGATGTGTTGATATTAAAAATTAATAAAACATAATTTTGTTTTAAAAGGGAAAGACATGTAACTTCATTTCACTCCACATCTCCGTTGTTTTTCAATTGATGATGGATTAGAAAATTACAATTGGATTTGGCCTTGAAATTATATCTCTACAACATGTATATAAAGATCCTGAAACAAGACTATTTATGGATCGCAGATATTGTTCTTGATAATATTTTACCAGATATTGTTCGTCGATCAAATAGCAAGGGATCGTAGAGGCCTTGACGTATAGATTTACTTCGTGATGGAATTGCATGTCGTTTGATGAGAGAATAAAAACGAATGTCTAATTTACTTGAACTATTAATTCCATTTTATTATTATGATAATTATATCTACAATATTTTAAAAAATATATATGTGTGTCCTGTAAAGTTTTCACAAATTGACAACAATATAAAAAGCATCATAACCAAATACACGAAACTACTCTTCATTAAACCTCAAACTCAGCCACAGTTTAACCAAACATTTCAATTTCAGTTACGAACGACAGCTAAAAATATTTTCAAGAAGCTATTTTTTTCAACCTCAACCACAACAGCAACCACAATATAAAAAACACCCTTAGTCACGTTCAAGTCATGACAAGCTTTTAGCCCCAATTTCCCTTTGAATCATTAATATTAAAAATAATTTAAAAAAAAAATTATATTATTTTAATAATTTAAATAAATAACCACTACTATATTTTCAAACACCCTTTAATTTAAAAAATAAGGGATAGAAACTGATCAGCCATCCTTGATGGATAATCAAAACACTGCTTAATTAAAAAATCTTTAGTTACGTGCATATGTTGGGAGAAACTGCTCTGTTTTAGCCGTTTCCACCCTTTTGGAAACTAAGAAATACATTTAAACACTTCTCGTTTCTGTTCACTTGCCTTCTTATGATTTGATTTTTTGATAATCTTAAAATCAAATCATAAGAAGACAAGTTAATTTAACCTGGGTCGAAGGGTGAGTGATGAACCTCGAGCCCATTTTTGACATGATTTGATTTTCTATAAACAAATATATATCAAGGAAATATTCTCTTAACATATGTTTGTAAATATTATTGTTTATACTTCTCAAAGTGTGTAAGTGATTGTTTATACTTTGTCCCGCAACTAACTTTTTTGAAGTAGGATGTTTTATGGTCATATGTATGTATGTATGTATGTATGTATGTATGTATGTATGTATGTATGTATGTATGCACGCTTTCTTGCGGAGTACGGTATGACTTGCAGTGGAACGAGCTACAGGAGACTTGCAAGTGAAATTCCAATTATTTCGTATTATACATGATATCTTGGAGCAATTCATGCTTGCTTGACTTAAAATACTAATAATTGCAGGACAAGAGACCGGAATATTGGAGTGGATATAAAATCACAATGGAAGGAAGGGTTCAGACTTATAATTCCTTTTTGATAATTAATTATTTATTTATCAAGGATAAACCTCGATGAGTCCTCTCACTCCCAGCACAGGATTTATCTTGTAGTTCCTGAAACCAGCTGCGAAGAAAATCTTAGCCCATTCGTCTTCTCTTCTCTCTCGACCAGTGAAGCAAGCCATAAGATATAGGTCGAAGAACAGCTGCGTTTCAGTTGACTTCTCATTCCAATTTTGGTTCCCCAATATCATCTCCATGATTATCACTTTTCCTCCAATATTCCCGTTTCTTCCAATCGCTTCTTTGCATCGCTTGAGTATCTTCACACATTCTTCATCACTCCAATCATGTAATATCCACTGATCAAAATATCAAACATCTTTCAACAACCATTTTGTTCATTTTATTTAAGTTTAGAATTTAATATGTGGAGGTGTAAAACTACATTTTAAAATACAACCTTAGATATTAAAAATATAACAATGCAATGCTACAATTCAAACCTTACAACGATTAGGTTTTTCACCCAATACTATAGAGACTTCTCTCAAGAAGAGAGATCTGCATCAAACCTTAAAAATACCAACGAATACAAATCTGATTAAAAAAACAATCAAACAACATTACAACTTAGATAAGGTAAGGTCTAGTAGGGGTCATGCGTCTTCCCTTGCACAATAAATCTTCTTACCTGGACTTTCACATACCATTAGATTTACTACAACACACTGTAGAGATTTCATATAATTTAGCAACAAGACAATTCTTAGTTGGAGACCACTCGTGTTTCATAGACATTGGTGATCAAGAGCTAGCTCATCAAGGATAAACTTCAATAAGAGATCTTAAACCCAGAACTGGGGTGATCTTAAAGTTAGTTAAGCCAGCATCAGAGAATAGCTTAGACCATTCATTCTTGTTTCTCTCTTTTCCAGTGAACAATATCATCATCAACATATCAAAGCAGAGTTGTGTCTCAGTTGATCCTGCTTCCACTTCATTGTTCTCCACCACCATATCTATGATGATCACCTTTCCTCCTTCTCTGCCCTTAATTGCCTCCTTGCATTGCCTGAGTATTTTCACACACTCCTCATCATTCCAGTCATGAAGAATCCACTGAAATAGACAAATAAATTTAGTTTCGATGTTATATATATGCTTAGGAATACTGTTTTAATCAGTAAGAGAAAGTGGTTTCACCTTCAGCAGAATCGCATCTCCTTGAGGAATTTCCTCGAACATGTCTCCACCAAGATATTTCAAGTTTCCACTTCCCTCCAAATCAGCCACAACATGTGGGAGATCAAAGACAGTGCAATCCAAATGCTGGAATTCTTTAGCTAATGCCTTGGCCATAGTTCCAGTGCCACCCCCAACATCAACCAACGAGTTTAACCCTTCGAAAACTCCCTTGCACTCATTTATCATCACACTCGAAACAAGTCGAGCATCACTTGCCATAGCTTCATTAAAGAACTGATTGAGCTTTGGTTCATGGCTCGCATGCTCCCACAATGTCCTTTCATAGGCCGTATGGAACGGGGAAGGGACATCATTTTGGAACCAAGCGCTTACATGATGCCATGGCTGTGTTAAAATTGGATCAAGATTGGCTAGCAATAATGGTGCTACACTGAAAGGGTTATCCTTCACAAGCAATTGAGAAGCGTTGGTGAGAACATAGCCTTCTCCTTCAGTGTCTCCACTACCATTTTGTTGCACAAAGAAACCAGAATGGACCAATATGCGCATGAGGCGATAGACAAAATGGGTTTTGGTTGGGTGAATAGGCAAGACAGCGACAAGCTGAGCAAGGGTCATGGGTTTTCCATGATTATGGATTAAATCCGGAATGCCTAGCTCAACAGAACATTTTAGAGACAATGAGTTTATGAAGTTAAAGATGTGATTCCAAACATGAGCTTGAGCTTGAAGTAGCTCAGCACCATGAAGGTTTCCTTCAGCCGAATGCATTTTTATCAGACTGTCTCAAGATTTGACATGGACTATGAACTTGTATGATCGACCATGGGATTCTTAGCCTATATATATAAGAGGATGCGACACTATTGAACTACATTATGAGGGTGGAGGGGCGGGAACAAAAACTGTTTCAACGAGGTCTGCTTAAAAAGTTGTTCATTAAGATAATCTTGGGTGACATAATCAAAAGCTTTATTGCAGTCAAATTTGAAAATCATACATTTCCCTCGAAGGCATACAAATCATGAACAGCCATAAAACTATTATACCCACCTTGTTTGGGCTGATGACTTCACCATCTAGTATTATAATTAATACACACCATAAGTGGTTTTTTAAGAGGATGTTTGGAAGTGTTGTGTGACTGGTGGTATAGAAAAAATGAGTGTTTTTGGTATTTAGTTAATGTAAAAATTTGAAAAAAGCATATGGACCCACCTCAAAAATTTTAATAACCTACAATGCACGGAAAGCAATAAATTGTTTTTTCCATGCGGCGAGTAGAGAGGGGATGGTTTGGGGGAGGGGCGGGCTGGGGAGAGATAAAAATTAAAATAATGTTTTGATATTAATATATTTTAATATATTAAATAATCTAAAAATTAATTAAAATATAAATAAAGTTTACATAATATATGTATATTAATATAAAAATATATATTTAATATTAAAATAATCTAAAAGTAATTAAAATATAAATAATGTTTACATAATATATGTATATTAATATAAAAAAAATATTTTAATATTAAAATAATCTAAAAAAATTAATTAAAATATAAACAATGTTTACATAATATATGTATATTAATATAAAAAATATATTTGTATTATTAAAATAATCAAAAAGTAATTAAAATATAAATAAATATATTAGAAGAAGATCACAATACATTTTTTTATCTCGCAATCCTAATTTACCACAAAACAATATAGAGACTTTACTTCATATGATTTTGCAACAAGACAAGATTATGATACTTGGGTGGTCAAGACCTAGTTTATCAAGGATAAACTTCAATTAGAGATCTTAAACCCGGTATCAGAGAATAGTTTCTGTTAAGGATAAAGACAGAGTCCTTGCTGTTGAAGAAGTCTTCAAGGATTGAAAGTGCAGACGTGGATGAATAATAGTCTCCCACTGTAACTCAAACTCTCCCTTAGATTTATCAGTTACGCAAGATTAATCCTTATCAGTTGTAACACTTGGTTACTTTCAGTTTCGACCATTCATTCCTGTTTCTCTCTTTTCCACGGCAACTTGTGGTTGTTGATTTGCTATCATGCTGGGTTGGAGCCTCAATATCAGCCGAAATCGTTTTAATACTTGTTGGCAGGCAAAACTTCACATAGGAAAGCATCTTCCTTTTTCTTGGAAGATTATTTCAGAAATTATCACAATGGAATGCATGGTTGGCCTCACCATCCTCGAGGCCCACCAAGCATCAATATCTAGACATTCAATCAAACGTGAATATCTTAATTGGAATTCAGATATCGGGACAAGACAATTCAATACCCCATATTCATCTATCCTTGTGGGATTACAATTTTCATGAAGGATATGAAGTGAGAAAAAATTGTTTTGATGGACAAAATTTACCCGGAATCTACTTGGTCAAAACTATTTTCAAGAACGGGTTTTCACGGCAGCGGCAAGAAACATTGTTTTAGTGCAAATTCTGAGAGATTTATCTAACCTTAAACTTAGATAAACAAAAAATAATGACTTTAGCACTCGATGTCGTGCCGCATCAGAAAATAGTCTAGCCCATTCTTTCTCATTTCTTTCTTTGCCAGTGACCAAAATCATCATGAGCATATCGAACAATATTTGTGTTTCAAGAGATTCGTCCTCTCCTTTCTTGTTGTCCATCACCATGTCTATGATCATCACCTTCCCTGCCCTCAATTGCTTCGTTACATTTCTTAAGTATCTTAACACATTCTTCATCATTCCAGTCATGTAGAATCCAGTGTAATTTTCATCACAAAGAAAATACAAGAGTTAGAACAATCTACTACCAAACTCAATGATTGTTTATGGAAAATAATATTAGACCTTCAGTATCATGATTCTTAGAATGCATTTGTTATGGCTAATGATTATTTTTTTGAGTTATAATGATCAAAAAATAATATTTAAGTAGCCATGATCATAAATGTATGGCTAATGATTGTGAAATGTTTTTCATAATCAATGCATACTTTATTTTATTAACGTGGGTGTTTGGGCAAGCTTGCGCACAACTCGACTAACCTCACATGACTTCAAGTTAACAATCATGTAAGCCTACCGTGGCTATTTTATTAGCAACCACAAGATTCGAATCTAAGACCACAGGATGAGCAAACCTCTTAGTTTCAAGCTATTACCCATGACCACCTACTAGATATATACTTAATTTCTATGTGTAATGTTTTTCATAATCAATGTATACTTAACATAGGCTGTCGGCATTCTAGTAACTTTGACTATTATGAATGACTATTAGAGGAAAGGGAGGTGGTGGTTATCGGCAACCAGTGTAATTACCACTTAATCCCGGATTGCTAGCCATTTGTTGTTTGCAAAGACTTGAAGACCACCAACTTGGTCTTGGTGAAGTATTGTTAAGGATGTTGGGTCACAGGGAGGACCAGTGCCAAGATTAGTGAACTTTATACTTCTCTTCATATTTTATCTCAACCTTTACATACCTATTTGGCACTGCTTTTTAAAAATAGTTTTGAAAAATGTTGAAAATATTTTATTTTTTACTTTAAATTAATTTTTTTGTATATTTAGATCATTTTGACGTGGTGATATAAAAAAATAATTTTTTAAAAAATTAAAAAAAATATTATTTTTAATATATTTCTAAACAAAAAACACTTTATAAAACAACTTCAACAACACTCCCAAGAGAAGAAAATGATAAATCACAGTGAATATGAAACCGTAGACACAGGATGTGAAGGAGATGCTCTGTAACAGTGTGTTATTGATCTTATTCAACTTGAACTTTAGAGATACAACACCTGTTTAAATACATGAAGAGCTAAAGTTACAAAGGCTAGAATAATGGAATACAATTGATATTTGTTTCCTTAAATCAGTGAGTTTCCATTCTGGGCTGCAATTGTTACCATTGCTTCTTTAAAGCACCTTTGTAACGTTATAGCATAATGTCTGGTTGATCTCTTCTTCTTTGTTTCTATTTTGGTTCCCATGATTTGTGCTGATATTTGATTCTTCATCTCTGCATGGGTTGCTCGGTTTATTGCTGCATGAGTGTTGGGTGTTTATGTCTTCAATACCCTCCCTCAAACTGTGTCGTGGCTGAAGGCAGAGTTTGGTCCTGAAGCATGCGAGAGTATGTTTGGTCATTGGCTTGGTGAATAGATCGGCTACTTGAGCTGTAGAGGGGACATATTGAGTGACAAGGAGATTTGAAGCTACCCTTTCACGCACAAAGTGGTAGTCCAACTCGATGTGTTTACTTCGGGCATGGAAAACAGGATTTATGGTCATGTGAAAAGCACTTAAATTGTCACAGTAGAGGTGGGGTGTTGATGCTGATTGGATGCGAAGATCTTTGAGGATGAATGATAACCATGTGAGCTCTGCAGCTGTGTTGGCCATGGCGCGATACTCGGCTTCGGTACTGGAGCGAGAGATGGTATGTTGTTTCTTGGCACACCAGGAGACCAAGTTCTTTCCAAGAAATGTACAATAACCCGTAGTTGATCGCCTGGTGGTTGGACAACCTGCCCAATCTGCATCAGAAAAACCACAAAGATCAAGTGAGGTATGCGATGTAAAATGTAATCCTGTAGTAACAGTGCCTTTGACATATCTTAGAATCCTGTGGACTAGTTTCAAATGAGCAGCTGTGGGTGCATGCATGAACTGGGATGTGTAATTTACACTATAAGAGAGATCGGGTCTGGTGAGTGTGAGGTATTGTAAGGCCCCCACTAGTCCTCGAAAGAAAGAGGGATCATCAAGCAAGGGAGAATCAGTGGAGACCTTTAATTTGGTGTCAAGAGGTGTGTGCTTGGGTTTGCAGTCTACCATCTGTGCCTTTTCAAGTATAGTAAGGGCGTAGTGAGCTTGGGATAGATGAAGACCATCAGGAGTGTGTGTGACTTCGATGCCAAGAAAATGATGTAGTTGGCCTAAGTCTTTCATGGAGAATTCAGTGTTTCAGAGATGTATGAACGTGGAAACAAGAGTGGATGATGATCCTGTGAGAAGTATATCATCTACATAAAGAAGTAAAGCCATTGTCCCTTCTTGAGAGTGGAATGTAAACAGAGATGGATCGGCTAAGCTGCAAATAAAACCATATGTGAGAAGAAACTTGCTAAACCTATCAAACCAAGCACGTGGTGCTTGTTTAAGCCCATAAAGAGCTTTTTGAAGTTTGCATACATGTTTGGGATGGGTATTATCAGCCATGCTCTGGGGTTTGTTCCATGTATATCTCTTCCGAGATGATGCCATGAAGAAAGACATTTTTTACATCTAGTTGACGTAGTTGCCATTTCTTAACAAGGGCAATGGTGATGATCATTCTGATAGTACCAGGTTTGATCATTGGGGAGAAGGTTTCAGTGTAGTCTAAGCCATCTACTTGATGGTATCCCTTTGCCACAACTCGTGCTTTAAGGCGATCTAATGAACCATCAGTTTTCATTTTTGATTTGAAGACCCACTTGGATCCAATGACATGCATGTCCATGGTTCGTGGCACTAATTGCCAGGTTTGATTTTGGTGAAGAGCGTCTAGCTCTTCAACCATGGCTGCCTTCCAGCCAGGATGAGCTAAAGCAACTCGTATGTTATGAGGTTCACGAGGGATACTGGATGACTGTATATGGCAGCTTAAGGCATATTTTGGATTGGGTTTAATAATGCCTTTTTGAGATCTAGTGGTCATGGAATGTCTTGGTTGAATCTGTGTCCTGTGGTCTTGTGCTTGCTGATTTTGTGGGTGCTGTGTGTGCAGGTCAACTAACTCGTGGTCAAGGCTGCTGTGAGAAGTGTTAAGGGGCTGGTCAGTCGTGCTAACGGTTTCATTGAAGGACTGCTCAGATGTCCTAACACTGCATTGAGGTGACGTGGTGGCTTGCTGATCTTCCAGTTGTGGATGAGAATTTGTGGAAGCAGGAGTTAGTAATGGCATAACAGAACAGGGGAGTGAGCATGGTGGAGATGGCAGTTGAGAATCAGTATTGATCGTGTGTGTAAGAGTAGAATGAGGCAACCAAGAGTCAAAAATACTTATGACGTGAGATGTAGGTGGAGCAATTTTTGTGTGCTGGGTGTTTTTATAAGGGAAGAAATTTTCATCAAATGCTACATGACAAGATATAAAGAATCTTTTGATGTTGTGTTGAAAACATTTGTATCCTTTGAATTTATCACTATATCCTACAAATACGCAGGGGACTGTTTTTGGATCAAACTTGTTTTTCTTTGTATCCCAAGTGTAGGGGAAGCATTTAGAAACAAAAACACGAAGTGAATTATAGTCAGGATGAGTACCATGAAGTGTAAAATATGGAGTTTCATGATTAAGTGTAGATGATGGTAAACGATTCATTAAATAAACAGCTGTAGAAAAAGCCTCAACCCATAAAAAAAGAGGAATACCACTATGGAATAACATTGTCATTCCAAGCTCACGTATCACTCTATGTCTCCTTTCAACCATACCTGTTTGTTGTGGTGTGTATGGACAGGATACCTGATGTAAAATTCTATTGGAGAGAAAGTGAGACGATAACTTTGAGTTTATGAATTCTCCTCCCCCATCGGAGTGGAAGATCTTGATCTTGGTGTTGAATTGTCTGCTAACATATTGCTCAAAGGCTAAGTAAGCACTTACAAAGTCAGACTTACTTTGCAGAGGGATTATCCAGGTGTATTTAGAGAAGTCATCAACTATGCATGCATAATAACAAAATTTTCCAATGGATAAAACAGGAGCAGGTCCCCACAAATCACAATGAATTTTATCAAAAATACTAGAACTTGAATGTTTTGAATGCAAAAAAGGTAATCTGTTGAGTTTCCCTAACTGGCAACTATCACAAAGATGTTCGAGTTTTACATTCCCAATCATGCTGATCATGCCTTAATTTTTTAGAAGCTGCAGGGTAGAAAATTGAGGATGTCCTAAGCGTTGATGCCAAATGGTTGTAGATCCAGATTTGAACCGATGAGAGAAATAAAGCTCTGGTGTGTTGGAGATGACATAGAGATCACCCTTGCGCCTCCCTGTAATCACTATTTGTCCTGTCTGTCATTCCTTTACAAAGAGATCAGCATCAGTAAACTCACATTTAACTGGGTTTTGGTCTGTTAGTTGGCTTACGGATAAAAGGTTTTTCTTTAACTGTGGAGCAAGTAAGACATCATTAAGAGGTAAATTTTTGTTCTTTTGCTTGATGTTGGAGTCTTCAACGCCAACAATTGGCAGTAAAGATCCATCACCAATAAGAACTGTATCTGAACCAGAATAATTTTGAATATTGGTTAACATACCTTGCTCACCTGTCATGTGATTTGAAGCTCCTGTATCCGATGTCCATTCCGTGTCAGCAACTGAGTTGTCCAAGGTAAGTGCTGCAAGAGCTTGTGGCATGGTATTACGTTGTGGTGATCTCTTTGGAATCCACCAACATATTTTTGCAATATGTCCAACTGCACCACAATATTGGCATTTGTCTTCTCGGTAGAGGTCTCTTTCAGCAGGTTTCATGCGTCGTTCTCCAGGAGGTGGGGGGCGTCTGTGCTGAGAGTTGGAGCCTGTTTTAGATGGGTATCCAAAACTTTGGTCTTGTGGCTGTTGTTGTGCTTGAAATCCTCTTCCTGTTGAGCTGAAATTCTGTCTGTAGCCGTGATTTCCTGTCTTTGAATACCTTTGATGTTGACCATAGAAGGCCATTTGGGGTGTGTGTGTATTTGAGAACCAATTTCGCCTTTGATCGAGGCTTTGTAATTGTGAGATAAGCTCTGAATAAGATGGTCTTGGTGGCTTAAGCATGGTGGTGGTAAAGGTTTCATATTGTGGTCCAAGACTAGTGAGGAGACAAAATACCTTTTCCTTGTCGGGGACTGATTTCCCAATTGCAGCGAAGCTATCACATAAGTTTTTGAATGTTTGAATGTGTTCTCCAATAGTTTTGTTGTCATCTTTGCGCAGGTATGTCACTTGTTGTCTGAGTGTAAATTCTCGTTCTTGAGAATCTTCAGCATAGGCACTTTTGAGTGCATCCCATACAACATGTGCTGTATCTAATCCAACAACAAGACCAAGTGATTCTTCAGAGAGTGTTCCAATTATCCACCCTCGAAGAAGTCGATCCAGTTTTTTCCAAGTAGTGTATGCTGCATTGATATTGGTTTCAGCATTGTCTGTATTTGAGGGATCTGGTGTGGTGTGTTTGGGTGGAGCTGGCTCCTCATTGGTGAGATGGCCAATCAGCTCTTGGCTTTCTGCAAGAGCCATTGCTTGTTCACGCCAGAGTGGAAAATTTGTGGGACTGAGTTTGAGAGTGATGATGTTGCCTACATTGAGTGAGAGAGAAATCATGGTTGATTGGATTTGTGTTTGTAGGTTGGATCTAGATTGTGTCTACGAGAAGCTCTGATACCAAGAAGAAAATGATAAATCACAGTGAATATGAAACCGTAGACACAGGATGTGAAGGAGATGCTCTGTAACAGTGTGTTATTGATCTTATTCAACTTGAACTTTAGAGATACAACACCTGTTTAAATACATGAAGAGCTAACATTACAAAGGCTAGAATAATGGAATACAATTGATATTTGTTTCCTTAAATCAGTGAGTTTCCATTCTGGGCTGCAATTGTTACCGTTTGCTTCTTTAAAGCACCTTTGTAACGTTATAGCATAATGTCTGGTTGATCTCTTCTTCTTTGTTTCTATTTTGGTTCCCAATGATTTGTGCTGATATTTGATTCTTCATCTCTGCATGGGTTGCTCGGTTTATTGCTGCATGGGTGCTAGGGTGTTTATGTCTTCAATACCAAGCAGGCTCGTCATAAGCCTAAGTATCGATAGGATTACTATGCTAGACAATCTAGTTTAACAAACTTTCATAACCTAAAATTCAACATCTAGATCATGCTCAAAAGTTTTTTCCAAGAAATTTTCCGACCCTGATTCTATAGTCTCCCATGGTCGATCATACAAGTTCATTGTCTATATCAAACCTTAAAAATCTTGAGACAGTCTGATAAAAATTAATTTGGCTGAAGGAAACCTTATCTTAGACTTCGGAGTTTGCGGTCCATCCCATCAACCTAATCCCCCCCTGCGCTATCAATGTTTTTTTTTCTAGTGGTTATCTCTCGACAGGCAGCTTGTCCCCTGGGGTAGCTGAGACTTGAACAATCTTCAAATAATTGTCACCAAATATCTTCGAGCAACTTTTAGCTACAAGAGGTTTAACTAATGAATCATTAATCTAATTTATTGGATTAATTATAATATATCGTAAATTTCACTCTGCTGCATTGTTCACTTGTCTTTTTTTGAGGGGTGTTAGCCTAGCCCAAAACAGATCATATGGGTTGAACCCAGTATAGTCAGAAAAAAACAAAAAGAAATAAAAACTCGAAAGCTCAAAAAAATTAAATTTAAATTTCAAAGTTTTTGTTTCATCATATGTTTTTCCAACAATTTTTGTTCAATATCTGTCTATAGATCTGTTGAGGTAAATAGACTTGGTATAAACAAATCGGATTTCCTAACAGATGAAAAAAAACCTTGCTTCATGCCCCGTGAAAGCAGAGAATACGGCCTTCCACCTGGAGAATTGCCTGGAACTATTTCTGAGGTAATAAACCTGGAACTTTAGTTTCAACTCCCATTATAACTCAATTTTAGCTTCCAGGCATTGAAACTAGAAAACATTTATCCGAACCAAAGGAGCACCAGAAATAATCTAATATTACTATATGGAATCTGGATTTTTATGTAAGCAAATTATTCTAGTGCACCATAATATATTGATGTGAATAGAGAACAAACTGAACATATGTTTACTACAGAACATTGTAGAAACTTCGTATAATTTTACAACAAGACAATTCTTAGTTGGGTGATCAAGAGCTATTTTATCTTAAACTTCAATGAGAGATCTTAAACCCAGAACTGGGTTGATCTTCCCTGATTATGGATTAAATCCGGAATAACTAGTTCAACAACACATTTTAGAGACATTGAGTTTATGAAGTTGAAGATATGATTCCAAACATGAGCTTGAGCTTGAAGTAGCTCAGCACCATGAAGGTTTCCTTCAGCCAAACTCATTCATCAGACTGTCTCAAGATTTTTAAGGTCTGATATAGACTATGAGCTTGTATGACAAACTTAAAACCTCCTCGTCCTCCTCTACCCGACGGTGGTGGCAGATGAGCCTCTCGTCATCGTCGGTCCACCACCTTGTTACTGTTCACGCTACGTGAACAGTGAAACTTCTTTATTATTATTATTTTTCCTGATTGTGTCTCGGCCCAGCCTAGTTGGGTGAGCCGGGTCTAGCCCAAGTCCAACAGCTGAGCCTCTCGTCATCGTCGGTCCACCACCTAGTTGGAATTTTTTTATTTTTTATAAGAAAATCGCATTTTGAAAAAAATATAAACAAAAAATGTAATGTTTTCGTGCATACAGTCAAATTCCAAGGTTTTTTCCAAGCATATTTTTCATAAAAAAAAATATAGCATATTTCTCATGTTTTGGAATGAAAATTAGATATCTTAACCAGTTTATGATTATCCGTTAGAATTTGACCAAAATATCAAAAAACAATTAAAAATTATTATGTTTTAGGTATCGAGGTGTAAAATTACATTGTAAAGTACACCCGCGAAGAAAAAAAAAAGAAGTTTTTTTATGCAGTGTAAAAAATAATTAAACTTTAGAATGGTTAGGTTTTCGACTCCTAATAAGGTAGAGATTTTCTCATGAAGAGAGATCTACTTCGAGCCTTAGAAAAGACCAACACATAGAAAATCTGGCTTAGGAAAAAAAACAATCAAACAACAATGCAGCTTGCCTTAAGGAAGCTGCATTGGGCGTGATGCGTCTTTCCCTTACCCAAACTCTCGCAGACTAATAGATTTTCTAGTGACCTTAATACTAGGTGGCGACTCCTAATAATTATAGTTGTAGTTTTTACGACTATAAACACTTCCCTTTTGTTAGAGAATAATATAAATCATATTATGGGGCCTCACCTATCAGCTTAAGCTTTTAGGTGAGATGGTTCTTTAACATGGTATCAGAGCCTTGTTAACCCAGCGGTCACGAGTTCGAATCTCACCACCCCCATTCTATTTGATAAAAATTAAGCACAAGGTAGTTTAAGCCTGTGCAAGTTTCTAGCCCAAAGGGCTTTCACTTGAAGGGGAGTGTTAGAGAATAATATAAATCATATTATGGGGCCTCACCTATCAGTTTAAGCTTTTAGTTGAGATGGTTCCTTAACACCTTTCACCGTGCGTTGTTCTCCCCTCAAGGGATGGCGGGGCGCAAAATGTGGGAAAAAAAAGTTGTTGCGACACTTTCCATTGGATAAGTTGATTATCTTTATGTGGACTAATACTATTTACTTTTTCTTATGAATGGATTGACTTATATATGTCCCAAGAGGCGTGGTGTAATGGTAAAAAGCTTGCGATCTGTACAAAAGATCTCAAGTTCGAGTTATGTAGAATTCATTGTGATTTCCATCATAGAGAAAGTACAAGATTTAGAGCAATATACTACAAGACTCAAATGATATTGTTTATGGAAAGTAATATTAGAGGAATATAAATTTACCTTCAGTATCATAATTCTTAAAATGCATTTGTCATGGCTAATAATTAACTTTTTGAGGGTGTGCGTTAGAGAATAATATAAATTATATTATGTGACTTAACCTAATAACTTAAACTTTTTAGGTGAGATGGTTCCTTAACACAATGAACGCAGCCCTTCAAACAGCTCTTTGCACTCATTAATTAACACCCTCGAAACCAAACGAGCATCACTAGCCATGGAATCATTAAAGAAATTGTTAGGCATTGGTTCATGGCCACCATAGTCCCAAAATGTCCTCCCATGAGCCGTCTCAAAAGGAGTAGGATCATCATTGTTAAACCAAGCGCTCACAAAATGCCATGGCTTTGTTAAAATTGGGTCAAGCACGGCTTGCAGGATTGGTGTCACACTTAACGGATTGTCCTTGAGGAGTGTAGAGAATCAGCTTACGCTAATGGAAATCAAGGAAGATGATCAAGAATTAAATGCAATCAAGGGAGGAGATCAACAATTAAATGTTGAAGAAACAAATGCAACAAAGGAAATACAGCAGCAGCATAAATGGAAAGGAAAACGTGCAGCTAAGGAAATGCAGCAGCAGAATCATGCAACAAATCGTTAATCAATTCTGCAGATCATCGAGGAAGATTCGATCCTGTACATTAAAATAATAAGATATGTAGAGTTTCTGAATGTATGAATCAAATGTAATCTCTATATAGAGTGTAGTATGTAAAGAACAGAGTAATAAGAAAATACAGAGTACACATCTTTCTCTCAAAATTCTGTTTCCTTTTATTTCACAAGGAGAAGTTGGGATGCATTGGTGAGAATATAACCTTCTTCTTTATCATTTTCGCTAATCTTTTGTTTCTTGAAGAAAACAGAATGGATCAACAAGCGCATGAGGTGAGGGACACAACGAGATTTATATTTAAGAACCGTCTCATCTTAAAAAATTTATGCTATTATGTGAGGCTCCATAATATGATTTACATTATTCTTTAACACATTCTCTTAAGTAAAAGTCCTTTGACTTTAAACTTGCATAAGCCCACACAAATTTTATGCTTGAATTTTTGTTAAATAGAATGAGGGTGGTGAGATTCGAACTCATGACCGCTGGATCAACAAGGTTCTGATACCATGTTAAGGAATTATCTTACCTAAAAACTTAAGTTATTAGATGAGACTATAGAATATAATTTATATTATTCTCTAATACTTTCTTACAATGAGCTCAGGGAGGGTCATAGGCTTGCTGTGTTCATCGATCATATCAGGTATGCCTAGATCAACTGAACATTTTAGAGACATAGAGGTTTATGAATTTGAAGGTGTGATTCCATACATGCTTGAGCTTTAAGCAGCTCAGGATCATGCTTTCCATCGGCCAAGTTGATCATCTTTCTGTGGCCTGATGCCATCTACTTTTTCTTATGAATGGATTAAACTTGTAGTGGTGTACGTGTATATGTAGGGATGGAGCATGGAGAAATAAAACATCATGGGGGATACCATGCTCGGCACATAATAATTAATCAGCATCGAGGAGCATTGACAAAAACATAATCTATTGGACAAGAAGATTTGCAAATCTATTGATTGCTTTCTTGTAAGAATAACGACCACAGAAAAAATAAAATTATCTTCATCAATTCCACATATAATGATCACTAGTCTTCAGACCGACTTGTAGTTCAACTTATTCTTACAACTTATTTTTTAAGAGATTTTAAAATATTTATTATTTTTTTTCTTATAAATGATATGCTATAACTCACTAACTTTTATGAAGAAGAGTATAGTAAGTGCATGTTTGGTACATTTTTTAAAAACATTATAAAAAAAATTGAATTTTTTATTTTATTTTTTTTAATTTTAAATTAAGTTTTTTTTTATATTTTTCAAATCATTTTGATGTGATGATATCAAAAATAATTTAAAAAAAATAAAAAAAAATATTATTTTTATACTTTTCTGAACAAAAATTACTTTGAAATATAACTTCAACCACACACTCAAACAGATACTTAATATCAATTGAGATATAACTCATGAATATTTTAAAATATTCATTGAGATAAGATTTGTATGATCTTATATAAAAACAAATTGAGTTATGTCGAATTTATAATCTAATCGTTGATTAAAATAATCTCATTAAAGAAATTCACCAGTAAATTTAAAATTAAATAAATGTAATTAAAATCGAAAAAATATTATTCAAGTAGAAGAGTGCAGTAGAATCTCATCTTCTGTTCTAGTATATATATATATATATATATATATATATATATATATATATATATATATATATATATATATATATATATATAACAAATACGTCATATTTAACACCCTAGTTTATTATGAATTCAGAACTAACTCAGTGACAGGCCATGAAGAAAAGGGATGGAAAATTATCATCACGAATTCAGGTTCCCAAACAGAAACTTGATGAGGCGGGACAACATGCTAGAGGACGAGGGTTTGCTGGGTTTTCCATTTCAGGCATGGCCATGCCACTGAAGCTGGAAATGGAAAACCAGCTTGATCACTGCAAAAATCAAGTAGAAAAATAAGAACTGACCTAACTAATTTACTCTGTATCTTCGATCCTGGCTAGGGAAAGTAATTTTTTCGTTCCCATATGCTTAATGCTATTTAAGATGGCTGAATCACCATTCCTTGATCAATGGCGTTTGTAGAATAAACCCGGCTTCTATACTTGGTTCCTCAAGTTTTCTGTTTGCTTCTGCAGAACCATGACAATATTTGAGAGCTGAATGCTTCAATTAACCGATGCGACAATACATCGAATGCTTGGTGGGCGTCGAGGATGGTGAAGCTAACCATGCATTGCATTGTGATAATCTCTGAAATAATCTTCCAGAAAAAAGGAAGATGCTTTCCGACGTCAAGTTTTGCCTGCCAGCAAGTTTGAAAATGATTTCGGCTGATATTGGGAGCTCCACCCAGCAAGATAGCAAGTCAACAGCAACAGGCTGCCGAGGTCAACTAATTGATACAATTATTATGATTATAAATGAAGGAAAATGGGTACAAAATATTGAATGTGAATTAATTATATAGTTTATCTAAATTAATTAGTTAGTTTTTGTAGTATTAAATTATTAAATAGTTAATTGACCACGCTAGAGTATTTTGTTGCAGAAGATGCTTTATTTTCTAATCAATTGTTCCATCCCATATACTACTTTTTTCACCTTCTCTATTTTCTAAAATAAATAAAAAAATTCAATAGACTAAAAATGATTAGATTATAAATGGATTTGAAAACATGAATAATAAATATATAGTTTTTTAAATCATAAGAGCTAATTAATTGATTTTGTCAAATTATAATGATTTAGTTTTCATTGATTTTAAAATAATTTGCATTTCTTTCATTGCTTGAAATCTATATATAAAATTTTAATTCTGATATATAAATTTTACAAAAAATAAAATAAAATATTTGTTTTTGTATTTCTACCTTTTTAAATATAAATGAAGCACATGACATCATTTAAAAATTTTAATTGAAAATAAAAAATTTAATCTAGTCAAATTATTTTTAAATAATTTTATTAAATCAAATTCTAAAAGTTTAGGCGGGGAGTGAATTTGTTTTTTCAATTAGTTAATTCATAGAAGAAATTTCTAAAGGTAACATTAATGAAATCCAAGAAATCGGATACACTCAAAACTTCATCATCAAATAAAGTGAAATTTACCTAAAATAAAACTTCATGATGTTGTAAATTATTAAATTTATTGTTTTAATCATAAAAGTAAAAATTCTAAAAAAAGTATTAAAGAAAATTTTGGAGCCAGTAGATTAAATAAAATCAAATATATTATAATAAATAAATAAAAATAAGTAGTATAATTTGACCCGTATATCCGTGCTGGCTCAGGGTACAGAAATACAAATACGATCACTAAATTTTCTTTTTTGGGAACAGAAAGAAGAGGTATGTATGTTCTAAAGCAACAAACTTTTTGCTTTTGCAGTTTGGCGAGCTTTGAATCTTCTTCTCTTCTATATCCAAAGTCATAGCACAACACGCTCAGCACTACAACTTCTTCTTTTCTCCAATCTGCACCCCATTAAAAAACCTCTGCTGCTGCAGTATTTTTTTTTGAGGTATAAATTTCCTGTCTTTCTCCCTCTCTCTGTTTTTTTTCGTTATTTTAGTTTTGTTTATGCTTATTGTTTTTTGTTTAACTAAGTTTCTGTGATGATTTCCTAACATTAGCTTATGGGATTTTGTTTTTATAACGTTTTTGACCCACAAATCATCAATTTTGTGTTGTGATTTGTGTGATATTGCTATTGTAAGAGGCAAAGAATTCGGCTTTATTGAGATTTTTTGTAATGTTTAGTTTGATTTTAGTGGTGATTAGATTGAAATAAGTTGTAAAAAGGGTATCCTTAGATCAGTTGAATCAAGGGTTTCTTAGTTTGTTACGTGCCCTGGATTTTGTCTCCAGGGAAGCTTGTACTTTGTCCTGCTTCAGTTATTTATGAACCTTATTTTGGATGCTGGATGTTGAAGTTGTTTTAATTTTTGGATTGAAAGTTGACTGTTTGATTCTTGTTTGTTTTAGGATTTTGAAGAGGGAGAGGGTCAATGCAGAGAGGGGGAAAGAGTAAATGTGCATCTACATCGCACCATCTGCTGATGGATAATGCAAAAAACCGGCTAAATGATCTTCAAGAAAGATTCTTTAACATTCAGGCTGCAAGGGAAGAGGGAAGAAATAATGATGTTGCTTTGCTGGAGGAGCAGGTGTGTCAAAGCCTTCGTGAGTGGAAAGCAGAGCTTGATGTGCCATCACCTGCAAATTCTTTGCTTGTTAGTATCTCCCATTTAATAATAGTAATTTGATACTGTTGATAATGAAGTTTTTGTATTGTCTGTCTGTGTAGATTTGTCTCTTAGTAATTTAGATGAGTTGATTTATGAATGGTATTTTGTAGGATATCAGTCTGGGATCCTTTCTCAGAGGATATAGGCCGTCTGTTGCAATTGTGCGAGGAGGAAGATGATGCCACAAGTCCATTAACAATGCAGACAGTTTTGAAGCTGGAAACACAGCCTGAGCCCAATTTTCAAAACCTTAATCTTGGCAATTTAACAACATTTCAAGATGTAAGATCCTGTTTGGGGATTATTGTAATGTTTTTCTGACCAGTCAGCTGTAGAGTATAGCATACTTTATAGTTCATACCATCTGGTTTTTTTATAGGACACACTTTCAGTGATTTAAATGCTACATCATGATAACCTATAAGAGTAAGAATTGGAATTTTTTAGTTGTGCACTGTGTTTTTTTATCTTGTTTACAGACATGGAAATTGGAAATAGAAAACAATCATGTTAGCTCCTTGCCTGAGAAAAGTCATATACTGAAAGATTATGGGTTTTTTTTTTGTTTTTGTTTACTTGCTTACCATGCATCCATTCTCTTATATGATTTAATTTGAAGCTTGATGCCATGATTGACATTCAGGGAGTAGATTGTCTTTTCACAGGTTATTCGCAACTGCATGTATAACTATTACTTCAATTTTCTGAAAAAGAAAAAGAGAAGCTAGCCTATTGCCTGAAGCTAAATTTAATGAAGCCAATGTCTGAGAAGCGGATTTCGTGTTACTTTCCTTGTGGTTTGCTCAAGTCCTTACACATCTCAAATTTAAAACATTTAGACTATGAAAATAAATATTTGGATAGGCAGTGCTTTTTTAAATGCAAAACTCATAACATTCAAGCCAAGTTTGTTAATGATTTGAGCTTTTACTGGGATTCTTATTATCATTATCATTTATATGTCTCTGTGTTATTTCAATGATCAGCTAAAGTAATCATTTACTCTCTTTCACATGGTATGCCTTTTCTTTTTTCCCCTCTTTAACATTTCCTAGTGCCCTGAATTGTGGTCTTTCATGGCAAAGAGGTATACTGAGTGGTGGCTGATGAGAGCATAAAACACTTGCATTGCAGGAATATTTGGTGAATAGTCATAGTCAGGAGGTTGGTTTTCAAGGGTTTCATCAACACAACGGTTCCTCAGGTTTGCAGAGTGTAGCAGTTAGTGGCCCTGATATAACTACTTTATTGGATTGTCATCAGTTCACTTTGGATGAAGAATTTGACCCTGGGCTTTTTGTTGGCACCAATGACACCAAAGAGTGTGGAATAAATGCTGAGAGTAACAATCTACAGTATATCAGCCCTCCACCTTCTGCTTTTATGGGGCCTAAATGTGCTTTATGGGACTGCACCAGGCCTGCTCAAGGAGCTGAATGGTGCGAGGACTACTGTAGCAGCTTTCATGCTACCCTGGCCTTAAATGAAGGCCCTCCTGGTATGAGTCCAGTTTTGCGGCCCAGAGGCATCAATTTGAAGGATAATTTACTATTTGATGCTCTTACTGCAAAGATACAGGGTAAGAATGTTGGTATTCCTCAATGTGAAGGTGCTGCTGTCATGAAGTCCCCATGGAATGCTGCTGGTAAGCCTATATGCACGCCTTCCCCCTTTCTCCCTTTTGTTTAATTTTCAAGTTCAATTGCTTGCGACCTTGCATATTTGCTCTACAGCATGCTTGCTTGGTGTCAGCAATTGTGAATAATTTATTTTGATATGTCAAAAGATTCATCTATAGATTAGATCTCTCTGTGGTATGCTAATTATGTTTCTTCAGGTGACTTAATATGGTAGAGAAAGTTGTTAGTATTAATTTTGGCTGATGACTTTGGTTTCCATGTCACAGAGCTATTTGATCTTTCATTACTCGAGGGTGAAACAATTAGGGAGTGGCTCTTTTTTGATAAGCCTAGAAGAGCATTTGACAGTGGAAATAGGAAGCAGAGGTCATTGCCAGACTACAGCGGGCGTGGTTGGCATGAATCAAGAAAGCAGGTGATGAAGGAGCTTGGGGGGAAGAAGAAATCCTATTACATGGACCCACAACCTCCAGGTTGTCATGAGTGGCATTTATATGAATATGAGATCAACAACTGCGATGCATGTGCATTATATAGGTTAGAACTCAAACTGGCTGGTGGAAAGAAGACTCCCAAAGGAAAAGTTTCAAAGGATTCACTTGCTGATCTACAGAAGAAGATGGGAAGACTCACTGCTGTTTTAACTGCAGATAACAGTCCCTCTGATAAGGGAAAGACGAACGCTGATACAGAAGTTGGTTCTGTAGATTTCTGTTCTGCCCAAGATCAGAAAACTTCTGGCACTGGCCATGGGCCATGATTTCATAAAATCACTTTCTAAATAGCTTTGGTTTAATCCATGGAAAGTCTATAACAAAGTATTTCTGATGATTCTTTTACAAGGAACTGCAGATGATTTTATAGAGAAGTTAGTTTACTCACTCCTTCAGTAAACATCTTGGCAGCACTTCTCTTTCCAGTTTGCAATGGAAGACACTAACCTTTTCTGTTGATTTGAAGAGATGTCTTAGTTTACTGGATGAAATGCTGGCAGATAATTATTGTACAGACTAGTCGACTAAACTTCCAACAGTTGGAGAAAGTCAAAACTGAAGAGGACTTCTGTGAGTGTAAAGCATAAGGTACCCATTTTAGTAATTGTGTTCCCTGCTACCGATAAGTCTATATATTGTGATGCTAACAAACCGTGTGAAGTCAATATGGATGCGCAACTTTTTACTTCTTTAGAATGTGGTGAAGACAATATGCAGGCAAAACTTTTCTCAGCTCTTGAGTAATGTTTTTGGATGTCTATTATTTTTTGGGAGTTGTATGATGTAACTTCCCTTTCTCTCTGGAAAACAAACAAGTAATCTTATTAATATACATTCGCCAAGGAAAAAAGATGTAATTTGTTTTTATATATTTAAGGTTTCTCTACAATTTTTATTGACATATATCAAAACCTTTAATTCAATCTTGACTCAATTCTGTACCTACAAAACCATCAATGTCATCCTCATCATAATTGTAATAAATCAATTGTACATTTAACAACAATTGATAATTTACACCAAAATCAATATAAATATAGTCATGTAATAGAATAAGATATCGAGTTAATTTTTTTACATTTCAATCTTTTAAATAGTGATCATACATATATAAAAAGCTAAGAAACAACAGATTTACTAATGACGCATGCAAATGATAGATCTAAAACTAAAAATACAAGATAACTCCATAAATAATCTACATTTATTTCCTTCCTAATGGTTGTTCTGTCGAGTTTACAGACTCAATACTCAGTCTCACATGCATATTTTCCGAATCTTAGATTGTCGTGGAGCATGAACACATGTTCCTGATGCCTGTTACCACCACATTCTGCAACTAATAAGAGATCGAGCTCTGTCCAAGTAACTAGTCCAAGTGTCCGAAGGTTGGAAAGATTAAGCAACCACACCCTCTTCCAAACTCACCCTCTTCCTCGATTACATAGTTCTTACAGCCGAATGCAACACCAAAATTAGATCGATATTTGGAGCTAATAAAGATGGAAAATTGTTAAAATAAATAAATAGCTGTCTAAATTTATATATATATTTGATATATTTTCCATCAAAAAATACTTTTTAAAAGCAATTGTTATCATAATATTGCCTCTTAGACAGGATATGAAGAAGATTTAGGAAGAATATTGGGTAGACAATGGACGGCTAGGAACGTGCTCACGGGGGAAGAAAGGTAGGATCGCTTCGGCTAAAGGGACAATGACACGTGGACAAGCTAACTGAAACACTGCGTTTTGAAACAGTACCAACTACCAAGCGTTTCGAAGGAAAATCACAGCTAATTTACAGCTCAATTCCTGTATCACTCTGTAGAGATTCTAAAATTTATTGCAAATAAGTTTTTTTTTTTTATTAATCTCAACTTATCATCAACAAAGAAGTATTTCATTAAATAATAATTATTTATAGACAACATTTAATCCTTCCAGCAGTTGAAACTCTCCATCTCCTTAAAAAACCTGCGCCCCCACCATCATCTTTGATTTCTTCAAAGCCTTCCAGCTTTTTCTACCGGATATTCCTCTTCTCTCCCGATTTCCCCCACCAAAATCCAGTCAATAGACCATCAACCTTCGCTCAGAAGCTTTTTTGGGAATATAAAGCAGGGCATCATAGAGTTAATGTGACTTAGTTCTCATAGATCTGAAACAGTGATAATCGATTATGTGAACAGATAGTTTTAGGTGCAGGTAAGCACCATTACAGCAATTGGGGGTGGCATCCCCCCTGGTTTCTTTTTATGAACTGAAGCAAATAGGAAGAAGGAGACGATGATACCTTTGCTTAAGATAGAAAATGATTCGGACACTAGTGTTTAACTGAAGAGCTTGAATTCGCGTCGATCCAGTTAAATGCTATGGGGCCCAAAAAGGCATCAGGGAATGCCGAGGGAACTGACCAATGCAAGTGCATGTGGTCGCAATTCTCCGCAGAGTTTTGTTACTTCTTTCCTCACAGCAGCAGCATTGCCTGTCGACAAGTACCCATACCGGAGAAACGCAGCATCTTCTTCCAAACAGATTAGGGCATACATGGATCTCAGCAGCCCCAAGACGTTCTGCAATGGAAGCAAATCCACAAATTCAGCAACTTGATAAGGTTCTCCCTTCTCTAACATTTTTTATATTGCATATCAAACATTATATGGATGTCCCTTTTGGTCAAAATTTCTTGGAGAAAGAAATGAAGTATTTTACTATTAAGGAATCATCTTATTTAAAAGTTTAAGTTGTTAGGTGAAGTCCACATAATATAATTTATATTATTCTCTAACATACCCTCCTCAAGTGAAAACCTTTTTTGGATTTGAAACTTGCACAGACCTACATTAACTTGTGTTTATTTTTTATTAAATAAAATGAAGGGTGATGAGATTTAAACTCATGACCGTTGAGTTAACAAAGCTCTAATATCATGTTAAAGGAATCATCTCATCTAAAAATCTAAGTTGTTAAGTGAGCCCCAAAATATGATTCCAAGATATAATTAGGAAAACATACAAATCTATTCCAAGTTTCAATTCATACTACGTCTTATTAACTCGAAATAATTCTTCCATCACCAATTCACTGAGCTCTTCCAACCACTCATCCCTTCCCAAGATTTATTTTTTTGTCCTGGTGAATCAGAGGCAGATTTTATCAAGGCATGTTTACTGGAACTTGTAAGGGAGAAACTTGTTTAGGCTGCAGTTCGTTTTAGCCCAGACTCCTCTAGCGATTATGCCCTTCTAATCATGTTAGGAAATCACAAAATGGCTTAAAAGCCTTACAATCATGTTAGTTTCTATATTGCTTACCTTCAAGGAACCAGCAGTTACATTTGCCTCAGCATCGATGAAGGTCTGCAGAATAGCTCTGTCTGAGAAAGCTCTGCCCAAGTCTTCTGCAAGTTGATAACTCTGGTACAGATAAGTAAAGCAAAAGTCCATCAATCGGAATGGGAGAAGTGGCACAAGAATCCGGCAACTTTATTACCAGAAAATCATCCCTACCAGCATAAATGCATGCTCTTTACTTTCACCCTTTGATTGATAAAGTGACACTTCTGCAGCAAAACGGTTCAGAAGATCTCGCTCCCTCAAGCAGAAAGCATTCATCTGATGCACAGAATTGGTGAAGCCTTTGAAATATATTGAGAAAAAGTGTGGTTACAAACCTGACAATACATTACCTGGAATTGGCTGCTCCTGAGGATACTACTTGTGAGATTAGATGGAATTACAGGGACAGGTCCATTCATGTGTTCTAATCCCAAACCCTTGAAAGGTTTAGTTTTTCTTCTTAGCTGCTACATATTCTGAAAGGAGTGCCTTGCAGACCTGAAACAAAAACTCAATGCTTGAAACAGAAATCTTAAGAAAGTAGTGCGAGTAAAAGTAATTCCATTTAAATTAAACACGACAAGTTTTTGGATGTTCTAAGATGAGGAACAAGCTCGAAATAGTTGTCAAATCTCAAAACCTTGCAGTCATCATCGAATAAATTTCACTCAAATGAAGGCAATACATTGTACCTGCTGCATTAGAACAGTATTGTCCCCCTCAAAAGTTGACTGGACATCAAATTCACCTTTCATATGACCGATTTTATTTTCAGTCTTAAATCCTTGTCCTCCACAAGCTTCACGACATTCCTGATGAACATGAATCTAGTGAAATTCAGCAAGGCTTTTGACCATGAACCTAGCCTTCACATGTGAATCTAGCTGCTCACCTGGAGGGTTCTCATGTTATGCCAGGTGAAGATGGCCTTGAAAGCACTTGAAACAACATGAAGGGTTTTGGCTGATCCAGGGGTTCTATTCACATATATCATTTTCAAGTAATTTCCAGCAAAAGTTAGAGCATACCTGCATGGAAAGCATTCATTCCAGGGGAAAGATAAAGGAAACACGTCAGAACGAGAGTTTTAATGGTTTCAGTTACAGGCAATAAGCTGCTGAATGGCAGAAGAAATTCCAAAACCATGAACTAGCATTGCCAAGGGCGTTGGAGGATTTGAAACAACCGGGGCAACACGATTCACAGAACTTGTATTACACTTTGAGGTATGTTTTTTGGCAGCTTGGTAAGAACGGTGCTTCGATAAAAGATAACATTTTCTCATTTGTCCTGACCACATTCTGCAAAATCTTAATCATCATATTGACTTTTCACAAAAAAAACAGCACCCCCTCTATATAGAATTCTAATAGATAAAAATGACAGTGGATAAAGCCAGACTCAGCAATTTAAAATGACAATGGCTCTGCAAAACAGAATTCTAATAAACCAACACGATTATTGCACATTAAAAAGGCAGAAGACAAAGTCAGACAAGGGCTTGATAAAAATTGAAACTCCATTATCAAAGTGGGTCTTACTCTTTTGAAATTGGATGTATGAGGCACAATTTGACATCCCAAAAGAGTGAATAGATTATATTTTGCAGCATGACTGAGTAGCGACTACTCGGATACTTACGACTTAGCAAGAAGAGGCAAGAGTCGTCGTTGATGACTTGGGTAATCAAGCAAAAGGACTTCAGGTCCATTAGGAGTAGCAGAAAAAACCCGCCTACTCAAGGAGTACCTAATGGCAGTTGCCAAACCAACCTGAAAAGAGAAAAATCGCATCCATATTACTGGAAAATCAAATTTTGAAGAATTGTCTAAACAATTTCTTTTATCAGTATGTAGGTTTACTACTAGTACATCAACCACTTTTTTGAAAGTAATTGTCTAAGCAAAAGAGTTCTGTAGACAAATCCAGTATGGCTACTAGAGCTACTGCATGATCCTAAACCTTAAAGTGGAACATGCATTAGCAGTAAACAATTTCCTCACAGGAATTTTTGTAGTCTCCAGTAAATGATTCTGCCAGTAAATATCTAGATAGAAACAAGGCATCTCAATTCAATACCTTTGATGAGAAAACTGCACTGGTAGCAATAGTTATACGACCAGAAGTCAAAGGGGACAAGAATGCTGCAAACCTCTGGAAAAGAACACAAGACAGTTGACTTACTTGGTGTTACTTGCTGACCAATCAAAGAACTTGAAACAAACATAAAATAATTACTTGATCCGGATCTTTTATTGCACTCAGATATTGACCATCTGGTGAAACATCAGCAACCGAATTCAACAAGTTCTCTCTGGGGATTCTCAGATTGTCAAACCTGGACAAAAAAATCCCAAAATCTTCATCACGTTCATCATTTTCTTATAAAACAGTCATAAGCAGAAAAAACAAGAAACAAGAAAAAGGTGTTGTTAGTACCAGATTCGCCCATTATCAACACCATTCAAACCAATTTTGTGACCACAATCAGCTATACGGATGTTTGGGGATATGTTTCCATCTTCATCCCTGATCTGGGCTATAAAGGCGTGGACTCCTTGATTCACCCCATTTATGTTGAGCTGAGAAAAGACTATAGTGTGTGTTGCATGCTGGATATCGATAAAACTGTGTCAGCATGGAAGAAAACAACGAAAGGACTTGAGAAACAAATTGGTTCGCAGAAACCCTTACATTTGCAGCCCCTCCAATCCAATACTTCTGAGCTGATTCACAAGGTGTATTGATTACAAACTCGCCGGCCTTCAAATCATAAGTTGTGACTGTTTCAATTCCTCGAACCTAAGAACATCATCCGAGGAAAGATGACAAATAAACACAAGAGAGCACAAGTAACTTCGAAACCTTAGTGATGACATAGATCAAATGGATAAACAGCTTTCACATACATTACTTCCATGCCCCAACTCAGTCATAGAAAAGCATCCTTTCAGTGCAAAAGTTTCTGTGTCTCTTAGCCACTTGTCATGGTGGCGCTTTGTGCCCATAAACTGGATAGCACCACCCCTGAAAATAATTTACAAAAAGAACTTCAATTCAATGGACAATAATTTTAAGATCCTAAACCAAGCCTTGCTAAATTGATCACTAACAGCACGGTTTTTCATTTTTTTTTTTCTTCAATGTTTTAATTCTGAATTGAATCCTATACAAAAGTTCAACAACCAACAGCAAGATTTTCCTCCATTTTCAACAACCAATTGGAATGCAAAGACAACAAACTGCGTTAAATGCAATTCAGGAACCCCAGGATTTTTCTTTTCAGCATGAAAAGTCCACCATCCAGAAGTAATTTGAAAGCAATGATATGAACCTCAGTTCCTGATTTCAAGATTCATTATACTCTTACTGCAAAGCATTTTCATTCTAAATTCCCAGAAATTAACCATAAGAAATGTTCAAGAACAAAAAAACTTGTAATCTAAAATAAATAGTTCACTCTTTCCCTCAAACTTCCTCAGCGACCAAATGACGACAACATATTCCATTAAAATCATTAAGTAACTAACTGTAATCTATAATTCAAAACCCATAAATCACACAACAATTGACCAAAAATATTTTTAATCAGAATCCGTTAATCCAAAACACACACAAAAAAAAAAAAAGGATAACAGAAATCAATGTAGCACCATAAAAAGAAATGAACACCAAGCATGACAGCAAGAGAGTGATCAAAATTCTGAATAACGTCAAGGAAAGCCAACTTCTTCAATTCAGCTTCCACCCCTTTTTTCATCAACCAACCATCAAAAACACCTCTTTCAAGCAAGTACTCAATTCTTTTCATAGTCATTTCTCTTTGCTGCTCCATTGTCTGATTATAGTCAGGGATTACAAACATTCTCCCACCTCTCTCTTTCCCATTAAACACTTTCCCTTGTTCGATAACACGAAACAACCAGTCCCTGTCCTCCAAGTTGTGGAAATCAAGAATTTTTCTCATTTCTTTGGTTTCAAAATCAAAACTTTCTGTTACTTCTGGTGGAGTGTAGCTTAAACAAGAATTTGATTGAACACAAGAAGTGGGGTCTGAAGGAGATTGGAGTAGGTGGTTGTTTAGTATTCTGGTTCTACGTGAAGCTCTGTTGATTGATGATTCTTGTGCCATTTTTTGCCTGGTCTTTTGAGGTTACTGTGCTCTAGTACACTTTTTTGCAGAGCTCAGGAGAGGATATATATAAGCAATGATGAAGGTGAGTCAGCTGTTAGGTCTTTTCAGTAAAAGAAAATTATAAATAAATAAATAGTTTGCCTTCTGTAGATTTTCGGATATTTCACTTCGGGTTCGATTCTTAAGAAACTCTTAAATCAACCTGACTTTTTCGAACACTTGACGCAAAAGAGGAATGAGTTTTGTAATGAAAATTATATCAAGAATATTGATAGTTAATCACATGGTTATAATTAATTTTGTCAATTTTTCCATTTGATTGTGTCTTATGATTTGTCCACCTGATGATATTTATTAATACATCAATTATTAAACATAATTTTCATTGATGAAATTTTAATTTTATGTGTAACATAAAAAGTGTAGTTTTTTTTAATTAAACAACTAGAAATGATTTTCTTTAATTAATTTGTATATCAATCGAACTAAGTGTCTATTTGAGAGTGTAATTAGGTTATTTTTATAAAATATTATTTGATCAGAAATACATCAAAATAATATTTTTTTAAATATATATATATATATATATATATAAGATTTCACTGAAAATTTTATCGAAATTTCGGCAAAACTTTTCCTTTACTAGTAGATTTCAAATTATCAATAATTCAATCTTCACTTGATCATCTTGGATCCATAAAATTATAAACATCATCCTCATCATAAGCACAATAAATACAGGATATATTTAATAACAATCATTAATTTGTATCAATCATTATAGATCCAGAAATGAGTTAATTTTCTTATATTTTAATCTTTCTAAAAATAATGATCATTCATGTCAGAGTTTATCAGAAATACTCCTCAATATAAAAAGATAAGAAATAAATAATAGATCTACTTCCAAAATCTGATTGATGTGCAGATGATGTACCTAAAGAAAAATAATTCCATATATAACCTAGATCTATTTCCTTCCCGGGGTTACATTTGGCTTCTTGTACTACAGTAATGGTTGTTCTGTCGATGCTCACAGACTCAATCCTCATTGTTCACGTGCATATTTATCGAATCTTAGATTGACGTGGAGCATGGACACAGGTTGCTGATGCCTGTGACGACCACATTCTGCAACTAATAAGTGATCGAGCTCTGTCCAAGTAACTAGTCCAACTGTCGGACGGTTGGAAAGATTAAACAATCTCCCCCTCTTTCTTTCATCACATTGAGGTTGTTTGTTTGTGTGGTACAACTAGAAGTTAAAAAAAAAATTAACTAAAATGTATTTTATGAAACTGTATTTTTTAAAATTTCAATCATAAAAATAAAATCAATATCAAACAAACCCTTGAAAGCCAAAATCATCAATTACATTTTGTTTTATTTTTTTAATTGGAATAAAAATATTTTAATCTCATAATATTTTGGCGCGTTATTCGAACACGTGCGCATAAGAGGAATGAGTTTTGTAATGAAAATTATACCAAGAATATTGATAGAGAATCACATGCTTATAATTAATTTTAATGATTTTTCCCTTTGTTTGTGTCTTATAATTTGTCATTAAACATACTTTTCATTGATGCAATTTTCATTTTATGTGTAACATAAAAAGATTTTTTTTTAATTAAACAACTAGAAATTATTTTCTTTAACTAATTTGTATATCAATCGAACTAAACTTTACATTTCAAACTATTTTAATCAAAACATTGCAGCTCAAATCTATTCAGAAACATTTGCATAATTTAATGAGAATTCTTTCCTTCTAATCTTATAAATATGCCGAGTTAAGTGATATATATATATATATATACAAGTCTAAGTTAGATAGGTGTTACTATCTTTGTATATTCATAATAATATAATGTGTATATGTATATATTAGGGGTGATCATTTTTTGTTCAGTTCTGTTTTTACCAATAAAAACAACCAAATTGACAAAAAAATCAAAAAAAAAAAATGAAACCGAACTCGACCGGTTTAAACCGACCAGTTTCGGTTTGGTTTGGTTCGGTTTTTTAACTAAAAAATCAAAAAATAGTTTTGGTTTTTTTTAGCTTTTTTTTTACTTTAATCAAGTTTTTCTTTCTTCCATTTAACCAAAATGGAAACAAACAAAAAAAAAATGAACTGAACCGGAAGAATAAAAAAAATTATAGCATATTTTTTTTTATTTGAACTTATTCAGTTCAATTTTGGTTTACCGAGTTTTTATTTAAAAATAAAAAACCAAATCAAACTGGAAGTTTAAAACAAATTATAATTGGTTTAATCGGGTTTTTCTCGGTTCAGTTTTCCTCTGTTAATTTTTTTTAGCTTTCTAGGTGTAATTAGTTTTTGAGTTTTTTTTATCACCTCTAATAAATATGGAAGCAATAGTGATCATAAAAATTCTGTAACACAAAACTATTATATTAGCATGCAATTTATCATTGAGTTTTAAGTCTTAGCTACAGCATACACAATTTCATACTTGCCCTAATGTCTAAAACAAAAGGCTGTACACTTTTTATGATATTCCTTCTAGCATGAAGACTTTTGGAAACTATATGCATAAGATCAGAAGAATTTAAGAAATTGAGAGCAAAGTGAGATATTATTAATTACAAAGGGACCAAAGTGTAGTTTACACAGAAGTTTGGATACTAGTAATTCTTGGCGCACTTAAAAAATAAAACATAAATGGCGCGCTAGTTAGGTGTGGAAACATGTGGAGGTCGTTGTAGATGCTTTGCTTGACCATGGGGTAACGGCTCGTACATCATTACAAATTTAAAAAGCCGATTAATATTTTTTTTTAAAAGTTTAAAACAATACCAGTAATTATTTTTAGTTTTTAAAAATTATTTTTGACATCAACACATGAAAATAATTTAAAAATATCAAATATATTTAATTTTAAATAAAATATAAAAATAAAATATTTTAATTTTTTTTCAAAAATATTTTAGAAACAAGTGTAAAACACCTCTTCTGTCTTAGACCCAGCTGGCCTATAGGTCTACCCACTTGAATTTTAATATTATGGGTGTCATAGTTGTTAAAATCACGATTTTGACATGAATCAAAAATTATTTCTAAACTCGGATCGTAAAATCAGAATCATACTTAAAATTTACTCGTATAAAAATCATAAAATCAAAACTAAAATCATGTAGGTAGAAAAATTGTAAAATCATAGAGTGTAGGCAGAACGCGGGATGGATATCGGGGGATCATACTATTTTAATGGTTTTTGACCGAGTTTGACCTAAATCGATTTTTCTACCCGAGTTAACAAGGTTTGATGAGTCTCACAAAATCATATGATTTTGCGAGTTAACTCACGATTTTGACAACAATGATGGGTGCCCGTGGGGTGTGGAGTTTCCACATATATATATAAAATACAAATTTCAACATTATTACCTTTCTTTAGAGTTTTTTTTAGAAAAAAACCAAATGTATCAAATCATGTGGAGGGTATGCTTTTAAAAATTATCAAAAAAATATGAATTTTTACTATCAAAACAATATATAAAATGTACTAAAAAGTTTTTATAATTTAATTATTTTGAATAAAAAAAGATGAGTGATGAAGCATAGGTTTATGCAAGTTTCAAATTCAAAGAATTTTTTTTCTTAAAAAAATATATATTAAAAAATAATATAAATATATTGAGATCTCACTTAATTGATTATTATAAGAGAGATAACCAAGCATGTAACACTAATATTAATATGACTTATTTTTCTCAAATTTCAATTTATTTTTCTGATTTTTTTCAATTTTAGATGAGAGGTGAGCTCTTAAGCTTAATTGATTCGGCAATCTCAATTATATTTGTAATATTTTGAGTAAAAAATAAAAATAAAAATAAAAATAAAAATAAAATGCAACCAAACTGTTCATGCTATTAATTGTTTGGTTTAGTTTTGAAGTCTAAAACGAAAGTGAAAAGATTTAAATCGGGTACGCTGAATTTAATGGAAACAGTTTCAAAATTAATATTCCACCAACACTGAATTTAATGGAATAGTTTCAAAATTAATATATCCACCAACTTTGATGTAGGAGTGCCCAACGTCTTTATATTTGAGTCCTTTTTTGAGTCGGTCGTTTCAAGATTGAGATTTGAGTCTTTTTTTTTGTTTGCTGTTTTTGTGGCATGTTACTTTTGATCTTAATATATTTTTACATTTGATCAGAAAAAAAATTGAGATTTGAGAAATATATTCATAAATTAAGCATTTGAAATTATGATTTATAATATATACACGATTGATTTGCCCTGCGCTCTGTTGATGCAGGGAGAACCAAATTTTTTTAAATGTAAAAAATATTTAGTAAGAATGATTTTTTAATAACGCTATACATTTGATCAAAATAATAAGCCTGAACAAAAAAAAATTTCCCAGTATTGTTAAAAAAATTATTTATGAGATAATTTTTTGTATTTAATAATAATGTGAAGTAAAACAATTTTACACAAATAAGGTAAAAAATCAAAGACAATTGCATTAGTAGATTTATGGGTAGATAATGATAAAAGTCATTAAAGATAAGTTATTTGTTTTCTGTAGCAAACTGATTAAATGTTTAAGTCTGCTTTAATTATTTGGCTAAATATTTAATTGATAGATAATAAAACTGCAATTGATAAATTCCATAAAAATGAGTTATTTGCTTTATGTAGCAAACTATTGATTGTTGTAAATTTTTATATCCAAATTTCTTATTATTATTATTATGAATGAAGGCAGAACTAGAAAAAATATTAGTAGTGTAAAACAAAATTTATTTGATTTGAAGAATAAATGAAAATAATTAAAGAATAAAAGAAAAATTAATATTATTATCATTATGAATATAATTAATATAATTGTTTGGATTAAAATAAAATTATTAAATTGTCCCAAAGCATAAGAAATCTTTAACGAAAGAGCAAGCTAGAAAATATTTATAAAAAAACAATTACTAAGATTATTATCATTGTGTAAACAATTAAAACTATAAAATTATAACGAAGAACAAAACAAAAAACAACTCTAACAAAAGAGCATATAAAAACACAACTAAAATAAATGGCAAAATCAAAATAAATATTATTAGCATTTAAAAATCATTTGATTTGAAGAATAAATAAAAATAGGAACAAAAAGGATAAAAGGTACAAAGTGAAAAAATAAGAAATAACAATTTTAATAAAAGACCAAACAAAAAGAATAAAATTAAAAATTAAAACAAAAAATAATTGGAATGACGTCACGAAGCCAGTTAATCTTTGATAAGTCAGATTCAGTTCGTTCAAGAAGTAAAGAATGCAAGAATCACTCTCACACATAAAACTGAAAAATTCATAAATATTCATCAATGGCTGCCGAAATTTAGCTAACATGAGTTCAAATAGTTCTTGAAAAATTAACCCTAACGACCCCTCATGTGGGCTTAAATGAGATCCACTCAAAACTGACCCTCAAACCCTAAATTGGAAAACCCATAACTTAATCCAAAAAAGTCTTGGATCCTAGCTTAAAATAAATTATTAATTAAGCTCAAACAAGTCTTTGGGTTGTAGCTAACAAAATTAAATAAAGCCCATAAGGCTTATTTATAGCTTTCCATCCAGCCTATAGTCACCCATGTTTGTTCCAAGTTGTAGTAGGCTTCATTTGTCTCCTTTGTTATCCTCACTTCATCGCCTAAATAAGGTTGTATTAAACCCCTCCTGGACATGGATAAGATGTATTAGGATTTCCTCTTGATACTCTAATGGTTCTTGCAATTCTGACTTGGTCAAAACCTTCAAAACTATGAATGAATCCCCTGAACATGTCATGGGTCCTTGTTGATATTTTTGGGCTAGTTTGCATCATTATTACTTATTAAAATTTATATGTTTTGTATACTCATACATCAAACCTGCAAAGATTGAAGCCAAAAACAAAGATAGCGTTTGATCGTTCTGAAACCACTAGGTATACCCATTATTTCTTATAAGGAATTTCTGGGGGAAGTACTAAACACGTACCCTTCTATGAACATTCTAAGATTGTAACAATTGAGCAAAGGCTCAAACTGTGCTTTCCATAGGATGTAATTTTTGGGGGTTAGTTTGATAGTACAAGAATGGATTGGTTGTGATGAGAAAGTAGGTTGAGAAATGGAAAGAGTAATTGAGGTTGTAGATTGGGAAGCAATCCCTCACTGATAGAAAAGAGCAGTCCTTCATTCCTTCTGATCAAGAGCTTGTTGGATCTCCGTTTCAGTGAACCATTTACCTAACAACTTATCTTGTAGCTCGTGTAGCCACTGTTGTTAATTTTGTTTTGTTTTGGCTAATTTCAAAACGTTTCATATTAGTTAGAAAAAAGAGATAAAATTACTAATTTTTATCTCGTTTAAAATTTCAATCCATTCCAGAAATTTCATCCAAATTTTGGCTAGAATGTTCCGGTTTCGTTCCTCCTGTTCCGTTTCGGTCAAATAGTGTTTTTTTAAATAATAAATAATTTTACAGTATCAATCATATCTCTTAATCCGACCATTAGATTGAGATAAAATTTTACAAGGAGTCTCTTGACATATTTATATATATTAAGTTAAAATTTCAGAGCAATCAGAGAATGTAATGACCTTGCAAGATTGATGATGACATTCTAATAATATTATACATGTTCATAGTTTTGTTTAGAAAAAACCATTTTATTGTGTCTTTTTTTAGATTAAATTGCACAATTGTAAATAATTTTATTTTTAGATTTGAACTAAATTTTATTTTGAATTAATATATATATAAACAGTACAATACTGAAACGGCATGCCGAAACGCTCCGAAACCGGATCTTTTCGTTCCAATTACAAAAACAAAACATCAATCAAAACGGAATTGATAACCTCAGATGTAACCTTGGAATCAAAAAAATCAGTAACCCTGCGTTCAGAATCAATCTCTGGGGTCAAAATGATTTGCTTACACCGATGATGCATGGTATGGTGTAAATTTCGTGTGTGATGGGGAAACTCTCACGATGAACTGTGCTAGTTTCTCAGAGGTTTACATGGAAACATTTCATGCTGACAGGTTCAAGACCACTGAAGAAGTGGGAGGATATGAGATTTTAAGCCGAGTTGCGTGCAATTACAAGATGAGTAAAGCAAGATAGTTCAAGGAAACACAGTATACAGATCGCATGCTTTCGAGAATGATGAGCTTAAATTTTACGATGCACTTCTTGTTGAATCGCTCGATGAAAACATAACCTGGAAATTGGGAAGAACGAGGATTCAAGCCATGAAGAAGCTTATATTTCCATAGAGAAATCATGGTGATTGTAAGAAGATAGAAAATGTCTGTTCTGAAAATGAATGATTTTAAGATTGTAAGACAGAGATAGAGAAGAAATTTCATATATTTTTGATTTTGTGCAATAGATTGTTTTTTAATTGAGGGCCTAAACTGTGTGCATCGTGTTTGAATAAACCTGAAATGTTGAACTTTCTAGAGCAACTGTGTATTCTCTGCTACCATTCCATCAGTAGCCAAAAACCAGGTGCAGTAAAATACTATTTAAGCTTTAATTCAGTATCGTCATCCATGCTTTACATCATTAAACGTCTGCTAATTACTTCATGCTGTATATTCAATCCAGGAGGACCGTATCCAGGAGAAGATAGGTTACTATGTTTTTTCATATTCTTACATCATCGGATTTCATAGGTGAACGTTTCGATTAATTGGAGGAGGAACTAAACCAAAGGCAACCCAGCAATGCTTAAACATTAATACTCCGGAAGAATTGCAGAAACCCAGCAAAATCATGGAAGAACATCGATCTTTCATTTGGACAATAGCCGCTGGATAGCAAGGCAGAAAGAACAACTTCTCTCCCATACATTCAACAAATAAAATCAATTTCTTAGATGTTATAATGACAAAGCTTGATGACACCTTTGATGGTGTGGAAGTCAATGGTGAAAAATAATAACTTGCGAAAAAAGAAGAAGAATGGAACAACCAATCAAGTTGAGTGATTACCTTAATATTTTCCAAATTCAAGCAGTAAAATTGAATCTAACTAGAGGGTTGAAACGGTCTAGAAATTACAACAACACTCCAAGGAACAAACTTACAAAAGAACAATCAAAAAAAGGAAGAAAGGAAAAGAAATGGCAATCAAATGCATATGCCTCTTGGATCATACCCTTAAGCAGTTAAGCTCTCTCTCAGCTTCAAGAAGTTTTCTAGTTTCTAGGCAAGCAATTGGACTACAACTATCCATCTTAACATTCATGTGTCTGAAAGGTGTCTTCAAATAACAAAAATGCAAATTATGAAATATGAGAAACTATTACCACCAATACTTCTTTCATCTATTCTGTCTATGCAGAGCAGCATCCAACCTTTTTCACAGCTGATACATCATCTTTGCCCACAGCAATAGTCTGTCCCTTGGGCAAGGCTGCAGGATCATCCCCAACTTCAAGAGCCTTCCGGCTGACTACACGATAAATCTGAGTGAGCACTTCAGTGAATGCATTTTCAACATTCAAGGACTCTAGGGCAGAGGTCTCCATGAAAAAAGTATTTTCTCTCTCGGCAAATGCAGTGGCATCCTCAGTAGTAACTGCACGCAAGTGACGCAAATCTGCTTTGTTTCCCACAAGCATAATCACAATGTTTGAATCAGTGTGATCGCGAAGTTCCTTTAGCCATCTCTCCACATTCTCAAAAGTGACATGTCGAGTGACATCATAGACAAGCAAGGCACCAACAGCTCCTCGATAATATGCACTAGTAATTGCACGGTATCTGTATCAATGAATAGAAACAGTGATGAAAATAGGCCTCCCTTATGATACAAGGATTGGAAATAATCATGTTTCAACAAAAGATATCATGCTTGAATGTATTTTTGTTCAACAAAAAAAGAAAAGGTAACCATAGAAAACGTGGTTATATTCTAGACACTGGTGAGAGAAAAGGTCTAATGATCACACAAAGCTATCACATTCTGCAAAATTACGTGAAACATTAATCAAAGCACAATGCAAGCATTTTTCTTTCTCTCCTTCTTTCTATATGTGCCAACAACAATTCATACAGGAGGAATAAATTGGATCAAGCTCTATCTCTCTCAAAATGATGTTTTTATTTCCTGAACTGGATGCAAAATGAGGATAGAAAATAAAAATAGACAGATCACATGAAAACACTGTACTATCATATTTCTTGTTCTCCAGTCTTTTACATATCAAAATCAGAGTTTAGAAGCAACTCAAAAACAGCCATTTGTTATCAAAACATCAACCACTTTGAAAAGAAAGGTGCAAGCTTTGATCCTTTCTCAAGAAAATTTTATATCTCCAAATAAACATTTAGGCATCTCTGTTCCTAACATTTTTGGCATGGGAGACTGGATCTTAGGGGGGCATTTTCATGTAGTATATTTTCCATTCATGTCGACAAATACAGATGAAGAAGTCCATCAACAACCATAATGGCAATCTACTAAGCCCCTTTTCCACCATACATATGCAAAAAAGTATCGAAAACCCATATCATAAAATTAAGAAAAAACAAAACTTTATAGCATCAATCACTTAAGGCATATAGATCTGATAGACCCAAATGCAAATTTCACAAAACAAGAAGAAACCCATCTTAGAAAAATAGAGAGATACAGAGATCAAGAAGGTTTGACCTTTCTTGGCCAGCAGTGTCCCAAATCTGAGCTTTGACAACTTTATCATCAACATGTATACTACGTGTGGCAAATTCAACTCCAATAGTGGATTTGGATTCCAAACTGAATTCATTTCTTGTAAATCTTGATAAAAGATTGGATTTTCCAACACCAGAATCACCTATCAACACTAACTTGAATAGATAATCATAGTCATCATCTGTCCTGTAAGCACCCATTTTCTCTGCTTATTTTCCTTTTTTGTTATATGGGAAATGATGCTGAGAGATAAAGGGTTTGGCCTTACTGTGTTTATATGGGAGTTGTGGGGTTATATGTGGATCTGTGCAGAGGTTTTGAATTTTGAAGTGTTGAACATTCTTTGATTTTTGTTTGAGACCATTTGGGTTTATTTGAATTGAATTTTTATTACCGGAATCAAAAGCAATTCGGATAAAATTCAATCCGATTTTACTTGTGTCTGCTGAATAAATAAATAAATAAATAGTTTAATTAAATCGGTATTTTGATTATTTTTTAATAAGTATAATTATTTTATTATAAAAACTATAAAACCAATCTCATAATTCAATATTTACTTTTAAACTAATTTTTATTTTATAAAGCATAACTTTTTTATAAGTATTGTTAATGATATTCCAACAAAATTATATAATCTTAAAACATATAATATTAATATTTTAAGCGTGACTTCAAAGATTATGAGATATATAGTATTATTTATATTAATTAATTTAGATTTGATTTTCTAAGGTTTTATAAAAAGATAATTTGAAAGAATAATAATAAATAAATAAATAAACCTTGCATTGGATGTGATATCTTGTATGTAAAGGGATCATTGAATTAGCATGCACGTTAACTTAAACCAACTTTTGTTTTTCCCATATAATTGTTAAAGGAAATGCTTCGATATTGTCATGATGCATATAAAAAATCTTCAAAGTCTAAACTCAAAAAATCCAAAAATAAAACTTATTTTATTAATCACTAAGTCATCCTCTTAAAATTTAAAAATAAAACATTGATGATTGAATTTCCATATTTTATTATTAAATTAACATAATTATTTGTGTAACTAAGGTGCCATAACAGCTTAGTTAACATTAAATAAATAACGTAGGGTCCATTTTAGATACATCACGGAAACTGAAGTCCTTTTTTTAAGTATTAGAAACGGTTTGTCTTTGAAGAAAAAAAATTCTTTTTTTTTATTATTAATATATTTATATTCATCCATTCTATTTAGTGAAGGTTCCGGAATGTAGTTATAGTTGTTTTTAAGAGTATTTTTTGCCTAGAAATATATCAAAATAATATTTTTTTATTTAAAAAAAATATTTTTCACATCAGCACATGAAAATGATTTAAAAACATCCAAAAAACTTTAATTTAAAGTTAATAATAAAATATATTTTTTTTTAAAAAAAAAGCAATGTCAGGGTTGTCAAAACCGTTCCGTTCGGGCCAAAACGGTCGAACGTTCCTTGCATTGAAAAAACCGAGACAAAACGGCGTCGTTTTCGTTTCAATTTTAATTCTGACCCGTTCCGAAAATTCTAGCCAAATTCCGGCCAGAACGTCTCGGTACCGTTCTGGCTGTGCCGTTTGGACCTTAAAATCCTCCTTATTTTGATTAACTTGTGATTTTGTTTCTAATTTTGAGATTATGTTTGTTTGACTTTGCGTTTATATTGTATAATTTAAAGTTAATTTATTTTGAATTTTAATTATGCTTGTTAAATTAATATTTTAATTTTTTTCATATATATATATGAACAATATAACCCCAAAACGGCATGTCGAAATGCTCCGAAACTGAAACATCCCGTACCAATAGAAAAACCAAAACAGCGACCGGAACGGTATTAAAAACCTTGTGTCAAACATCTCTTTATTTATTTAGATTTTCTTTAAGTTATTTTGAAGTTCTTCGAGCAAATTTACAGTTGCCCTAAATTATCTCTTTTTCTTAGTGGTTACACTTCAAGATGAGAATTTAATGTTGACACCAAAGAGGGATGTTGAGTCGTTGACAACATTGTCTGTCATTGTCAATTTCGCAATAACTTTGGAGGAATAACATCAAACTGTCAATTTTTTCGGTTATCTTTTAATAAAAAATATATTAAAATAATATATTTAAAAAAAAAACTATTTTTATATTATCACATTAAAGTAATTTAAAAATACTAGAATAACAAATTTTAACGAGAAAAAGGTTAAATTTCCCTTGCAAATACCTACTGTCGTATTTGAATAGTTGAATTTGGAAGGGAGGTAAGATCTGATGATTAAAGCGTGAAAAAAATCAAAACTAGCTGAATGCACGGTTTGTCACTGCTTGTAAATTATAAGTTTTTTAAAAAATATTGATTTTTTTTTATTTTAAATTAAATTCTTTTGGTATTTTGAGATATTTTCATGTGTTAATTCGAAAATAATTTTTAAAAAATAAAAATATGATATTTTGATACAATTTTAAATAAAAATCATTTTAAAAAACAATCACAATCACACTCAGGCACCGACTGTATTTTCACTATATTTTCATGTGCTGATGTCAAAAATAATTTTTTAAAAAATAAAAAAAATATTTTTGATGTATTTCTGAATAAAAATTACTTTAAAAAACAAATGCAATAACAATCTCACACAAGCACCGACTACATTTCCACTACTATTTTTGTCTGTTTAGAAGTGTGGTTGATGTTGATTTTGAAAGTATTTTTCATTTAAAAACACATCAAAATAATATATTTTTTAAAATTATTTTTTACATTAGGACATCAAAATGATTTAAAATTAATAAAAAAATTATTTAAAATAACTTTTTTAAAAAAAAATCAAATGAAATTTTAAAACCCATTAACAAACACCACAGTTCGGTGAACAGATGGGGTTGGCGTTATGGGACAGAGCAGGACAGGACACAATCATGGAGGTGTTAAGACTTAAGAGAGAAATTTAACAAAAACTATCATTACAGGCTACAAAATCCAGCAATCCATTCAAGATTTTTGTGAAAACAACAAAGAAATTCATGTCGTAAACTTCATATAGATTTGCTGAGTTTAACAATACACAAATTCCTTTTTCAAAAACAAATCATGCTTTGCTGAGTTTGATAGGAGCATTTCACATTGATAATTGATAATAGAATTGCGTCTAAACTGGTCTGGATACTTCGGTTATGAAAAAAACAGAGTTTTGATACACTGATAGTAGATTCAAGTGTACCCACATAGTTTCCCCCACAATCCTTCTGAAACATATGAACATATTTCATTACCAAGGAAGCAATATTAGAGGCCCAGAGAGATTGGAAAGCAGAAATGCTATCGTGATTCTACTAAGTCATACAGGATTTTGACTTGGCAGTGCCGTCAAGATTTCTCATGGAAGAAACTGATAGCTGAATACTGATTTAGAGAAACAAACATGGAGCCCTACGCTTCTGTTTCCTTTTCTTTGGCTTCGGAGGCTGCAAAACAACCTTGATTGCAGCATCGAAGACACCTTTCACATTCTGGGGATAAGACATACAACGTTATGTTAGCCAGTTGAACTAGATCAATAAAAAGAATTTAAATATATTTTAAAAAAGTTAAAACAAACGATTTTTGAGAATTATGGTGGACGGTTTTGCAGGAGATCATATCAACTCTTACCCAGTTTAATTTTAAAGCAAACGATTGGCGTTAACTACTAACCATTGAGTCTGTTGGGACTGTGAGAGTAAAGAAACAGATTCCTAAATGATTTGTGAGACCAAATCGATGGATGAGAAGAAAGAGACGAGTGATGGGAAAATCCTAAGTTCATGGATAATAGATTTCTCCTCTGTTTTTTCATCAATTATGGTGCAGTAAGAGCTGGCTCTATTCATAGTCCCTATACGATGTTAGCTAGAGAAATGTCTGCTGTTTGTACTTTATCCACACAAAAAAGGGCTAACAGGAGGATTCTAACAGCATCTGGAACTCATTCTGCAATGAAATATCTGTAAAATTACTATTTTTTGTACTGAAAAAAAAATGTTTTCCTTTCACTAAGAAATTGTAAGAATTGGCCAAACCTGCTGAGTCTTGGAGCTGCACTCTAAGTAAACAGCAGCACCAATCATCTTCTTTAGCTCCTCCCCCTGCTCAATGTGAAAATTTCTGGGTTCAGAAATGAATTGGAAAAACTCATTTTGCTCAGATTGGTGTACAGAAGAAAATCAGCTACTTGCCTGAGCAGTTGTGATTGGCGCGGCACTAGGATGATCTATCAGATATTGCTTATCGTTCCGTAAATCTGCAGTCAGTCCGTTGCATCCTACTGATATTAATACAACCTGAAATGAAAACAAAACAAAAAACATAGAAGGTAACAAAAATTGATCTTACCAAGTTTGGTTCCCACAAGCACAATCGGCACTGTCGGGGCATAATGCCTTAGTTCAGAAATCCACTGGGGCCAAAATATTGTTACAAAAAGAAAGCAAAATCAGACAAGCTTTGATGGTTATAAAAAGTTTCAGATGGATCAAACTCAATCAACTAAACGTTTAAAATAGAATTGAAAATAGTAAATCAAACCTTCTTGGCAATGTTCTCATAGCTAGCTTTGCTGATGAGAGAAAAGGCCAGTAAGAACACATCTGCACCTCTATAACTCAGGGGCCTCAACCTGTTATAGTCCTCCTGTCCTGAATCCACAGACCACGCAATTAGTAATGCCTGTTTTTTTAGGGTTCCTCGTAATATTTTAATAGACTCTTATTTCTGTTAAGGAGTCGTCTCATTTAAAAATTTAAGCTGTTAGGAGCTCCAGAATATGATATATATTATTCTCTAACACATTCTATTATGTGAAAGCTCTTTGGACTTGAAATTTGCACAGACTCACATTACCTTGTTTATGATTTTTATCAAATAAAATGAGATGATAAGATTCAAACCCGTAACCGCGAGGTCAACAAGGTTTTGGTATGCATACTAACCTGCAGTATCCCACAATCCAAGATTCACTGTGCTGCCATCAACCACCACATTAGCACTGAAGTTGTCAAACACTGTCGGCACATAATCCTATCAAAATTAACAGCACCAAAAGAGATATTACAGCAGGAAACATGTGAAGGAAAACATTGTAATTACAAATGCCAGTTCCTTTCATGAAAACAAAAAATCAATCTTGAGCCTTGAGACACAAAAACAGTACTGTCTGATCCATACAGTAGGGAAAGTGTTGCTTGTGTAAGAGATGAGCATGCATGTCTTGCCAACAGCTCCATCCCCAACAGTGACACACTTGATGAACCTAGCTGTGCTCATTTTCTTGATCTCCTTGTTTTCTTCACCCTCTAATTATTCCATCGATACAGAAAGTAAATGGTAACAGCTTATAAGGAGTATGTCTCTTTCACCTTCCTTTCACAAATATCCATAAAACTTTGACAGAATAAGAGGGCTTAGAATTTGAATAGGGATGGTGGGAGGGTAAGGCGGGCATTTAATAAGGTCGAGCAACTAAGCAAAGCAGCACCCAACTTTAGCTGGACTTTCTTTGCCTTTACCATGATTGCACAGATGGATTTCTGTTTCTTTAAGGAGAAGGACAGAGACCAAAGACACTAACAACAGAGGTGTTTGGTGCTAGTGTTAGGTGGTTAAGTGCTGGACAAGGGAGTTGCATTGAATCATTAAATCTACGAAAAAAACAAAAATACCTGTTGCTTAGCTAGACAAATTATTATCATGAAAGTAAGAATTAGAGTAAGTTACAAAGCCCCAGGTGGAAAATCAAGGCAAATTGACTTGTGGAGGCATGAAGAACTCCATGCTACCCAAATCAATCTCTAGAATTCTTCATGTGTAAGAACTTCTGTTGAATTGCATGGAGAAATCAATGCATAGTAAGGTCAACGTGGCTGAAACCAAAAGAGCAAGCCTGCTTTACGTTGGTGTCACCATGATTAGCGGAGAAATTTACGAGGTGGTGTGACCACGGGCTGGTCACTAGCATTGTACCAAAGCTTACGTGTGATAAACTAATTATATTGGCATGGTGTGGTGAAAAAAAAAATTGTGATACAAGCATCGATTTATTAAGATAATGCTGTATGTAAATTAGAGATGAGAATTGAATGGAATATGTAAATGTATTGATGACTTGAGTTGAACCTTTATACAAGAGATGTAACAAACTAAATAACAAACTAATCTTAATGTCTGCATTTACATTGTGCATGTCAGACCATGAGCTGTATTTAATAACTGCCTAACAATATAACAGAATATTTACACTGTAAAGTAGAAATGACAACATGCATATTCTTCATCTTCAACACTCCCCCTCAAGTTGGAGAGTGAATATCTTGCACTCCCAACTTGCGAATCATAGGAACAAATAAATCTCTTCCCAGAGGTTTTGTCAAGATATCTGCCAGCTGATGTGCAGAATTCACATATTTCGTAATTATCGAACCATCTTGGATTTTGTCTCTAATATAGTGACAATCCATTTCTATGTGTCTGGTTCGCTCATGAAAAACTGGATTGGCTGCAATGTGTAGAGCAGCCCGGTTATCACAATATAGCAAAGCAGGCCCTTCGTGGGAGAAACCCAAATCCTTCAATAGATACCGAAGCCATGTCAATTCACAGCAGGCCCCCGTCATTGCTCGATACTCTGCTTCGGCTGAAGAAAGTGAAACTGTTTTCTACCGCTTTGACCTCCAAGATATCAATGAAGGTCCAATAAAGATGCAGATAACTTTGTCGTAGATCTCCTAGTAAGTGGGCAGCACGCCCTAATCTCGAGTCACAATAGGCTCTCAACTTAGCATCATCTGTTTGAGGAGAAAAATAATCCTTTACCAGGAGCCCCCTTTAAATATCTCACAACCCGAAGTGCTGCCTCCATATGCAGTTTTCGCGGTTGATGCATGAATCTACTCAAGACATGAACAGCATACGTTATATCAGGCCTAGAAACAGTCAAGTAAATCAACCTGCCGACAAGTCTTCTGTACTGACTGGAATTTCTAAGCAAATCACCTTCATCTGATAATTTCAATCCTCGCTCCATAGGGGTATCAATTGGAGCTGCCCCTAATAGCCCTGCATCCGCAATGATCTCCAATGCATATTTACGTTGAGAAATGAAAATTCCACTCTTGGAAGTAGATACCTCAATGCCAAGGAAGTATTTCAATTTTCCAAGCTCTTTGATGCGGAAATTATTATGCAGAAATTTCTTAGTTGAATCAATACTAACAACATCATTTCCAGTAATCAAGATGTCATCAACATATATCAGAAGAGCAGTAAAAGACTTGCCTTGTTTCTTGGTGAATAATGAATAGTCAGCCCGTGATTGTTCATATCCTGCGGAGCAGATGGCCTCTGAAAACTTTGCAAACCACTGGCGAGAAGCCTGTTTCAGTCCGTATAAGGACTTGTGTAGGCGACATACTAAATCATCCTCCCCACGTCGCCGAAGCCACGGTGGTGGTGACATGTATATTTCCTCGGTCAAGTCACCATGCGAGAAGGCGTTGTTGACATCCAGTGAGTGAATGGACCCGATTATGAGAAGCGGCCAAAGCAAGCAAACAGACGGACGAAATGATCTTAGGCTGTGGGGGAAAAGGTGTCACGATAATCGACGCCCTCTAGCCGAGTGAAGCCTTTGGCGACCAAACGAGCCTTGTACCGCTCGATAGAACCGTCGGAGAGATGTTTGATTTTAAACACCCAACGACAACCAATAGGTGATTTTCCTGCTGGAAGAGGGACGAGCGTCCATGTACCATTATCTTGGAGAGCTTTCAACTCAGAAGCCATGGCTGCTTGCCAATTAGGATTAGAGGCGACCTCGGAATAAGAGGTGGGTTCGAGTGGCCATCTTTGAGTTTGTGCAACAAAAGATTGAAGAAGCAGGTGTATATCGGTGATAAGAGAGAAAATTAGCCATGGGATACCTCGTACCTTTGCTTGGACCAGGGAACAAGGAGGATGGTTGGTAGGAGGAAACGGTGGAGCATACATAGTCGTGAAGCTTGGCCGGGTGGACCGGTGGGTCGGGTGGAACGCCTAGTGGGAGCGAGTGACGGGGAGGTGGATCGGGTAGGGAAGGTAATAATGGTGATTACGTATGCGGTGGGGGAAAGAGGTGTAAGTGGGATGGGGGTTAATTGGAGAGGAAGGAGATATGGGAGGGTGAGGAGAAGGATGCATTTGTTGGGTTGTAGCGGGCGAAGGGTAAGGATCATAGTGGTGCAGGGGCCGGGAAGTGGTAATGGACCCTGTTTGGGTTTGTGGGTCGGATGGAGGAAGGGAAGCATAAGGGAAGACCCAGTCTCATGAAATTTGACATCACGACTTGTAAAAAATTTTTCTTTGTGACAAATCATATAATTTATAAGCTTTTTGACCAATAGGGTAACAGATAAAAATTGATGGTATAGAACGATGATCAAATTTATGAGAAGGATGGACATTAGTAGCGTAGGCTAAACAACCAAAAAACACGTAAATGGGAAAAAAGATGGAGGTTTTTAAAAAAAGTAGTTCGAAAGGTGTTTTGAGCGAAAGAATTGGTGAAGGAAGCCTATTGATTAAGTGCACAGCGGTGAGAGCACATTCTCCCCCAAAAAAGGGTAGGGAGAGTAGCCCTGAAATTTCAAGGCTCGAGCTACTTGCAAGATGTGTCGATGTTTGCGTTCCACGACCCCCATTTTGTTGAGGCGTGTAAACACAAGAATGTTGAAAAATGACACCATGATCATTAAAAAAAATGACGAAGGAAATAAATTCCCCACCATTATCAACTGCGAAAAAATTTTGATTTTAGACTCAAATTGGGTGTGAACATAATTAAAAAAAATTTTGAGCAATGATTGCGTCTCACTTTTGTGTTGCATTAAAAAAAATCCATGTAAAACGTGTATAATCATCAACAATAGTGAGAAAATAATAAGCACCCGAGAAATTGAAGGGTGGCGATAGCGCCCCCAAATATCGCAATGAATTATGTCAAAAGGTTTTACGAGATGAAATTATGCTAGGGACGAAAAGGTAAACGACTCTGTTTTGCCAAAGGGCAAAAGCAGGACAAATTATACTTGGCTGAATTGAAAAATTTAAATAATTCTTCGCAATAAAATTTAAACGAGATGGTGATGCATGACCCTAATCGATGATGCCAGGAGATCGGTGGTTGAAATGGTGAGGTTGCGAGTGGGTGAGATATCTGCGTCGGTTCTTTTTTGTTGCTAGCGCCACCAAGTAATATAGCCCATCATCTTTGTTTCCCCAAACCAATCATCCTCTTCGTAGCCGGATCCCTGTAAAATACACCAATAAGGAAAGAAAGTTATTGAGCAATTCAATCCTGCAGTCGAGCGGCTAACCGACATCAAATCCACTTTGAATGTGGGAACACACAACACATTCTTTAAATAATAAATTGAATTAAGAGGTAATGATCCTCTCGCAACAATTTTGGCTTTCTCTCCGCTGGGCAATGACACAGGAGGTAATGAGTAATTTTTCTCCATGTGGAAAAAATAATTTTGATGATGAGGAAATGTGATCAGTCGCCCATTGTCAATAATCCATTTGCGGGGGATTATTTTGGACAAACCTGGCTTGGTAGGTGCTTGAGAAGTCGATGCCTCATTTTTATTGTCAAGCAAGGACAGTAGTTGTTTTATCTGAGCCTCCGAAATGCCAATGACTGGACTGCTAGAGGGCCCATCAGATACAATATTCACCGCCGGCCTGTTGTGGAATGGGCCCGGGCCCATGGGCCTGTTCCTTGGATGACCAGCCGGGTAGCCCTTAAGGGCATAGCATGTTTGGGCCCAATGGCCCATCTGCCCACAATGACTGCACTGTGGGCGTCCTCTCGGCCCATCACGCATATTGGGCCCATCACGCCCAAATCCATCTCTCGGCCCGTCACGCCCAAATGCATTTCTTGGCCTGTCACGCGTAAAACGTCCCTCTCTTTCTCCTCTACCATTCACGCCCAGACCTCCAAAACGCTGCCGTTCTTCACTTCTCTCTTCTCTTCCATTCACGCCACCAAATCGATCCCAAGAGTGAGTTTCTGGAGACCCATTGTTGTACCTTCTTGGAGGGACAAATTTATTGCCACTGTTGCTCCGAACCGCCATGGCAGCGCCACCCCCAAGCTCTGCAAAATTGGTCGAACTAAGGAGGCGTTGCTTCTCCTCTTGAGCCACGGACGAGTATGCTTGGCGAATGGAAGGCAGAGGATTCATCAAGAGGATTTGTCCCCGTATACCACTGTAAGTATCATTCAAGCCCATTAAAAATTGCATCATCTTCTGTTGTTCATGTTGTGCTCCATGCATGATTTCACTGTGTGAGCTGAGTTCATCCCAAAGCCCTTTTAGTCTCGTGTAGTAAGCTGAGACCGAGAGCTGGTCTTGGCGAAAATAGGCTATGTCCCTTTGAATTTCGAAAATTCTGGGGGCATTGCTTTGTGAGAAACGTTCACGAAGATCTTCCCAGACTTCGTTGGCAGTGGTGTAATAAATTACACTGTCTGAAATTTCTGGGTCTAGGGTGTTGATGATCCAAGAATGGACCATGTCATTGCAGCGGGACCAAGCTGCGTGATTATCAGGGTCTGTTTCTCTTGAAGGCTGGTTGATTGTGCCATCAACAAAACCTAATTTGTTTTTGGAGTTTAAAGCCAACATCATGGCTCTTTTCCAGGTAGAGTAATTGTTACCATTCAAGGGCTTGGAAATTAAAACAAGCCCCGGATGGTCCGCAGTGATGAGAGCTGAAGGGATTTGAGATATTGAGTCTTGTTGGAGTGCAGTGTTTGAGTTGACAATTTCTTTGCAGTGAATGGAAGGATTGGATGATGTGTTGTCTTGAGCCATTTTGGTATTTGATTTGAGTGGGGATTTGATTTTGAGAAGATGAACATCTGGGACGGTGGTGTTGGTTTGATTTTAGTGGGGATTTGATTTGGAGCGATTCGGGTGATTGAAGATGATTTTGGGAGCGATTCTAGGTGATTGACTGTGTGGTGAAGTAGATGATTCTGGGAAATTGATTGAAGATGATTCTGGGACTGATTTTGTGAAATTGTTTGAAGATTTTGGGACTGATTTTGGGACTGATTCTGGGGGGAAAAAAAAAGGATGATTCTCGGTGAAAAATTCTACTAAACAAGCTCTGATACCATGTAAATTAGAGATGAGAATTGAATGGAATATGTAAATGTATTGATGACTTGAGTTGAACCTTTATACAAGAGATGTAACAAACTAAATAACAAACTAATCTTAATGTCTGCATTTACATTGTGCATGTCAGACCATGAGCTGTATTTAATAACTGCCTAACAATATAACAGAATATTTACACTGTAAAGTAGAAATGACAACATGCATATTCTTCATCTTCAACAGTAAATAGAAATGTTTTGTACATATCATTAATGAGTCAAGTTGTAATGTGAGATTAGGTGTTTTTTTTTAATTTATATAATAAATACACCACTCATATTATGGATGTCCCATTCAAAATATAATAGAGTTACTTAATTTTATTATTTATAAACAAAAAGAAGAATGTGTTATATTAAAAAATATATATTATTATTATTTAATTAAAATACTCATAAATTGATAAGACCATTAATCTTTTTTACTTAATTTAATTCTTAGTTTTTAGTCGGATCAAATGATATTTTAGAATATAATTCTATTTTAAATAATAGTCAATATATTTTATTTTTTCTTTTAAACGTGTTCATAATTGTGTTTCTTTTAAACGTGTTCATAATTGTTAGTATTTTTTTATAAATAACAATGAATATTTTTAAAATAACAATGAATATTTTTCTTGTTATATACTATTATTGAAATGAAATGTACACAAGTCAATGTTTATAGTATTTTTAAAATTGTAAGAAATTCAAGTGCAAAACTACATTAATATGACATTGTAACATTAATTTTTTTTAATTAATTTAATTTAGATACTGAACTTGTTATATAAATTATGCATTTCATATTTATTGTAATTCAAACAGAGAAACAATAAATCTACCAAAACTGCAATACCATAGTATCACCTAACAATTTAATTGTTTTGTTTCAACACTATATGACACAATTAAGTGCAGCACAGCACATTAACCATAGCAAAGGCACCTACTCATTAGGGGCCAAACATACTCTTTGATGGCATTTGCTTTGAATAAAAAATGGAAGTGAATTACTATAATATTAAATTTTATATTAATTCTTAATGAAAAAAGAAAAGAAAAGAATTAAACTATTGATAATCTTTGAAAAAGAAATTAAAATAATTATTTAGTGTATATTTTAAGACAAAAGGTGTGTGTGTGAGAGAGAGAGACAAGTATATGATGAGAAAATGAAGTCATGTTGATTATAAATGTAAGGGATGCCTTTTGCTTTAAATAACTAAGTGTCTATTTGGAAGTATAGTTGAAGTTGTTTTTGAAAATATTTTTTATTCAGAAATACATCAAAATAAAATTTTATTTTTATTTTTAAAAAATTATTTTTGACATCAGCACATAAAAATGATCTAAAATAAAAAAAATCAAAAAAATCAATAACCTTTTTGAAATGAAGTGCAAAATAGGGTAAATCAAAGATTTGTGGGGGATGGGATCACTTTCAAAATTTAGGTGTAACACAATGACCAAATATTTTAATTTCAATTTGAAAAGAAAATAATTATTTAATGGGTTATGTTATCACACCATTAACTATCATCATCATCTTAGAAAGAAGGAAAATAAATTAAAATATATTTAATAATCATTAAAAATCTTTAACACTTAATAATCAAAATAAATTAAAATTGCAAGAATAACAATCAATATACCTCAAATATTGCCCAATGTCATCCTGGAGGACCTGGAATCTAAGCTAAGCACCATAAGAGTTTTTGTTTATTTCTTTCCTTTTTTCTTTCCTTTTTCTTTTTCATTGAAGGGATTCTCTTCTTTTTTAAAAAAAAATGATAAAATAGAAAACAGACAAATGACACTAAACACAGTTAGTATAAATAGAGAAAACATAACTATTTTTGGTGATATAACATCTCCCATTACATAGAATTGAATATTCTTACTTTTAGTTGCCCAAGTTTTATATATATATATATATATATATATATATATATATATATATATATATATAGTAAGAAAAAGAAAATAGTGTGCCACACCGTCTCACACTTCAACATTCCCAATCTTGGAAGAGATTTTGTTGTCATAGAATTAATTGCTCCCTTAATTAGACGATCCAACTTAGCTAATTAGTAGTTTGCTTTTAATTTATTATTTTCGCAGCCCAGCTAAGTCGGCTCAAGTTTTAATTAAAAAATAATTTAATATAACTTAGTCTAAATTCATTTATTTTTTTAAAACATTTCTCCAAAACTACATTGTTTTGATTTTAAGAAAAAAAAATATTAACTTTTCTAACTAGTGATCAGAACAAATATAATTGCTTTACATAGTAGTAACTCGTGAGATTACATATGGCCACAAATAAAAATAAAAACATCATTAGATTTTTAATTTAATTAGCGTGTCATATATTTGTGCCACCACTTGAAAGAGATTTAAGATAAGGTGGTAATCTCAATGATTATGGTGATGGTTAACAAATGGGTTCTTGCCACATGGCATCATTAAGCAATAAATCTTTTTATACAGCAATGATTTTTTCCTTTTATGAAATATAATCTCATGTAGGCTCACTCTCTACAAATATCTTAAACAACCAACTACTATAAGCTTAGATTTATTTCCTATTATAAATTACTATACCTATACGAAAGGTTTAATATATACTTACATATCTTAATCTTCATATGGGCTACCTAAACCCTAATCAACCACTCTAAACGACACCCCTTTGTGTCTCTTACGGTGGCCAGCCATCTTTACATGAGCACTACACAAAGAGTACCATTAATCTGTTCTTGTGTAACGTGTAGTATATATTATTTATACAAACATCTCCTTTTCACTTCACACCTGAATTAAGAAACCTCTTTTTATATGTAAGGTTTGTTGATTTCGTTCCCTGTTTTTATTAATTAGTGCAGTACTGCTGTATGTAATGGTTTTTTTTTTTGGTGATTAGGGTTTATAAGGATGCAAAGAGGGAGCAACAGCAGCAATATTAACAATCGCATGCTGGCTCATCCGGCTTGCGCGTCGTGCAAGCATCAACGGAAGAGGTGCACGGAGAACTGCGCGTTGGCCCCGTATTTTCCGGCAGAGAAAACCTTGGAATTTCAAGCTGTTCATAAAGTTTTTGGTGTCAGCAATGTTGTTAAGTTGGTGAAAGATGTCATTGCAGAGCGGCGTAAGGAGACGGTGGACTCGCTGGTTTGGGAGGCTCTTTGTCGGCAAAATGACCCGATTCTAGGCTGTTATGGGAAGCTCAAGAGATTACAGGAAGAATTTGACTCGTACAGAACTCAGCACCCATCTCTGAACCAGAACCAATTAGTGCAACACCATGGGAGCGTAGTTTTTAACAGCAAACAATCTCCAACGATGGTCAGCAGGACAAATAAGAGGGGGAGTGGCATTGGAGGAGGACTAGCTAGCAATAACATGGCGAGTTATGATAATGAGAAAATGATTTTTGACTCAATCCAGCACAGTTATCATTGGAATTATGTGCAAAGTACTCTAGATATATCAAAGCAAGAAAGAGATGCTAGTTCTCTTCTTCTTCTTCAATCGCCGCCGCCGCCTCCGCCGTTGCCACAACACCATTCCTTCAATGGATTTAATCAACAGCAATACTATCTTCCAGGTAATTTCCCCATACGCAAATTACATAGATATCTGTGAATGTTTCGCCTTCATAATTCCTAATGGGATATCATATCATATGTGTCTGCTGTAATTAGGTGAATTTGGTTCGATGGATAGCACACTCTTCATCGGATCAGAAGAAGATTGACCATAGATCCTTCTAGCCAGCTCATCTTGGGCGGAACAATATGGATCATTGTTAAGATCTTGGACCATAGGTTAGCTCCTTCTCCATCGTGACAGAAGGCAGTTTCCTGATTAATCTATATATACATCTCAATCTTGATGGGACTGATGAGCCTGGTAAATAGTTTACTATGTATTCCTGTGTTAAGAAGACTGGATGGCATGCGGCTTGACTACTGACTCATAATTGATATGTGAGAATATGAAAATATGATTTGATTGTGTGACATACGACTGTAGAATGATGAAGTTATCCCTCAGCAGATGATGGGTCGACACCTTGATATTGCATATTTTATTTTGGAATTCATGAAATGATTTTTACAAACTTGACACAAGTCCACTTAATTCGTTTCTGGCAGTACTGAATGCTTCATTGTTGATAAACGACGACATATTGAAGCTGAAGCTGCAGTGATGTGGGAAGGATGTGTCCTCCTTGATAAACATTTTCGAATACATTTGAGCTAGTGATTTGGGCATGTGATTTCTCAATTGATAACTCTGAATTCCTATCGTTCAAAATCAGAGGGTCATCAAGTCAATTTTTTATTAGATCCATGATGGTTCAAAATTACAAATCTAATGAAATTCATAGTGTTTTAAAAACCTATTTTTGCCTTAATATTTCATATTTTTAATGCTCGTAAACCGTGGAGTCAAAAATTGAATGTCCCCAATTATAATTAGGGCTTCTTTCAAATAATAATGATTTATTATTCCTGAAAAAGTTTTTTTGTACCGCTTTAAGGGTTTTTTTTATCCAAATATTAACAATAAATAATAGTGAATTATCCTTACTAATGTTTTAGATATTAATCTCTTTGGTATTGTTTTTATCTAAATATTAACAGTGAGTAATATGAATCCCCTAAGAAATAAAAGTTTTGGTATTTTTTTGGAATATTGGCAATTTACAAACATATTGTAAACCCACAAAGGCAACAAAATAATTTTTGTGTTTAAGAAATCCATGTTAAAACACATTTTCTTTTAAAATCCCAATGTTCAACATATGTTAGTGTATGATATTTGTTTAAAGTCCATTAGAAATAGTTTTCACATCCTTGATTCGATTTGTTTTGATTTATTTTCGACGCTAGATCTTAATCAGAAATAAGGTCAATATGACAGCAAAGCTTGTGTTCCATGCATTAATCAAGCTGATCCAAGCATGTAGTAGGAATGCATGAACGCTATAGTCAAAGAAAAAAATGATACATATGAAAAGCAATTCTTGAAGCATGATGAGCTTGATAAGTCCATTGATAATCCCTGATTTCTATTTCATGGATATATATCCATCTCGCAATATATGTAACAGAGTACAGAAATCACCACCGGTTATATATATCGGTGTGTAACCGGAAATCCTGCCATAAAATACAGTAAATTATGCACCGGAGAACAAAATGTGCACCGTGCATTACACGAAATGGATGGGAGCGTACGATTGAATGCCTTCTCCAAGTAACTTTCTCCCTCCTCCATTGCGACAGTGTTCCTCTTTTTCACAACCTCTGTGATATGGATTTGCTGGCACATGGTTACATGCATTGGGATTTTTTGGACTGCATCCGGAATTGCCACCCTTACCAATAGCTCCATAGCCAATCACAGGAGAGGGAGGATTGGTGCCAGCAACAGTTGGTACACCGGCAAAACATGCACAGACCACCATCACGGTGAGCCCGAAAACCATCAATGCTTTCGACATTGTTCCGGATGGTGATCGATCGACGCGCCGATGAGCACTGCTTGTGTTGACAGGAGGAGGCAGGGATTGAAGAAATATCGAGGGCTGATCGACTGTATTTATACATAAGCCTTGCCTATAATAAAGCACCATTTATTTCTCTGGTTGGCCATTACATTCGCTGTTCAGCGTGCATGAAATGTGTTCCAGGTGTTTTGGTTCATTTACTGTTTATATTTAGATAGTATGCTCTCAAACATCACTTATTTTTCTTGAACCGAAGTTCATGATTTTTTTTTCTTGGTGTTTGCTATTTCTAGAGATATTTTCTACAGGATAATCATCCTACAGGTGGTTATCCTTGTCTGTGTAGTGATTTACAGGATATACTGTCGCCAGATCAAGCTCAAAAGAAGACGCTTCTGTTGAAGAAAACCACCACCATAACTCACAAACTATCTTCGCAAACTTCCGTATAATGCACCTTTTGTTCTGCATGGTAGCTCAAAATTCTGAATTTGTGAAGAAAACAAAAAATATCTGCACGAGATGGTCCCTGTGAGCTAATAAATGGTGAGCCAAAGATATCATCCTCACCTTCATACATCAAGAGTATGTGCGAGCAAAATAAATTTGGTATAATATTATGACTAAAAACAATGTTGACATATTTGTTTTAAAAAATGCTTACATAAACACTAAATGCAAGCCTCGAGTACCGCAGTTTCTAAGAAAGAACACTATAATATAGACAGTGTTGATTGTTAAGCTGCTTACGTGGACACAAAGCAAACTCAACAGAAGTGGAAGAAGGCTGCAGCAGAGTTGAGTAAACAGAGAAGTGTATTGTAATGTGTTTCTTTGTTCTTAGCTAAGTCAGTTGTAAAGAAGAGGAGATCAATGCAACCTCTTCAGTTAATTAGTTAGTTAGTTAGTCAGTTACAAGTTGTTACAATTGAAAACCAACATGAAAAACGTGTGTGAGGCCTAAGTGTATAAATAGGCATAAAATCAAACAGATTGCAAGCAAGAATATATAGAAGCTTACCTCTTTCTGGAAATACTCTATGCCTCCAATTCTCTCAAATCTTTCTCTCCCAAACAAAAGCCCATACACCTGCAACATAATTGAATCAATTAAGAACACAACAATTGATCAATTGACAGAAAATCAACATGGTATCAGAGCAAGCTTAATCAACAAGGAAGGGGCGTAATCAATCTGTGAGCTTACAGCAGTGAGTAGAGAAGAACAAAAATGGTGTCAAGTGGAGATCTTAGAGCACCACAGTTTAATGGTAAGAATTATGAGTATTGGGTTGTTAAAATGAAAACAATCCTCATAGCTTATGATCTATGGGATGTTGTTGAATGTGGTGATACATCAACAAAAGTATCAAATGAAAATGATAGTGGAGAAACTTCTGGTTCAAAGACAAGAAACCTGAATCAGGAGAAACTGCTGCAGAAACGAAGGAAAAGAGGATCAAAGATGCCAAGGCTTTAAGCATTATCCAAGGAGCCTTGACTAATGACATTTTCCCCAGAATTAGAAATGAAGAGACAGCAAGAGGAGCCTGGAATCTGTTGAGAAGAGAATATAGAGGAGATGAAAAGGTTAGGGAAGTGAAGTTGCAGGCAGTAAGGGCAGAATTTGAGTATATGAGAATGTTAGAGGGAGAAAGCTTAGATCATTACTTGACTAAGTTTTGTGGAGTGATAAATGACTTGAAGTCTCTCGGAGAAGAGATAACTGAACAAAGGATAGTGCAAAAGACTTTGATGAGTCTTAGCAGAAAATACAAGTCCATAGTCTCAATTATTGAAGAAACAAGAGACTTGAAAACACTTAGAAGTGAAGAAGTTATTGCTTCAATTAAAGTGTATGATAGAAGGGAAGATATGCATGATGAAAGAGAGAGAGAAATGCATACAGAGAGGGCATTCAGCAGTCTCAAGGTGGGTTATAACCATGGAGATGTTGTTGGAAACAGGTTTTCACAGGGGAGGTTTAATCCTAAATGGCAAAGACAAGATCAAAGCCATTCAACCTGGAATCAAGGGAGAAATCTGATGAATAATCACAACATGAACTGGAATCAAAGAGCTGAAACAAGCCATGGCAATACATTCAGTTCACAGTATAGAAATATGAACAACAATCAGCTGAATACCAAATCACAATGCAACACTTGTCAGAAATTTTATCATGGTGTTTGCAGGTATAAAGGTCAGCCTAAATGTGGAAGATGCAATCTGTTTGGGCATAATACAAATGATTGCAATGATTACAAGCAATTGGCAAATTGTGTAAAGGAGAAGGAAGAAGTGTCCATTGCAAATTTATTTTATGCTTGTCATGCAGCAAGTATAAAGAACAAGGATGAAACAAATGAAGATCATGCAGAACAACAAATTGAAGTCATGCATGATGGTGTAGTAGAAGAACAAACATTTGAAGGAACCTCAAATCTCAGGACTAAGTTAAACAAAGAGGCTGCGGTTTTTTCTTTTGAGAAGGATTTTCAAGAAATGCAAGAAATGCTGCAGCAGTTGAAGCTTGAGAAAGAGAAGACTGAGGTGTTGTTGAAAGAGAAAGATGAGATGTTGAAGGCTAAAGATGATGAGATTGAAATGAAGGGTAAAGAACAGGAGAAAATGAAGACGGAGTTGAAGAAGCTGCAGAAGTTGAAGGAGTTTAAGCCTACCATGATCTCCCATTTATTCAAGTACTGAATGAAAAGGAGCAAGACAAGAAGAGAAAGAAGGGTGGCAATGAAATCAAAAGACCATGCCCACCTTACTCACTCTGGTGCAAAGATCAATGGAATGAGACCAAGAAAGAAAACCCAGATGCAGAGTTCAAAGATATCACTCACATTCTGGGGGCAAAGTGGAAGACCATTACTACAGAGGAGAAGAAACCTTATGAGGAGAAGTATCAGGTTGAAAAAGAAGCCTATCTGAAGTTGATGACAAAGGAGAAGCGCGAGACCGAAGCAATGAAGCTTTTCGATGAGGAATCACAAGCAGAAACAACACTTCTATTGTGTGATAATATGTCAGCAATCTCAATGGCAAGAAATCCAGATTGAGGTTGAAACTTGGTGATTAACCAGTAAGCAGCTTAGGAGGGAGTGTTGATTGTTAAGCTGCTTACGTGGACACAAAGCAAACTCAACAGAAGTGGAAGAAGGCTGCAGCAGAGTTGAGTAAACAGAGAAGTGTATTGTAATGTGTTTCTTTGTTCTTAGCTAAGTCAGTTGTAAAGAAGAGGAGATCAATGCAACCTCTTCAGTTAATTAGTTAGTTAGTTAGTCAGTTACAAGTTGTTACAATTGAATACCAACATGAAAAACGTGTGTGAGGCCTAAGTGTATAAATAGGCATAAAATCAAACAGATTGCAAGCAAGAATATATAGAAGCTTACCTCTTTCTGGAAATACTCTATGCCTCCAATTCTCTCAAATCTTTCTCTCCCAAACAAAAGCCCATACACCTGCAACATAATTGAATCAATTAAGAACACAACAATTGATCAATTGACAGAAAATCAACAGACAGGACACCTCTGTAAAAATCAAAACAGAGTAATGCTGTAAAAATCAAAACGAGTTCAAAACCCAAGACTTCAAAAACTAGAGAAAAGTCAACTAACAATGTTCCATGGAACATGGTGGCCGAATTGAACTTCAAAACCTCCTAAGAATCATGGAGACAACTCCTCAATGTAATAATGCCAACAAAAAGCTGACTCCTTTTATCATCTCCCTGTATTTTTCCTTGGATCCTCAGTTCAGTCTTTGTCACCTCCACTGGGCATCCAACCATCAGGTACCCCCTCTTTCTGTGTATGTGTGTGTCTTGCGTTTCTCATCAAAACCCAGATCTTCAATTTTCTTACCCCCCCTCTTTATATATATATATATATATATATTGCGTTTCTCATCAAAACCCAGATCTTCAATTTTCATCTTGTTGTTACTCACATGTTAAGATTTGGTTGTTATTGTTGTTTAGACTAAAAGTTTGATGTTTTGTGACCTGTGCAGATGAGAAGTACTTTAGTTTACAGGTGATCAAGTGCAAGGATGATTCAAAGCAGTGTTGTGGCTGAAATATTTCGTGCTAGTTAAAAAAATAAGATAAAATAATATTGTTTTATCTCGGTTTAAATTGTGGTTTATTCTGGATTTTTCAGCCTAATACCATCTAAAACATTCCAGATTCGTTCTGCCAGTTTTATTTTGGTCAAATAGTGTTTTTTTTAAATAATATAATTTTACAATATCAATCAAATCTCATAATTCAACCAATAGATTGAGATGAATTTTACAATGAGTCTATTGGTATTTATATATATTATGTTTGAATTTTAGAGCAATCAGAGAATGTTCATAATCTTGTTCAAAAAAATTATTTTATTTTTAGATTTGAACCAAAAATAATTTAAATTAATATATTTAATTATATATATACACACACACACACACACACACAACAAAATCTCAAAATAACATGTTGAAACACTCTAAAAATATTCTAAAAATAAAATATTATATTCTAATTGAAAAAACAAAATAACAACCCAAATAGTATTGATAAATCTTTCAAAGTCATTTCAGTAGAGACCGTCTTAATGATAATTTCTTTGATTGTCTTGATGGGACTGATGAGCATGGTAAATAGTTTACTACTCCATATTCCTGTGTTAAGAAGACTGGATGGCATGCGGCTTGACTACTGACTCATAATTGATATGTGAGAATTTGAAAATATGATTTGATTTTTGTCAACATGGTAGTGTGACATACGACTGTAGAATGATGAGATTATCCCTAAGCAGATGATGGGTAGAGAATAATATAAATCATATTATGGGGCCTCACTTACAAGCTTAAGCTTTTAGGTGAGATGGTTCTTTAACATGGTATCAAAGCCTTGTTGACCTAGCGGTCACGAGTTCGAATCTCACCACCCCCATTCTATTTTAGAAAAACTAAACACAAGGTGATGTGGCCCTATGCAAGTTTCAAGCCTAAAGGGCTTTCATTTGAGGGAGTGTGTTAGAGAATAATATAAATCATATTATAGGACCTCACTTACAAGCTTAAGCTTTTAGATAAGATGATTCCTTAACAGGGTCGACACCTTGATATTGCATATTTTATTTTGGAATTCAAGAAATGATTTTTACAAACTTGACATAAGTCCACTTAATTCGTTTCTGGCAGTACTAAATGCTTCATTGTTGATAAAAACGACGACATATTGAAGCTGAAGCTGCAGTGATGTGGGAAGGATGTGTCCTCCTTTGTAAACATTTTCGAATACATTTGAGCTAGTGATTTGGGCATGTGATTTCTCAATTGATAACTCTGAATTCCTATCGTTCAAAATCATAGGGTCATCAAGTCATTTTTTTATTAGATCCATGATGGTTCAAAATTACAAATCTAATGAAATTCATAGTGTTTTAAAAACCTATTTTTGCCTTAATATTTCATATTTTTACGGCTCGTAAACCGTGGAGTCAAAAATTGAATGTCCCCAATTATAATTAGGGTTTCTTTCAAATAATAATGATTTATTATTCCTGAAAAAGTTTTTTTGTACCGCTTTAAGGTTTTTTATCCAAATATTAACAATAAATAATAGTGAATTATTTTTACTAATGTTTTAGATATTAACCTCTTTGGTATTTTTTTTACCTAAATACTAACAGTGAATAATATAAATCCTAAAAAAATAAAAATTTTGGTATTTTTTTGGAATATTGGCAATTTACAAACATATTGTAAGCCCACAAAGACAACAAAATAATTTTTGTGTTTAAGAAATTCATGTTAAAACACATTTTATTTTAAAATCCGAATGTTTAAGATATGTTAGTGTATAATATTTGTTTAAAGTCCATTAGAAATAGTTTTCACATCCTTGATTCGATATGTTTTGATTTATTTTCGACGCTAGATCTTAATCATAAATAAGGTCAATATGACAGCAAAGCTTGCATTAATCAAGCTGATCCAAGCATGTAGTAGGATTGCATGAACGCTATAGTTAAAGAAAAAATGATGCATATGAAAAGCAATTCATGAAGCATGATGAGATTGATAAGTCCATTGATAATCCCTGATTTATCATGGATATATATCCATCTCGCAATATATGTAACAGAGTACAGAAATCACCACCGGCTATATATATCGGTGTGTAACCGGAAATCCTGCCATAAAATACAGTAAATTATGCACCGGCCGGAGAACAAAATGTGCACCGTGCATTATACGAAATGGATGGGAGCGTTTGCTTGAATGCCTTCTCCAAGTAACTTTCTCCCTCCATTGCGACAGTGTTCCTCTTTTTCACAACCTCTGTGATATGGATTTGCTGGCACATTGTTACATGCTTTGGGATTTTTTGGACTGCATCCGGCATTGCCACCTTTACCAATAGCTCCATAGCCAATCACAGGAGTGGGAGAATTGGTGCCATCAACAGTTGGTACACCGGCAAAACATGCACAGACCACCATCACGGTGAGCCCGAAAACCATCAATGCTTTCGACATTGTTCCGGCCGGATGGTGATCGATCGACGCGCCGATGAGCACTGCTTGTGTTGACAGGAGGAGGCAGGGATTGAAGAAATGTCGAGGGCTGATCGACTGTATTTATACATAAGCCTTGCCTATAATAAAGCACCATTTATTTCTCTGGTTGGCCATTACATTCGCTGTTTCAGCGTGCATGAAATGTGTTCCAGGTGTTTTGATTCATTTACTGTTTATATTTAGATAGTATGCTCTCAAACATCACTTATTTTTCTTGAACCGAAGTTCATGATTTTTCTTTCTTGGTGTTTGCTATTTCTAGAGATATTTTCTGCAGGATAATCATCCTACAGGTGGTTATCCTTGTCTGTGTAGTGATTTACAGGATATACTGTCGCCAGATCAAGCTCAAAAGAAGACGCTTCTGCTGAAGAAAACCACCACCATAACTCACAAACTATCTTCGCAAACTTCCGTATAATGCACCTTTTGTTCTGCATGGTAGCTCAAAATTCTGAATTTCTGAAAAAAACAAAAAATATCTGCACGAGATGGTCCCTGTGAGCAAATAAATGGTGAGCCAAAGATATCATCCTCACCTTCATACATCAAGAGTCTGCGCGAGCAAAATAAATTTGGCATAATATTATGACTAAAAACAATGTTGACATATTTGTTTTAAAAAATGCTTACATAAACACTAAATGCAAGCCTCGAGTACCGCAGTTTCTAAGAAAGAACACTATAATATAGACAGGACACCTCTGTAAAAATCAAAACAGAGTAATGCTGTAAAAATCAAAACGAGTTCAAAACCCTAGAGAAAAGACAACTAACAATGTTCCATGGAACATGGTGGGTTGCGTAGTGCAATGCAACCGGAATTGAACTTCAAAACCTCCTAAGAATCATGGAGACAACTCCTCAATGTAATAATGCCAACAAAAAGCTGACTCCTTTTATCATCTCCCTCTATTTTTTCCTTGGATCCTCAGTTCAGTCTCTGTTACCTCTACTGGGCATCCAACCATCAGGTACCCCCTCTTTCTGTGTGTGTGTGTGTCTTGCGTTTCTCATCAAAACCCAGATCTTCAATTTTCTTACCCCCCCTCTTTCTATATATATATGTTGTGCGTTTCTCATCAAAACCCAGATCTTCAATTTTCATCTTGTTGTTAATCACATGTACAGATTTGGTTTTTATTGTTGTTTAGACTAAAAGTTTGATGTTTTGTGACCTGTGCAGATGAGAAGTACTTTAGTTTACAGGTGATCAAGTGCAAGGATGATTCAAAGCAGTGTTGTAGTTTGAAATATTTCGTGCTAGTTAAAAAAATAAGATAAAATAATATTGTTTTATCTCGGTTTAAATTCTGTTTTATTTTGGATTTTTTGGTCTAATACCATCTAAAACATTCCAGATTCGTTCTGCCAGTTTTATTTTGGTCAAATAGTGATTTTTTTTAAATAATGAATAATTTTACAATATCAATCAAATCTCATAATCCAACCAATAGATTGAGATGAATTTTACAATGAATCTATTGGCATTTATATATATTATCTTTGAATTTTAGAGTAATCAGAAAATGTTTATAATCTTGTTCAAAAAAATTATTTTATTTTTAGATTTGAACCAAAAAAAATTGAATTAATATAATATATATATATATATATATATATATATATATATATATATATATATATAGATATATATATATATATATATATATAGATATATATATATATATACAACAAAATCTCAAAATAACATGTTGAAACACTCTAAAAATATTCTAAAAATAAAATATTATATTCCAATTAAAAAAACAAAATAACAACCCAAATATTATTGATAAATTTTTCAAAGTCATTTCAGTAGAGACCATCTGAATGATAATTTCTTTGATTGTCTTGATGGGACTGATGAGCATGGTAAATAGTTTACTACTCTATATTCCTGTGTTAAGAAGACTGGATGGCATGCGGCTTGACTACTGACTCATAATTGATATGTGAGAATTTGAAAATATGATTTGATTTTTGTCAGCATGGTAGTGTGACATACGACTGTAGAATGATGAGAGTGATGGGTCGTGTTACAAAAATAATATAAATTATATTATAAAGTTTTATTTACAAGTTTAAATTTTTCATGTGAGATGGTTCTTTAACATGGTATCGAGCTTTGTTGACCCAGCGGTTAGAGTTCAAATCTCACCACCCCCATTGTATTTGATAAAAACTAAGCACAAGATGATGTGGTCTTATGCAAGTTTCAAGCCCAAAGAGCTTTCACTTGAGGGAGTGTGTTAGAGAATAATATAAATCATATTATGGGACCTCACTTACAAGCTTAAACTTTTAGATAAAGATGGTTCCTTAACAGGATCGACACCTTGATATTGCATATTTTATTTTGGAATTCAAGAAATGAGTTTTACAAACTTGACATAAGTCCACTTAATTCGTTTCTGGCAGTACTAAATGCTTCATTGTTGATAAAAACGACGACATATTGAAGCTGAAGCTGCAGTGATGTGGGAAGGATGTGTCCTCCTTGATAAACATTTTCGAATACATTTGAGCTAGTGATTTGGGCATGTGATTTCTCAATTAATAACTCTGAATTCCTATCGTTCAAAATCAAAGGGTCATCAAGTCATTTTTTTATTAGATCCATGATGGTTCAAAATTACAAATCTAATGAAATTCATAGTGTTTTAAAAACTTATTTTTGTCTTTAATATTTCATATTTTTATGGCTCGTAAATTGTGGAGTCAAAAATTGAATGTTTCCAATTATAATTAGGGTTTCTTTCAAATAATAATGATTTATTATTCCTGAAAAAGTTTTTTTGTACCGCTTTAAGGGTTTTTTTATCCAAATATTAACAATAAATAATAATGATTTATTATTCCTGAAAAAGTTTTTTTTTACCGCTTTAAGGTTTTTTTATCCAAATATTAACATTATTTTTACTAATGTTTTAGATATTAACTTTTTTCGTATAGTTTTACCTAAATACTAACAGTGAATATTATGAATCCCAGAAAAATAAAAGTTTTGGTATTTTTTTGGAATATTGGCAATTTACAATCATATTGTAAACCCACAAACACAACAAAATAATTTTTGTGTTTAAGAAATCCATGTTAAAACACATTTTCTTTTAAAATCCGAATGTTGAAGATATGTTAGTGTATAATATTTGTTTAAAGTCCATAAGAAATAGTTTTCACATCCTTGATTCGATATGTTTTGATTTATTTTCGACGCTAGATCTTAATCATAAATAAGGTCAATATGACAGCAAAGCTTGCGTTAATCAAGCTGATCCAAGCATGTAGTAGGATTGCATGAACGCTATAGTTAAAGAAAAAATGATGCATATGAAAAGCAATTCATGAAGCATGATGAGATTGATAAGTCCATTGATAATCCCTGATTTCTATTTCATGGATATATCCATCTCGCAATATATGTAACAGAGTACAGAAATCACCACCGGCTATATATATCGGTGTGTAACCGGAAATCCTGCCATAAAATACAGTAAATTATGCACCGGCCGGAGAGCAAAATGTGCACCGTGCATTATACGAAATGGATGGGAGCGTTCGCTTGAATGCCTTCTCCAAGTAACTTTCTCCCTCCTCCATTGCGACAGTGTTCCTCTTTTTCACAACCTCTGTGATATGGATTTGCTGGCACACGGTTACATGCATTGGGATTTTTTGGACTGCATCCGGAATTGCCACCCTTACCAATAGCTCCATAGCCAACCACAGGAGTGGGAGAATTGGTGCCAGCAACAGTTGGTACACCGGCAAAACATGCACAGACCACCATCACGGTGAGCCAGAAAACCATCAATGTTTTCGACATTGTTCCGGCCGGATGGTGATCGATCGACGCACCGATGAGCACTGCTTGTGTTGACAGGAGGAGGCAGGGATTGAAGAAATGTCGAGGGCTGATCGACTGTATTTATACATAAGCCTTGCCTATAATAAAGCACCATTTATTTCTCTGGTTGGCCATTACATTCGCTGTTTCAGCGTGCATGAAATGTGTTCCAGGTGTTTTGATTCATTTACTGTTTATATTTAGATAGTATGCTCTCAAACATCACTTATTTTTCTTGAACCGAAGTTCATGATTTTTTTTTTTCTTGGTGTTTGCTATTTCTAGAGAT
>CM054998.1:4829062-4939647 GCA_029030765.1 Salix suchowensis
CTCTTGGACTCCCTCTTCATGGAAATTCATTGAGATTGTCTGAGAATACTGCTAACATATTGTCTGACTCTTATTATCTTCGTGTTATGAAGCTCTTTCATGTTGGGCAGTGAAGTTTCGTACTTTGCTGAGTGCAATATCTTTGTTATTTCAACTTTATAGATGATTATACAGATTTTCCCAGTTGGATGAGTGATTCTTCCATCTTAATCATGCATGAGCCACCGAGTTTTGTTTAATGATTAAGGGTTGGTATTACATGAAATTTACTTCTCACCGAGTTGTTTCAATTGTGACTCTGATTTGTCCTGCAGGAACTTCAGCCGCCCAAGAGGAAATTTTTATTGCAGGAATGCGGGAGGTATACCTGTGTTTACCTTTTCATCCTGTGTAAATGATCAAATTTGCGGTAAGAAAAGGAGTGGAACTGCTTTCGTTGGTATAAATGGACCATCATTTTGATGTCTCACTGGAGGGTTCCCCTGTCTCACTGCCATGAACCAGCTGTAAAATGAAGAGTCAGATACAGTGCTAAACAAACAAACAAACAGAGGAAAACATTGTAGTGAAAAGAACACTAATGAGAATCGACATACCAACGAGCTCATATGCTTCCATTACTTGAGGATCTTCCTCGTCTTCATACCCTACTTGTAATATACATGGTCCATTCACAGACCAAAAGGCTCTTAGACTTGCCTCCTGCAGCCATTCATTGGGTCCGTAAGTTTGTTTTGGCTATTTTTTACCATCTCACTTCCTGGCAGAAAAGGAAAAATAGAATGACTGTAATTTTACCTGCACTGTGATCAAGTATATAGATTCCAATGCTTCAACACGAATTGCAGGATCATTCCATGGCTCACGCTCAAAGGAGAGTACATTGCCAAGCTCAAGAGGCATTTTTTATGCATCTTCTTCACTATATATCTGGGAAAGACAACCAGATTAATGAGCCTTTTCAGCATATGAAAATAACATATGAATATATGATTTTAAATTTGGTACATATTGTACACCATATAAAAAAATTAAGTAGATAAGAAGCAAAACAAACCTCTAGTTTCGTCAGAGGACCTACAAAATGATCTCACCAGCTTCATAACAAATAGCCCTTGCATCTTCTCATCCTCAATCTAACAAGCAAGTGACATTACATCCATTTCTTGTTACTATTTTTGATATGGTAAATCATGGGAATCAAATCCATTACACACTCACACATCCAGAAAGTACAACGTAGAAATATATTGACAATCAATATGTTCAAATATCAAGGAATATAATCTAAAAAGTACCTGAAACAAGGACACAATACCAGAATCCAATTGAGTAAGGTTAACTAGTAGCATTACCAGCAACAGTGTAATGCTACTATCTGGTTTATACAATACATCCATGGCTGTTTTAATCATCACCCATTTCAACCATCTTTGCAGCTAAATTAAAGTTGAGTGAAAGATTAATAAGAGCTTCTGCTGCAGGTTCAGAAACCTCCTGAAAAATATTAGATCAAATTCCATCAATCCCAAAGCTTCTTCATTTTTAAGGCCAATAAACAAACCCAAACCTATGATAACCCTACTAATGCAAAACTGCAGTCGTGCAATCATCTGCACAGTTCCCCCCACATGCAAGGCTAGCCACGCATGAATGTAGTCCCCCTTTTGCGACTGCACTTAGCATCTTCCAACAAGTAAGAGAATGCACCTAAGAGCATTATAAATGAAACTCAAAACTTGCACCCAAACCACACAATTTAAGCAAGTCCTTACCAAAAAACACTAAATTATTAACAGGAAAGCTGACATACAGGAAATTTAACAAATTATATAACTTTTTTGTGATTTGCAAGTGATAACTGACATTAGCAACGTTTTTATCCTTAAGAAACTGAGATAATGAGGGAAGCACAGTACTGGCATGCTTGGAAAGAGACAGTAACCCATCCTCGGATCCAGTTAAGTGTCGAACTATTTCAACAGCTGCCTTCTTCACCTATAAACACCATTATTCGACTAATTAATATACAATAAAACAAAAATACAAGAAAAAGGAAAAATAACCCATGAAATAAAAAAGAAAAAAAAAAGAGTGAAACTTACAGGTGGGGAAGGAGAGGAAAGAAAGCCCACTAGTTCTTCAAGCTCCGTGGCCATGGCTGCTCTGTTGTTGTCTTTGGCATCAGCTCTGCTAGGGAGGGAGGCTGTGGAATCTTGTATGAGATACTGGGTTGGGCTTTCCTTTGCTTCGTGGCTAGTTTTTCATGGGCTTTGTCCCATGAGGGGTTTTAATTATGGGGAAACTACAAATCAATTCTCAAACTACACATTTAATTTCATTTAAGTGCTTCATTAGATTATGATAATGTTATCTTTTCGCTGAGTTGAGCATCGTATCAACCCAAGACATATCACCCTTCATGAGATTTTTACTAATACCATGTCTACAACTACCAAATAAATCAGACCTCAAATCTCCATTACATGTTGGAAATTCGCTAGCTTTATCTTCTTAAGAAATGGTTTGCAGACAAAAAAGAAAGAGGGTTAATGGCTGTAGAACTCATAGGTTATGTTCTACTTCAGTGTCCATGGATGGATTTCGATCTCATTATTGATATGGAGAACTGTGGAGGATGAAGTAATAAAATCGAGATGAGGATGTTTCACGTATGGTATTGAATGTCATCTGAACATGTCTAGGGTTTGTTTGACCAATTTCTCAGTGCTGTAAGTTGATGGTTGCATTGAGTAGTCAGTGTCACTGTGTCCCCAGCTCCCAGTTTCTTTTCCGGACATCGCTACTCTAGCTATGGAGTCTGCCACATGATGATAAGGATAAAGAAGATGAACCTGGCTTTGTAATTCGGTGGTTGCACGCATCAATTATGAATTATCTAACCTTGTTTTTTAGTTGCAGCATGTGGCTTGCTGAGGTATTATGATAATCATAAGAAAGATATTCTTGAAAATTGTATAGCATTGCCCTTGAAAAGGGAAGTAGTTGAAAAAACATTGAATCAATTACCAAATAAATGACAAATGACTTATCATCATAGCAGGTTTTGAGTTCGAGTCAAAACATGCATCTCTGTAAGAGCTTGTGATAACCAAAATTTTTATTATTTATCTGGACTCACAAAAGTATACTTTCCAGAGAATATGATTTCATGGAATTCACAAAAAAAAGTTACCAAAGAACATGGAGAACGTATAGATTTGCCCTAATCTTTATCCTCTTCTTTATATACTTCTTCGGTATAACTGGGGTGCTCAAGTTCTTATATACCATGCTAGCATTCATGATGCAATGTGTACTCTCTATTCTGTCGTCTCTTTCTAGTCGAATTTTTACGACTTGACTATTGCCAATTGAGCTACTAGCTCTCTTGTATGAAATGGCTTCATGATGCTAACCATTCCGATCTTCACAGATTCAATCTTATTCTCTTGACAATTTATGTTGTTCAAGTAAAAAAAATCTTTTTTTATGTTAGGAAACCTCATCCTGGAAAACATATTTTGTGAGATTAAGGAAGTGAGTAAAATTTTGATTGTCTTAAATTCTTATAAGAGATGTATGTCAAGGGAATCAATTATGTATTAATTAGAAAAGTAATTATGAGTTATAGATAGTAGTGTTTTAGTAGAACACTTATGCTTTCATACTTAGCCCTAATTTGTAGCTAGGTTTATTGTCTATTTAAGAGACAAGACACTCAAGAAGAAAGGGCATTCAGTTCCTATTCAATACAATATTAAACATGGTATCAGAGCCAAAATCCTAAACACAAAGGAAACCCTATTTTTTTTGTTTAAGGGGCTGCAGCTGACCCGACCCCCTTAGCATGCTGACCCCCTTCCCCGTGCTTTGTCCATGGCTCTCGATATCTTTGATTGTATTTTTCCTAAATACATCTGTTTCAATGCTTATGGTGTATTCTTTGGTTGTGGTTGGGTCGAAGAACAGCCCCTCGGCATCGTCTTGGTTTCTGGGCTGTATTTTTTAGAAACAAGGCTCTCGCGTGGTTGTAGCGCGTGGTTGTAGCGTCGATTCTCTTCCGTTCTAGCGTGATTCTTGGTTGTGGGTTGGGTCGGAGAACGGCTCCCTCGGCATCGTCTTGGTTTTACGGGCTGTATTTTTTTAGAAACAAGGCTCTCACGTGGTTGTAGCGTCGGTTCTCTTACGTTACAGCGTGATTCTTGGTTGTGGTTGAGTCCGTTGACACACGAAGATTTTTTTAATCCTTGTGTGGCGGGACAATTTTTTTTGGTGTGTTGGCACTGTCGGTGGTCATCGACTTCGTGGGTTTTCTATTTCGGTGGTTGTCGTGGTGGATGAGTGGGGTTTACTACTCTGTTTCTGGTTTGCAGTGACACCTTCGGCTTTCTCCTTTGTTTTTTGGGCTTGCTTCCTTTGGGCTATCTTAGCCGGACTGATATTACTATTTAGTTGACAAATTGATGCTTCTTGATTGACTAGCATCAATTTGAGGGGGGATGTCAAGGGAATCAATTATGTATTAATTAGGAAAGTAATTATGAGTTATAGATAGTAGTGTTTTAGAAGAACACTTATGCTTTCATACTTAGCCCTAATTTGTAGCTAGGTTTATTGTCTATTTAAGAGACAAGACACTCAAGAAGAAAGGGCATTCAGTTCCTATTCAATACAATATTGACAGTGTATATTTTGACTCAAACTCAAAACTTGTTATGCAAATTATAAATTCTTTGTTATCACAACATGTCTCTTGCGACAAGTAATCTCTAAAAATATTATTTTAGCTATGATGAACATGTATTTTTAATATTATTTTAATATATTTCTATAAAAAAATCTCAAATCATACTGCGAATATAGCTATGCTGAACTTGTGGCTATGCCGTGAAGGGTATTAATTTTTGGTTTCATTGCGACTTGCAAGGCCAACATAGACTTAATATATATTATTTTCGGCATTTCATCGTTCGAGCCCATGCCCTTTAAGACTGTTAAAAGACGATTAAGAACATATTTTGTTTTTTTTTTATTTTATATAAATAGCTAAATGGACTCCATATATATATATATATGTTTGTTAACTAGTAGTAGTATGATTGTTTGTTGGTGTGTGGTGATTTCTGAAACCATTTTTATTTAATCTTGCAATAATCAGAATAAATATTTACATGGATTCAATTTTTTTAGTTTTAAATAAAAAAAACATTTAGCCAATTTTTTGTATTTATACATTTTTTTTTAGCGAAAACATGGATTTCTTGTATAACCATCATGGTATTTTTGAGAAAACAAATAAATTCTTTTGCCAAACCCTCTTCCCTATTCATGTTTTATTTTGGCAAAAAATTATTTTCTAATTAAATAATTTTTAAACATTTTATTTTAATAATATTAATTAAAAAAATGGAAGGCTAGGTGCCATGGCTCTATAGGCCTAGCTAGGTGCCACCTTTTATTTTTTATGATTTTTTTTGTTAAAAAAAAAAAAAAAAAAAAAAAAACTAGGTAGAATACACTCTCTCTTTTTTTTTTTAATTTAATAGGCAACATGTTGTCCACTAGTCCATTAGAGAAATATCGTATCATCGCTTAGTTCAGCTGCAGCCATCAAAAGTGAATAAATAGTGAAATGTTAAATGTGAAGTAATATTTTATTATATTGTTTTATTTTTATTTTTAATTATTACAGCATGAGATTATTCCAATTACTCCTAAGTTTCTGTTCAATCAATCTATTGTTTATATTGAAAACCCTAAAGTATAAATTCTATATTTTGCTGCTGAATTTGGACCATCCCATCATCGAATAAGTCGTCAGAAATATAAATAATCTTCTCAGTACATACATGTAATGTGAAGTCTTTTTTTCTAGCATCTTTTAAATAAATTTTTATTCAACATGTAACCAAATATTTTACTTTTCAAGAGTCAAATTTCCACCTGGAAATAACTAAAAACCTATATAAACCAAGCACTACCTTTAACCTAAAATAAATTAAGCATATAAAATCAATCAAGCAGTTTTACTTCATATATAGTCACCAAGAATTGTGAAAAGGTGTCATTAGATATATAATTATACAATGGCTTATCTTTTTTCTTCTATACTTGTGATATAATCAAGAAAATAAAAAAATTAAACTATCTATTAGGTGGCCTAGTAATAAGAGATTAGAACTGAGTTTGTTTTCCCCGTGATCTCAGGTTTGAGCCTTATAGTTACTAATATGATGATTACTAGAAATTTATATAGTTGTTAACTTTAAAACTCATAAAATTAGTCGAGGCATGTGAAAATTATATATAACTTTTGTGTATTGAAAATTCAGATCACTTGTCAATTTACAATTTGATAAATTAAAGTAAAATTTTATTGACTCAATTATAAAGATAAAAAATATTTTTTTCAATACAAATAATGTTGCAAAGAAAGGACATGGTACTGGTTGAGCGTGTTATTAAGATTATTTTTTAAATTATTTTTCTTTTAGATTTGTTAATGGAATAGCACATGAAAAGAATTTAAAAAAATATAAATAGATAAAAACTTTTTTAAAAATCACGCAATGAATAATGAGAATATTATAAGGTAAGTTACCCACTGAAGGAACGTTCACTAGGGGCACGTGGTCACTGTTTCCTCTATTTATTAAACAACTAGCGACATTGCAGGATTGCCGCTCAGACAAAACCTCTTCACAGCTGTTGATAGCTGTCCAATCTTCCCCAATGTGACCCCACTGCATGCCTCCTCTCAGACAGAGAATGGACATTTTCAAGATTTTTAAGAGTTTTCCTTATAATATTATCATTGGCAGCCATGGGATCGAAAGAAAGAAAGATTTCCCTTTTAATGATGATGGTGTTCTTGCTCTTCTTCTTCATCTTCTTGTGTCTTTCTTTCCTTACACTCTCTCCAGCATTACATTATCAATCCAGTTTCTGATATTTACATGTAATAATTCTGTAATAGATTGTTTTATAGATTTCTCTTCCTGATTTCCTTGAATTATAATCTTTTTGTGTCATTTGGGATTGTTACACATTGTTAGTGCTGTTCTTGTTGTTGCATTATAACATTCGGTAATGGCACAATTACCTCCAAAAATACCAAACGTGACCCCAAGTTGGCCAGACTTTTCTCATAAAAAATTACCAGTAATTGGAATTATGGAGACATCACCGCCCCATGATGGTAATATCATCACCGCCGCCGCTGCTACATCCACCATTGTTACAAACCCTTCGTGGGTTGACGAGTTTCTCGACTTCTCGTTGACGAGACGTGGGACACATAGGAGGTCGGTGAGTGACTCCATTGCATTCCTGGAAGAAGCACCGACGATGATAGAGAAATGTCGCGGCACAGGTGCACCGGGAATAGGGTCGGGACAAAACAGCAGCAGTGATTTTGACAAGTTTGATGATGAACAGCTTATGTCCATGTTTAACGATGATATTTCCGACGCTGTGGCAGCTCCGAATTCTAGCTGTACACCTTCTTCGCCGTCTGATCACAGCAGCTTTAAAGATGAGAAAGAAGCCATAGCAGTAGTGTCTAAGCAGCGGCAGAAGGTGAGGAATGAGAATGATGAAGGGAAAATGTCCATCTGAATGGGAGACACCAAGCGCTGCAACCGATCCTGCTACTACATCTAATGAACGGAAAATCGATCCCAAGAGAGTTAAGAGGTAAGCATCCACATAGCACCAATTATTTATTTTTTTAATCTTCGAAGCATCGTTTTTATTGGGATAAATTAATTAAATTAGCCAAAGGTTAAACTCAAATGAAATTGATTCTGACCCTTCTTCTGATTTGCAAATTATATGATAATTTGTGCAATTTTAACCTCTCTTTTTTTAATTTTTGTAGCTTCTTTTGAAATAATGTGAAACCACAAATGCTGTTTCATTTATATGGATGTCAGTTAGTTTAGGTATCTTTAACATGAAAAGAAAATGTCAAGATGGGAAAGAGAAACTCAAGTATATTTAGCTTGACAAAAAATATTTAGGTTATATTAATGCTAAATTATCAAAAACTAAACTTGAGTTTATTTTATTTTATAAATTGAACTTAGTTTCTAAATTTTATTTTATTTTTTTTATTTGAGTACTTTAAATTATTTTTTCAATAAAAAATATATTTTTGTTAATTTTAAAACACGATATGTATGTATTGTGAAAATAAGTGGTTTGAAAAAACAAAATAATGGAGAGACAAAAACGGACGTGGAGCCTTGTTTGTTTGGTTTTTGTACCAAAAGATAGTTCATGGTACTCCAATAAAAAAAAAATCTCAAGAGCTTAAACTCAGTTTGACCAAAGTTCGGAATAAGTTAAGGTAATTGAATCTTAGATGTATATACTAGCTAGATAATAAATATAATAAATATGGTTAATTTAGGACGTAGAATTGCAAATGCAATGAGAAAGAATCATAATGTTTTAACTTATTTATTTATTTGCATTATTAGAATCTTGGCAAACAGACAATCTGCTCAAAGATCACGGGTGAGGAAGCTGCAGTACATATCTGAGCTTGAACGTAGTGTAACATCATTGCAAGTAATTTTCCATGAACCCTAACTAATTCTCTTGCAAAACATCATAATTATGCTATTTTTTCATGGTTTGAAATGTAATAGTATGTTTTTGATTTTGTCTAATTTTGTGCTTAATGAAGGCTGAAGTCTCAGTCCTGTCACCAAGGGTTGCATATCTAGACCATCGAAGGTTGCTTCTAAATGTTGACAACAGTTCTCTTAAGCAAAGAATCGCTGCACTGGCTCAAGATAAGATCTTCAAAGATGGCAAGCTCATAAAACTCTTAATCTCATCTTAATCGCGAAATATATAATCTTAGCATGAGTTTCAGTCCTAGAAAAGTTATAGGGGTAGGGTTTCTGCAGCTATAATCCACTTCATAATTAAAGCAACTGTTACTGCATGTTCTTTGTTATCCCACAAATAGTATTCAACTCCATTATTTAATACATGACACGTGAATTGATCCCATTTTGTTCTATAAATTATTAAGGAATCAAATTTTAACACATGATCAATCCTTGTTTTTTAAGTTTTTCTCAATTTTCTCTGGGGGAGGGGACCGAAATTGATGAACTGAGGTGGGAACTAATTAATATATTTTATTGCTTTGGTCTACATCTATAATATTTTTTTCTTTCTTGCCATGCTCAAATGTATTGAATGGTGGAATTTGGAATCAAGATTAGTGGTCACTGTTTAAGAATAATATAAATTATATTTTATAATTTCACTTAACAGCTTGAGTTTTTAGATAAGATAGTTTTTTAACATGATATCAGAATTTTGTTGACTCAACAATCATGAGTTTGAATCCCTACCATCTCATTCTATTTGATAATATAATTCAAATAGAAAGATTTTTACTTGAAGGGATGTGTTAGAGAATAATATAATTTATATTCTAAAACTTTCACCTAACCGATTAGGGCTTTTAAGATAAGATAGTTTATTGGTAATAACATTGTCGTTGTTAATATCAGATTGATCTAACTTGCTGATTTGGAACAAATGCAGCTCATCAAGAAGCGTTGAAGAGGGAGATAGAGAGGCTAAGGCAAGTGTATCATCAACAAAACCTCAAGATGGAAAATAATTCACCACGATCAGCATCTTCAACCCCATCAAATGATCCCACAACTCCTTCTACTGATAAAGAGCAGCAGCTACTTCAAGTTTAGGTCCTGTCCAGTGATTTTCAGGAAATGGGACAGTGAAAGTAAATTCTCTTTATCATTGGACAGCAAGAAAATGGTAAAGGGTGACATATGATTCTTTATCATACTAGTCCTTACAAAATAATGAAGAAAATATTGGAACATCTCAAGGATCCAAAAGTTTGTGGGTTTGGAATATTTCGGTGTTCGATAGTAAAGCTAGCTAGAGTTCACTGCTCACTTGACGATGCTTGAAACAATCACTGGAAGAAGTAAAGCCACGAAGATGTTGAAGAGCTAGGGCTAAAATCTTGGTGCTCTCTCTGTGCTGCTGCTAAGTTGTGCACTCACGTGCAATGTTCACATCTGACAGGGACCACTCAAGTTTCATGATTGGATGGATAGCACAGAAAATCATGTGCATCTGTGATATAAAAGAGCCCAAAAGAAAAAGCTGCTGATTTTATTTTTTAAAACAGAAAGAAAAATAATATTTTCTTGCTTTAAATTAGGAGGAGGGCTGCATCTTTGATGTTGTCTATTCTTTTGTAAGTCATGTCAGGAAGGTAGAAGATGATGATTTAAGGGTGTGTAAGGAAAGGGTGGCTGTCAAGGGGAGTGGTGTTTTCGATACTTTGATGTCAGAATTTCTGTTCTTTTTCTGTCATTTTTTTGTAATAATTTTTTTTTATCAAATTATTACTAAAAAAACATTAAATAAAAACAGATGTTTATTTTCAATTGTATATATGGTAAAATTTATAAAAATTGGGTTGTGTTGATCATGGATTTATTCCAAAGTTTACATCTACTTTGTTAGAGAATTGGCATTTATAAGGTGAGAGATTTTACAAGTAATTTGGGATAAAGGTTTTATTATATCATATTTCTTTTAAAATTTTTATGATCTATTATTATTTTGTTATAGATTGTGTGATCATATGATTATGAGATTCTCATCAATTTAATAAACATGAAAAATAACAATAGGATTCAGGCAAAAAGCATTTTCCATTCTGAGTGAAGCATTTGTAATTGTTGGCTTCCATGTAGGAGCATTTTTTATTTTAATTTTTTGTAAGAGGGGGGTAAAAGCCCAAAAACAACTGCTTACAAAACAATAGAACAGGAGCTCACAACATTACTAGCATCCATAATAAGAATATCTTTAAGGAAGTTAAGAGACTCATTATAGACATGGAGGTCAAAGCCAAGATTATAATTTTTGGTACCCAAAACATCAGCAGCTATATTTTATTCAAGGTAAATATATTTAATTGTATAACATCAATAATCATGAAATCTTTCATTTTACAGGACATGATGTTGTATCGAGGGTGAGTTGAAACCGTAGCATAAGTTAAAAGAGTGACAGCAACACTAAAGTTCCACTTAATCTCCACATCCTAGTATTCATAGTTTCAAACCAAACTAAACCCCTAAAAAATACCCTATAATTGAATCCAAGCCCAGTTGAGTCATGTAATACACCGCTGGCACCACTAAGAATGCAGGAGCTTTTGAACTATAAATGCTTAGCAATGATTTTCTGTTAATAAATAGGGATAAGAGTTCAGGTTTTGCTGGCTCTTACATCAATCTTCCCTCAAGCCATGAGTAGCAAGAGTCTAGATCTTGAATCTGGGTACTTTTGCTACCCCTCCCCTGTTTGCAGCAGAGAGCAAGCAATGGTTACGTATTTCTGTATCACAAAATGATCAGGACAGAAGATAGATGATTCAGATTATATGTATCGAAAAATGACTTTAGATGAATCCTTCTTGGAAATACTTTTTCAAGTTTTAATTGGCATACATATTTTAAAGATGTCCTCAATAATCTTCTCAATTGGGGTTTCCAGACTGTAAATGTTAAGGGAGACCTTGCTCGCATATGTTTTTTTCGTTGATGATAATAAAGAAAATGGATGCAGTTCATTCAATTCATCTAATGTAAGAAATTAGAAAAATATGCCATAGAAACCACTGCTTGTGCCTTCATTTTCCAACCCTTGTTCATATCAATGGCAGAATCAAATGGGAGAATCATTGGCATTAATGGCTGCGATTATGAGTTTCAATGTATTATCTTATATATATTTTTTACTGCCTATATTAGAATATTAGTCGTTAATGTATTAGCTGTGTAGTTCTCAAAGGACTTGGTGTGATGGTGAAAAATTTGAGATATTGGTTTCGAATTAGGCGTGTATCTCTTGTAAAAACGTGGAAGAACCGGGATTTTACTTGCACACCTGGATCCACAAAATATATTTTCCAAGAAAAAATACGCTTTTAGAAAAGAAAGGTTTCATTGAATCCAAAAAAAAAAGTTTTAGCTGTGTATATTCCCTACAAAAAAATAGATTGTACAGCAACTCTTAATGGAAAGATCATGAAGAAAGATTCATTCATTCAAGAAATCTGTCAGTTCTTATGTAGCTAGATCTTGCTGCTTTTCTTAGTGTTGTCAAGAGTCAATCTGCTGTACCCGTGGCTGATGCTGCTGGTTCTGCTTCTCCAGCTGCTTCTGAAGATGTGATGCAAAATGTTGTTTCCCTGGCTGATAGCTCGGTTGTCGCTGCTGGTGCTGGTGGTTCCGCCGCTGCTGTTTCTTCAGGGGGGGGCTACTCCTGTGGATAATAAATAAAAAAGATCAGAAGATAAATTGTGGTTGTTCCGCCGGTAATTTCAAAGAGGCCCAGGATGCTAGAAAGCCGTCGTCTACCAGGATCGTCATCGGGCTCTGAGGCCAAGCGCTTGCAGGAGGAGGTCAAAGAATTTTCAGGGTCTTCTGAATATACCGTCACAATATTTTCCGGGAGAATCTTTAATGCATTTCTCAGATATGCCACAAAAAAGGAGCCTCCATCGCAGCCAACCTCTGCTGCTGTCGTCCTTGATTTCTCAATATCAACAGTTGCTGGATCAAACATTTCCTGTTCCTCGTGAATAGTGCCACTCTACCAAGAAGTTTCAAGTTAAGACTCTGTAGCACTAATTGCCTCAGGACTGGTCTGTTAGCTTCAGATTCATAGTTTTTCAAATAATTGGAATCTGTCAGTGTTAGCATTCAGCATATCAGTTGTATTATTTGCACTGAAATTCGTCAGACTGAAATTGATGATCAACAGGGATAACTTCAATGCTTCACTACTTATGGGCATTCTATTTGTAACTATTTTTCTAGGCTCTAACCTCATAAGCTATGTTGTGTCACATTGGGAGGATGAAATATTGTGTCACAAGGATTAATCCAATTGTATTATCGTTTCTCGTGATCAATAAGCATTCGCCGGAGGATGAAATTAACATATCAATGATAATTTTCGCATCACCACACAGCATTACTCAAAACGCATACACATTTTGAAGTTGAAAGGAAAAGGTCAAGGAACTAATTTGACATGAAACCTCAATTCTAGAAGTACTTGACAAACTTTCAAAACATATATCAGCACATATATTACATTACCATATGTGAAATGTCAAAACCTGCATCAGCTATCTTACATAAAAGGGATCTTCTTTACCTACATCATAACAAAGTCGAACAGACTTGCAAGCGATCATCCTTCTGTTGGACCACATTCTTCCATCGGATCACATTCTTCAGCAGGAGGACCTTCTACAACTGGGACACATTCTTCAGCAGGAGGACCTTCTTCAGCAGGAGGACCTTTTACACCTGGGACACATTCTTCAGCAGGAGGACCTTCTACAACTGGGACACATTCTCCAGCAGGAGCACCTTCTACAACTGGGACACATTCTCCACCAGGAGCACCTTCTACAACTGGGACACATTCTTCAGCTGCAACACATTCTTCAGTTGGAACAGATTCTTTAGCAGGAACACAGTCCTCAGAGGCAACACATTCTGACATATCTAATGCCTTTCGCTCTCCAAACATTTCCTTCAGGAGGTAGAAATTCTTCTCAACAACCAGTAACTTGTCACCCAGTAACTTAACGGTATCCTCATATCCTTCAAACTTAAGAATGCACTCTACTTCAAATTCCTTAACCATCTTCTCAAACAATAAACGGTTCAGCCTTTCTTCTTCCTCTTGCTTCAGGCGTTGCTTCTCCAATTCTGTGGTACTCAAGACAAGACCTCCAGACCCAGTATCCTTGTAAATCGGTTCTTCAGGTACTTGGCATTTTGCTCTGTACTCAGCAAATGCCTTGTGCGTCTCCTTCAAAGCCTTTCTATAGCCCTCTAAGAGATCTCCCATCATATATAGTTCACGTTCAAGCCTATAAATATCCAACTGGCTTTTCCGCTGCTCTTCCATCTTGGCCTTCTGCAATTGCTGAATAAAGTTATCACGCTGCTGCAACTCATTAAACAACACCTGATTATGCATATTTATTTGCTGACATGACTCTTCCTTCTGCTCCATCATCATCCTAGCTTTTCCCATCATATGCTGCATCTCCTCCTCAAATATATCAAAGTCTGAATAAGGCTTTGTATCCCAATGTCCATCACTTCTCATCCTCTTATTACTACCACTAAGTGAGTGATGAGGCATATCGCTCTCAAGATGGTCAATCACCCTCTTGCTCCCACCAGCATTACCAAAAAGCGAAGAATCACCAGGAATTGTCTCTGTATCAACCCTAGAAACAAGAAACTCCCCTGGCGATACATTATCATGTATTTGGACCCCAGAACTAAAAGGAACTTGAGCTGATCCCATTGCCTCTAAAAGATTCTCAGAGTTTACCACCTCCAAAATACTCCTTTTGGATGAGATGTGAAAGCCAACATCATCATCATCCTCTTCTTCCTCCTCCTCCTCCTCCTCCAACTCCTCCTCCCTTGCTTGCTCCTCTGTCTCCTCTTCTTCTCCTTCCTCTTCTTCTCCTCCCTCTCCTCCCTTTCCCTCTTCCTCTCCGTCTACCTCAACCTGCTGTTTCTTCTCTTCCTCACATGTCATCCCCCCAACTTGATTAAGACTACACGGCTGCAGAAAATGCCCATCCATACTGTTCTTTCCCCACTGGCCCTGATCTTCTTCCTCTTTCCTCTGTTCAAAACTCATCAAGTCCTCATCACCGACATTCTCCTTCCCCTCTCCCTCATTCTCACCCTCTTCCTTCCCTGAATTATCCATCCCTCCAAGACTCAACTCAATTTTATGCTCCTCTAACACAGAGGATTCACCTCTAAACTCCTCATCCATCTTCACATCATCATCTTTCTTCACACTATCTTCCATCTTCACAACCCCATCCGTCTTCAAACCCACCTCCTCCGTCTTCAAACACTCCTCCTCCTCCTCGCCTTCCTTAGTATCAATCTCCATTTTAACACTCTCCTCCTTCAACAGCTCCTCTCTTTGGCATTTTAACAAGCATTGCAAATGCGAGGCATAATAGCAATTCCCTAAACTAGGCGATGCATTCAACTCTTTCTCCACCATATACCAAACCATACCAGCCCAATCCAACTTCTCAAAGTTCCCTTCTTTGATCAATTTAATCCAGTTCAAAATATCTGGCGGCATCATCCATGTATCCTCATGTAACAAAATCCAATTCGACACCAACTCCTCTATAAACCCAATTGACTCCGCACTCTCCTTCACCTCAGATGCTCCATCTACTACATTCCCCTTATCTTTCTTCACAGGCAACTTCAAAGCACGCCCTAAATCAGCCCGATTCACCATAATTTTCACTTCATTAACATAACTGCCCCGCATCGCAGGGTTATAACCAGCAATCAATTGAGCAAGCAAATCAGCACGAAGAAGAGTATCAAATTGCAGATGCACAAAATCCCACAAACCCAACTTTTTCAAGAGGGTTTCATGCGAAGCAAAGTCTAGGGCTTTGTTGGGCACAAAGGGGATTGGTTTTAGGGTTTGGCTTAAAGTTTCGAGCTTTTTTTCTGACTTTTTAACCTGCACGCGTCGTTTTTTGTTAGCCTTTCTGCCTTTCCGGACACCACTTCCACGACGGGAGGCGGCCGCGGTGGCGGGAGAGAGAACGGTGAGGTCTTCAAAGTCGTCGTGGTTTTGGTTTGTTGGGTCATCTTCTTGCGGGTTAGGGTTTGGGATTTCTAGGATAAGGATCTTGGGAAATTGAGCATCATCATCAGGTAAAGTTTCTTGAATTTGATCCGGGTTAGGGATGTGAGAGGGAGAGTTTGAGTGTGGGTTTGGATCTTGAGGGAGAGAAGGAGACGAGGCCATGGGAGTGGGGTGTGCTGTGAGACAGTACTGGTCGTTTTGGGGCATAATCTAAGTACATATATTAAGGTTGAATTTTTATGGATTGCATTTCAAGCAGCCTGTTTCCAATTTATTAAAATTATTTTAATATATTAAAATTAAAAAAATATATTATTTTAATACATTTTCTAACTTAAATATCTTTTAAAAAAAATAAACTAATAATATTTTCTTAAATACCCTTCCAAATCTTCACAGGTGAACATTTTGAAAAATAGCACCTATGCTTTTACTTTTACATGTGTAAACATGTTTTGATTTGAAATTTGCCTCTCAAATATTTCAAGTGTAATTAAAGAAATAGATTTTATAGCTATAATGTTTATGTTTTAATATTCAAAAATATTTTCATGCTAATGTTTTACATTTCAAAGCATAAAAAAATTATTTCAAGTAGTTTTTAAGAATTGTTTGGTATTATAGTGTAATATGTTTCGTTAAAACATTTTTTTATATATGAAAATAATATTTTTAAAAAAAATATTATTTTATTTTTTATATATACATAGTAAATTCATTAAAAAAACATATGATATTTTTAAAAAAGCATTCAAAAATAAAAATTATATCTTATTTTAATTTTTATATATTAACATATTAAATACATTGAAAAAACATATGATATTTTTTGAAGATAAATATTTTTTATAAAAAAAAGCATTCAAAAATAAAAATTATTGCATTTTCAAATAGTTCTTTATAAAACTTATTTTTAATAAATTAAAGATATTTACATATATATATATATATATATATAAGATTATATATATATATATATATATATATATATATATTGAAGCACAAATTACTCAAGGATATAATTCATTGATGATGGGGTATCAAGATATTCAAGATTACAGAATCAAATTTATGAGAATCTCATGTGTCTTAATGTCTATTTGGTAGTGTGGTTGAAAATATTTTTGAAAGTGTTGTTCGTTTAGAAATACATCAAAATGATATTTTTTATTTGTAAAAAATATTTTTGATATAAGTACATGAAAATGATAAAAAAAAAACACCAAAAAACTTTAATTTAAAATAAAAAATTAAATTATTTTCAAAAATATTTTTGAAATAGAATGTCAAACAGTGACTTAAGATATTATGTTACTCATAAAATTTGAAACACGGTAAATTTATGATGCCACGACATTTAAGTATTTTTTTATAAATCAAATGCCCCCATCTTTTATATTAAATTGTCTAGCATGCTTTTGTTTAGCCAATAAGTATCATAAAATATGAATTTTGATATTAATATATTTTGTTCATGTAATCTAAGACTACAATGATAAAATTAAGGTGTTCATCTTTTTTTATAATGAATTAATATGTATTTTAAATAATTTGTTATAAATTTATTATTGTACTTTATATTTATGGAATTAAATTTATTTCTGATTTTTTATTCAATATGTTAGTTTTGAAATTCAAGTAATTCGTATGCTTATATAAATAAAAAGATAAACATCTTATTATCAAATTAGATAATAAGATACATTGAAAAAAGCCTTTCCATTTTCCTCAGTCCCTCGTAAGGACTATTATTTTATCATCATTGTGCGAGGGCGTCAATGACTTTCTTACCGGCGGCAACATATATCTTTTAATTATTAGAATATAGTTTTAGAGATTTCATGTGTTTTAATTTGATTATATAATTTATCTTATTATATTACGCCTTGTGAGCATGTTCATTAGAGCATTGCAATTCCATATTATAAAAATAATAATATAGAAGTGAGACAACTATATTTCAAAAAATAAAGAAATAAATTATTTAAATTATAGTCATGATCAAGTCTAATAATTACTTTTATTTTAATCAAATAAAAAATAATTACTTTTAAAAAAAATACATTTTTCAGAGTAACCTGAAAACAAATCTTAGAAAGTATAAAATTGGATAAAAGTAATAAAGGTATAGGGATAAACATGTAATATAAATAATAAAAGGCGAGTTAACCTAAATTAACTCGCAAACTCATAGTTTATGTCATAAGTTTAGGATCCCCAACAAAAAAATTTAAAAAAAAATCATAAAAGAATTAACAATGAGAATAATGAGGTCTCTAAGGAGCATGACATGATGACAAAATTTTTGAGATTTGCACAGCAGGTCTTCAGTTTGAGTTAGAGTGTACACCTCTTGTAAAAGTATAGGACAGTCGGGGTTTTACTCGCTCATCCGGACCTATAAAATGTGTTTTCCGAGAAGTGAGGTTTTCTCGAATCCAAAAACAATATGAGAAGAATGGGAATACACAAATTAAAGGGTACATTTGATCGAATGGTGAAATTAAAAAGAGATTTTTTTAAAGAAATCTTAGAAAGTATAAAATTGGATAAAAGTAATAAAGGTATAGGGATAAACATGTAATATAAATAATAAAAGGTGAGTTAACCTAAATTAACTCGTAAACTCATAGCTTATGTCATAAGTTTAGGATCCCCAACAAAAAATTTAAAAAAAAATGTAAAACCTCCAGGCGAAAAATTATAAATTGACTAGTTTTATGTAAAACAAAAAAAAACAAATTCGTAACTCTTGATTGGGTTATCAAAAAATTATAAAATTTTGCGTGAAACCTTCTAATATGATACCTTAGCTTGGGTTAAAATTTCAGAATTTTTAGAGAAATTCGAAAATTTGACGAAAAATCACAATTCGACTAGTTTTATGTTATTGGATGTAATTTTCACTCCGACCATCGGATTGAGCTGAAAATTTTTGAGGAACCTTAAAATATATTGAATAAAATTTGGTTAAAATTTTAAGATGAATGGAGCTCGGTAGTGCTAGAAAAAAATAAAATAAATATAAATAAATAAATAAATAAATAAATAAAATCATTAAGGGTAAAATTGAAATTAGCCATTGAAAACACATATATAAGCTCTCCTTCTCTTCTAAGCACTGCCGAATGGGCAGAAACAAAAGAAAAGAGTGAAGAGAAACAGGGCAAACGTGAGAGAAAGAGAGGAAGAGAGAAAAGTTAGGGAAAAACACAAGAAATTGAGAAAATACCTTTATAAGCTTGCAAGTTCACCCTATAAAGCACTAAAGCAAGTGAAGGAAGGAGGATTTGAGAAGGCAAATTCAGCTAACCTTGGAAGAGAAGAGAAATTGGAAGAAAAACAATAGGTAAGCATGAAAAGTTTAGATTTCATGTTTGATTTAGATGTGTTCTTAAGCTTATTTGATTAAGTTGGGAAGTAATTTCATGGAGTTTTACCTTAGTTTCCCTTAAATCCTAGATTTTTTGAACTTAGGGTTCTTATGTGAATTTGGGGGAAATAGGAGGGGAAGGAAAAATGATGAAATTGAAGTGGAATAAAATGAAAATAAGTTGAAATAACAAGTAAATGAAGAAAAATTTGGAGGAGGAAAAAGAAACACCACATTTGGCCAAATGAAGAAAAAAGTGGGAGAAGGAGTTTTGATGTTAATGTTTAGAAACAAACCATGTTTAATCATGATAATTGAAAATGTAAGACTAAATGAAGAGATAACATTTAAATTGAGAAAATAATAATAATAATAATAAGTAAATTCAAATTAAAAGAGAAATCAACTAGTTAAAAGAAAATATGAAGACAAGATGTCTAGATTGTGTTTGAATATAGTATCTAGATAAAATGTATAATATGATGTGAGGGTATAAAGAATAGAAGAATTATTTGATGGAGGAATTATGAACATAGAGTAAGCAAAGAAGTAACTTGAGTTAAATATGAGGTTGTATGTAAAATAATGATGTTATATTTGAGAATGAATTTTATTAGAACAAATTACAAATAAAAAATATTACGTGCTTTGTGTTTCGGCACGTAAGAAAAAATATTGATGGACTAATGATATAATGACACTTGATTGATTCAGGGAGTTGTGTCCCGGAGCGAGTTATCGGACGAGAGGAGCCGGGTCATCTCGAGCGGAAGGTAGGTGATTCATCACCTTAGTTTATAATTTTTAGTTTCCCTAGTAATCTATGTTGCTCATTTAATTGATATTAAACGAATGGAGCAAATGAATAAATTGAGTTATGATTATGTGGATTACTGGTAAATATTGTGAAATTACCGGTTTTGTTGGCTAATAAAAGAGGTTAGCCGGATGCTGGGTAATTCAAATGGAATTACCGGACTGATTGGCTAATAAAAGAGGTTAGCCGGATGCTGGGTAATTCAAATGGAATTACCAGACTGATTGGCTAATAAAAGGGGTTAGCCGGATGCTGGGTAATTCAAATGGAATTACCGGGATTGATTGGCTAATAAAAGAGGTTAGCCGGATCTTTCGGGTAATTCAAATGGAATTACTAGATTGATTGGCTAACAAAAGAGGTTAGCCGGATGATGGGTAATTCGAATGGAAAGTACTTGGATCTATTGGTGATCGAGAAAGGAAACCAAATTTCGAGTAATTATATGAAAATGCTAGATTTATTTGGTAATTAAGATGAGTGAGTCTGGATTGGTAAATTTTGAAAAGATTATGTAAATTAAGGGATTAAGTTAGGCTGAAGTGAAATTATTAAATTTCAAAGGTTAAGAGTAATTAATTAATATTAGAATAATATAGTGAATAAGTGACTTAATATTGTTATTGTTGAAACAGGGTACATTGCGAGGCGATGCGGGACCATTAGATATAGGAATACTCCTGTTTTTGAATTACTATTTTGGAATGTAATATTCATGTCGTTATTTTGAGTGTACATCCTTTTGTGTTGTAAAAAATTAAGTAGAAGGTGTAATATGTAGTGGATGTATTATGTATATGTATAGTTGTTAGTATGATCAAATCATCTTCAAAATGATAAGATAAGATTTATTATAAATATATTATGACTCTTAATCTTAAAGTTGTATTTATGTGGTTTAAAGGCTTATAAATAGTTAGTTAGCATTTATTACGTATAATGATGAATTTGTTTATCTTTTGAATTGTTTTGGTAGTACATTTATGTTAATTTACTAATTGATATTATGAGACTTGCATATATTGATAAGTATGAATATTGAGTTATTGTTTGATGAGAATGTGATCCAGGATGATTGGATCAAGATGGAAGTTGTAATGACATATAATAGAAGTGTTGTCAATAACTTGGTATCAACAAAAATAGAGGAAACTCTGCCGAAATTTCAAAAAAAAAAAAATCCCATAATTTAGACATTATTAACCAACACATGACATTGGTAAAGAAATATTGGGAGAATTCATGATATTATAATTTGAGGGTGTTACAAAAAATCATAAAGGAATTAACAATGAGAATAATGAGGTCTCTAAGGAGCATGACATGATGACAAAATTTTTGAGATTTGCACAGTAGGTCTTCAGTTTGAGTTAGGGTGTACACCTCTTGTAAAAATATGGGACAGGCAGGGTTTTACTCGCTCATCCGGACCTATAAAATGTGTTTTCCGAGAAGTGAGGTTTTCTCGAATCCAAAAACAATATGAGAAGAATGGGAATACACAAATTAAAGGGTACATTTGATCGAATGGTGAAATTAAAAAGAGATTTTTTTGACAAAAAAATTAAAAGAATGAGAAAAAAAATTGAAAAAAAAATAATAGAATTTAAAATTTAAATTGATAAATGAAATTGAAAACATATAAGAATCTCAGAAAAAAATCAAAAATTAAAAGAATAAGGATGAAAGTGAAAAAAATAAAACATGACAAATTAGAATTGAACGATAAAATTGAGAAATAATTATACAAAAGTGGTAAAACAAGAATTACAAACCAAATAAACAATGATAAAATCTAAAAGCAAAATAAATTAAAAGGTAAATTTGAAAATCTAAAGGATCAAACATGAAAACTGAGGGATAAAAAGTTGTCAATGCAAAACCAGAGATCTATTTAGGAAACATAACAACCAATCTTGAAGGGCTACCAAGAGAAATCAAAATTCACCTCGGAAAATGTCGTAAAACCCACAATAATCTTTCATGTATTGATGGATGCAACACATGCACCAATATTCTTTTGTAAAATATTTATTAAATATTAAAGTATAAATTTTTCTCAAACCCTACTAGCAATAACAAAAAAATCAAAAGCTAAGATGACAAAAATGAGGGGCTACCAAGAGAAATTGAAAGTGACTTTGGAAATTGTTGATCGGTTGTAATCGATGTTGTCTATGTTGCCCCAAAGAACACAACAATCCTTCATGCATTGATACAATTTAAAAATCTATTAAATACTAAACTATAAATATTTCCCATATCCCACCTAGAAATAAAAAATAAAGCTAAAATGATAAATAATAATCCTTGATAAAAGATATAAATTTATTTTACCTCAAAAGCATTTCATTAATTTAATCGTGTATTTTAAGTTGAGAAGGCAAAAATGCTCTATATGTCATCCTTAGATTATTTCTTTTATTTCTAAAGGTATTTTTTTAATATTTATACTATTCATAGAATAATTATGGAATCAAATTATCCAATCAACTATATAAAGTTTTTATGCTATGAGAGACAAAATTGTAATCTTACTATCACAACATAAGTCTAAAGCTAAAGTAAATGGCATAATTAAGTTTCTTTTTTACATTACCTCATGCTTTTCAAATTATTTTTATAAGAAAATTTAATATTTTTTTATGGTTTTAACAAGGTTGTTTTCGACTAGAATGACCGATGTATTTCATTTCAATTAAAAAAACAAAACAAATTAGAACAAATTTTATCTCACTCCAAATCTCGGTTCGTTCCGAAAATTTCATAATATAATAATTTTATTTTTGGATTTGAACTAAATTTTTTTGTTGAATTAATATATATATATATATATATATATATATATATATATATATATATATATATATATAACAGCACAACCCTAAAACAAAATGTTAAAACACTTTAAAATCAAAATATTCTATTTCAATTAAAAAAAATACAAATACAAATGTAAATTGAAAACTTTAATTTTAACTAGTTTAAATTTATTATCATTGTTTTTTTTTTTAAATCAATATTATTTCAATATATTTTTTTATAAAAAAAACACTTTTGTTATCTCATATCATTTCAAGTATTTTTGTTATTTTGATTTAATTATTGAGAAGTTTTGTACTTCTACCACCTTTTATATAATCATTACATCCTTTTTTTGAAGTAATAACTTCTTTAAGCTTTGATATAAAATTCAAAAGAAAAAGAGCAAAACGTTTTTACTCTATCTTCAATCACATTATATAGATAGTTGAGGAATAAAAGAGCTTTTTGCACAAGCTTAAAAAACAAAATAAAAATAAAAATTGCAGTAGTGTGAGTAAATTATAACTTAATCCTGTAGTTTATTACAATTAATTCTTATAGTAACAAAAATAATTAAATAAACTCTTAACTAGGTTGACCATCTAAATCGATGTTTTTTTCCCAGCAAAAATATGGCTTATTTCCTAGCTATATTATTATTATTATTATTATTATTATTATTATTATTATTATTATTATTCTCTTTTCCTTTTCTTTTTTTTTCATTTTTCAAAAAGTAAAAATATAAAGTAAGAAATTATACAAAACTAATGAAACGAACTGACAAAGTTGTAAATGAATCTAACAAAATAAAGATTAAAAACAAAAATCCTAAGCTCTCCAGATTAAGGTTGTCAATACCGTTTCGGTTGATGTTTTGTTTTTTTTATTAGTATTGAATGTTTCGGTTTTGGAGCGTTTCTGTGTATTGTTTTGAACTTGTACTGTTCATGTATAATTAATTAATTATATATAAAAAACAAAAAAAAAATATTTTTTTGTATAAAATCTGTAACATTTTATTTTTTTATATTATATATATTTTTAATTTTAATGTATATATATAACTATTTGTTATTTATAGCTGGACAAAGGAATTAAAATAAGCTGAGAAGTTATCCCACATCGGGACAAATAGCAGGGGCTTAGTTTTTCAAATATTCCACATCGGACCAATAACTAAGAAGATAAAGGGTTATGTGTATAAATATACAACAAGAAGCCACATTGAAATTCACTTGCCTGGATGGGTTTTAAGGTCTGGGTCGGTGATATCCATTGCATTTGGAATGTGTATTGGCTTACGGGCTAAAAAGTAAGCTAAAGTTTTTTTTTGTACTTAAAACGGCACAGATGAGGTGATTCTGGGATATTATAGGCGGTATTTGACCGAAAAATCTGAAATGAATCGAAATTTAAACCAAGATAAAAATAATATTATTTTGTTTAATTGGTATAAGATGTTTCGGTCATTTCGGCTGAAACAGAACAAAATTAACAGTCTTGCTCCATACAAGAAACGAAAAGACTGAGTGCAAAAGGCAAACAAAAGAGTTCTTAGATGACCAAGAAACGTTTAGAACCACTTTTGGGTTTTAAGCTCATTGTTCAAGGTTGTTGTGTTCTTGAGATTAACAGTTGGTATATAACTAGATATGGCACATGATATGTTGTGGGTTAGATTAATTATTGTTTTAATATAAAAATATTACAATGCAAATGTTTTTAAACAATCCAGAATTGAATGACTAAGATAATCCTATAAAAATAAAAAAAGAAAACATAAAGATTAATTCCTAATAAATTAAATATTGAAAGAAGAAATTAGAAAAAAAAGTTAATTTAAGAAAATAACTTAAAAAAACAAAGTCAATTGGTGTTAACTTTCAAAACTTATGACCTAACCAATCTCATAGAAAGCAAACCCCAAAAAATAACACTATGAAATTTCAAATCAACAAAATATTGATGAAGGTAAAGATGCAACAAAAAAATCCAAACAAATAGTAATAAAAAGAGTGAGAAATAAATTTGATAAAAAAATTTGAAATCAAATGTGGAGGGATGAAGTTGAAAATTAAATTGACATAGGAAAAGAAAAAACAATAACCAAACAAATAGAAGTCAAATTTGATATAAAAAAATAAATGTAACCATATGATGAGGGATGCAATTGATAAAAAAATCAATGAATTGTTTTTTTTAAATAAAATAAACAACAATCACAATAATGAAGACTTGATTTGACATAAAAAGCAAAAATGAAAGGATACTTTTATATTTTGGTAAGGAGAAGAGAGAGCAAAAGAGGAGGAGGAGAAAAATGATTAACTAGAGTTGAACCTGTACTTAACCATGTACACACGCGACACGAATGAGAAGGTCATAACAAAATACTTTCAACATTATCTTAAAAGGCAACAACATTTGGACATAAGATGATATAGCACATGACACCCAAAGGATATAGTTATCGTTTTTTTGCTAGCGCATATATGACACGTGTCAATATTTTTTTTTAAAATAATATTGTATTTGTAAAAAACCAAATCATCCTTAGTAAACTTGTTAGTTATATATATATAAACTAGTTTGAAAATACCAAAAAACTACTAGATGCAAGCTTGACAAAAAGAAAATTAAAATTAATTAAGTCATTGCATTGACTTTTAAAATATTAAAATATCTCATTGCTCCCTATCGGTCCTTAAAAGTACTGACACTACTAATTTGCATCGGAATGTCCGTTGCAAATTCATTTTTTTTAATAATTTCAAATTCATTTTTTTAATAATTTCAAATTTATTTATTTTTATAAATAAATATTTTTTTATTAATATTGAGAACTAAATACATATAGTTAAAATAAAAATTTCATAGATTAAAATTTATAATACAGCAGAAATTCGGTTACATTTACATGTAGAAGCAAATCAACATGGAATAAAAAAATTACATAGTTTCACAAGAGCTAGAAGGGTTGTTTCCTCGTGATCATTGGAAGAGAAATATCTTAACAAACCATTGAGAAGTTCTGCATCAGGCAGATGGAATATTTTCATCCATGCCTACCATGGAATTATTGAGGTGTCAAAAACAACAGGGTCGTCATTATTTGATGATTCTGGGTTACCCTCGAGCCATTTTCTCCTCCTGACCTCTGAAAAGGTTATTAAAGCATGTCAATAGTTGCCGAGCAATACTATCAAGAGATACAACAGACTGGATGCAAGAAGTTAAGTATTCAAATCAACTAACTACATTTAACAACAAACAATTAATGGAATTGATGAGCAGCATGTGAGTGCTTCAGCAAGGAATAAGGACAACATGATCAATCATCAGGCATTTTTCTAAAATACTAAAGGATAACATGTACCTAGAGCACAAAAAGATATCATTTCATTTACATATACAAACAAGGACTCTAAAAAACAATCTATAAAGAGTAGACTTGTACAACATTCTATAACGTGTCATGGACTCCAAACCAAATCAAATCTTACAAAAAAAAATAGTGTCTGCCTCATATATTGTAAATATAATATTCCTACATCGATGAAAAAGAATGAAAAGAAAATAGTAATGCTACTTTGCAGCACTAATAATAAAAGAAGTTTAAAGCGCAAACTAACAATTTCTTATAAACTTGTTATCCAAATAGGGTATGAATTCAGCACACCTTTTGTATATGGTGGTGCACTCCTCCCTGAACAGAGGAAGCTCATTTAAGTAGCAAAGCTTGTGCATTTAATACAAATGATGGTGCACAGCACACTCTTTCTTTACATAGTATGTGGAATCATAACCTGCCAAGAAACAATACTATACAAGCTGATTCACGCCTATTATTCCGAGCTGTTGGATGAGCAAGTCCTGTCTGGTAACAGCTCCCACTGTTACAAATTTATTTTAAGTTTTTTCCATACACAGATACATGAACAGGTTTTGGGTGAAGACACGATAATGCAGCCACTTTGATTTTTTCTCCTTTTTAACAGACATAGCAACTAAAATGGTCATGACTTCTACTGCTAAGAGACAGACAGTTAGCCTTAATTACCTGGTTCATGCCTCACCTAACAAATATAATAGCAGATTGACCATTTAGAGAACCATATCATTTAACCATCTACAAAATCAATGCATTCTCAGTTTTACAGTAAGTTAATTGAAGCCATGACAGAATCTAGAACAGAACACTAGAAGGTCTAGAACAGGCCATTTTCACATTGAAATTGGAAAGAAAAGCTCGAATTTGTGGATTGTAATGCACATACATCTATAATAAAAAACCCGAACACTTTCACATCTTCACAATTGAACCTAAGGGAAAAAATAGCACACAAAATCACAGTAAGTTAATTAGCCAATTTTTCACAAAATCACAACTTCACAACTTCATTCCACACAAAAAATAGCAACATGCAACCCCATAAACTCCTACCCAAACCCATCATTCTCCAGAAACTCTCCCTTATCACCGTGGCCACCCCAATCTCCCTAAATCCTAAACAAATTTAGAAACTAAGGAATTTAAAAAATGAAAATGCTGACCGTACCTGAAGCAGATTTTTGTTGTGGTGGTGATGGGTGTACTGGGTAACTGAAGCTCGACGCCTGCAATGTAGAGATCGGGATCAAGAGCTTGAATGGCCGGAGATGAAGAACAACAGAGAGAGACGAAGAGAAGCTAGTAGTGTGTGTGTGTTTTCTGAGATAATTAATGAGGTAGAATGAGAGAGACGAAGTAGAGAAGCAGAATTTATATAATTAATGTCAAAGCAAATTAAAACGGTGCGCTGCATAAAACCATTTGCAACGGATTTTTCGTTTCAAATGATTTTAATTTGCAACGAAAAATCCGTTGCAATTTAATTTAAATTTGCAACAGATAATCCGTTGTAAATGGTTTAAATTGCAACAGAATTTTCGTTGCCAATTTAAATTGCAACGGCATATCCGTTGCAATTTAATTTTCATTTGCAACGGATTTGCCGTTGCAAATATAAATTGCAACGGATAATCTGTTACAACTTGTTTTATTTTGCAACGGAAAATCCGTTGTAATTTAAGATTAATTTGCAACAAAAAATCCGTTGCAAATGGTTTTTCATTGCAACGGAAAATCCGTTGCAAATTATTTTTACTTGCAACGGAATATCCGTTGCAACGCATATGTCTGTTTTTTTAATTAAAAAATTTGTTTAACAACAAAAAATTTGTTGCTAAACAAAATTTTATTGCAAAGTTTGCAATGAATTTTTACCGTTACAACTTGCCCCCTATTTTTAGTAGTGTGAATTATGCTTGATTAACCGTTTTAAAAGTTTTGCTTTAAAAAGTAATATAGACGTTACTTTTTATGGGATTTCTCATTTCTCCTTTTTGCATCTACAGGTAACAAGTACTTTATATATATATTAAAGTTATGAATGGACAACCCTTTGACAGAACGATACAGCCATATGACTATATGAGAGATGACTCATGTGTTGGTATTTATGACACTCACTGTTTATGAACAACTTTTTCGTTTTATTTTCATTTAATAGGCCAAGACCACAACCACAAAGTGTGGGTCACCCACAAGGAAATAAGTTAAAGTTTTAATGTTTTTAAAGTGTATTTTTATTTAAAAATATATTAAAATAACTTTTTTAAAATAATTTTTTACATCCACATATAAAAATAATTTAAAAATATAAAAAAATAATTTAAAATAAAATATAATATTTTTTCAAACACCCTAAAGTTGCCCCTCTCTTGTAATCTATATAACATATTTCAAGTTAAAATCAAAATTAAAATGTATATAATAAAATAAAATAAAATAATCAATAGTTTATTCATAAGAAACTATTGATTATAAAAACTCACATGCTGTTCTTTCAATAGTTTATTTTGAATAAAATTTTTAACCTCAAATAAAATCATATACCACAAAGCACAACTAAATTAAAATCAGTAGCTTCAACGAATTCATAAGAAAGAACTTGCGAGCATCAATCTCTTGACAATCTTGGCAGGGTCAGATATAGGCACTCGGATATTTGCAATATACTCAGGTTAGATCTTGATGACGATCAGCCCATCTACGGTGATCGCCCTTCCATAGCAGTCGCCGACAACCAATTTCAGGTCTCTTCAGGGATAAAGCAGTCGCCGACAACCAATTTCCGGTCTCTTCAGGGGTAAAGCACATTCACCGGCAACCACAGAGGAACCAAACACCTAAACTGAGTCATCTGAACATTTATGAACTAACCCACCAACCCCAACCGCACACTGTAATGACAAGAAGGCTCCACACCCTTAAAAACCAACACTCACTCCTCCCCATCAAGTGGCTGGATTCATCGAGGTACAGGAGAGAAGTCGTTCATGGAAATTTAAGACGAAAAGAACCAGATCTCGAAGGTAAAAAGGAGTGCACCACTGTCCTATGTAAATTTCTGATAATAATATAAATTATATTTTAGATTTTATCTATAAATTTAAATTTTAAATAAGTTGATTTTTTTAATATGATATTAGAATCTTTGTTGATTTAACGGTAACGAGTTTCAAATCTCATTACTTCTATTTTATTTGATAAAAAAAACTCAAGCATAAGGTAATATAAGTAACATTCTCTTCTAAAAATTTAAGTTATTAATAAAGTTATAGAATATAATTTATATTATTCTTAAATATATACTTTCAAATAAAAACTTTTCGGGTCTAAATCTTGCACAGATTCACACTATCTTATACTTAATTTTTCATAATATAAAATAAAAAATAATAAGATTTGAACTTATAATCGTTAGATTTTGATATTATATTAATAAATTATATTCTCTAAAAACTTATTAAATAAAATTTAAAATATAATTTATATTATTTTCTCATTTACATGTAAAATGTGCAGAATTATTGATTGGTCTGAATCCTGCGACACAGTGATTTGAGTCAAACTAAATAGTTAATGGTTCTAAACATCTTAATCATTATTGAGATAGACATGATTCATATTATCCATTTTATTAGTTCTTCATAAACTATATTTTACATTATAAATTTTGATATGGTCGCAACAATTCACATTCAAATAATTCGCAAAAAATATTTAATTAAATGCAAGAATAAACTTTTAAATTTTAAATATACAATTGAGATATTCTTATATAAAAAAGACTATAAAATACTGTGATATATTTATTTAGTTAAAAGAATATTTATCTCGTCACTTAAGTGCGAATCGAATAGCCAGCACATTACTTTGTGAGGTGGCATGACTTGTGACAAAAGAAAATACCGAATATATTTTTTTTGTTTTTGAAAAATAAAGTTAATGTTGATGTTATATATTTATCTTCCCAGCTATTGGTGCCTCTCCATTTCATAGCTCGGCCGAGTTGAAACAGTACAAGTAGATAGAAGCTCTCTTCTCTGTCGTCGGTTCGGGGTTGAACATTAACTGTTAAAGAATCACGTATATGCATAATGTCTCAACTATTTTGAGATTTATAACTAGATCATTTCTTAAAATAGTGAAGAAAATCTCTGTGTCGATCTCTTGAAACGCAATCCATATCCTTTTCTTTTCTTCTCTTTGTCTGCTATGGAGTTGTTCTTGGCATTCTGTCTGCTACTGCTATACTCTGCCATCTCCAAGCTCTGTAAGTTGGCATACGAAAAGAGAGACCAGCGTTGTTACATGCTAGGCTATCAGTGCCATAAAGCCCCCGAGGATCAAAAGCTTGACACTGGATCTTGTGCTAAGATTATTGTACGAAACCAGAGACTGGGAATAGAAGAATACAGGTTTCTTTTAAAAACCATGGTTAGTTCTGGCATTGGAGAAGACACTTATTGCCCTAGAAATGTCATGGAAGGAAGAGAGGAATCTGCAACTCATCAGGATGCACTTTCCGAGATGGATGATATCATTTTTGATACTCTCGACGAGCTCTTCGCCAAGACGGGAGTTTCTCCGTCAGAAATCGGCATTATCGTCGCTTCAGTCTCCTTGTTCTCCCCAGCTCCCTCTCTCACGGCTCGAGTGATAAACCGATACAAGATGAGGAACGACGTCAAGGCGTTCAATCTCTCTGGAATGGGGTGCAGTGCAAGCTTGATAGCCGTTGATTTAGTCAAGCAACTGTTCAAGACATGCAAGAATTCATTCGCCATTGTTGTGAGCACAGAATCCATAGGTCCAAACTGGTATTCTGGAAAAGAGAAGTCGATGATGCTCTCCAACATTCTATTTCGAACTGGTGGCTGCTCCATGCTGCTAACAAATAATGGAGCGTGGAAGGAAAAAGCCATCTTGGAATTGACTTGTTCTGTGCGAACACACATCGGCTCCGACGATGAAGCGTACAGAAGCTGTTTCCAGCTGGAAGATGACATCGGAAACAAAGGCTTTCGCCTTACCAGAGATCTGCCAAGGGCTGGTGCTAAAGCTTTAGCCAAGAACCTCCGAGTTCTTCTCCCGAAAGTTTTGCCACTGTCAGAAATCCTCCGCTATGCAATAAACCATTATCGAAATAAAATGATGAAGAGGCCAGCTCCTAAGGGTTCAGGACCTGGTTTGAATCTCAAGTCTGGAATCGACCACTTCTGTGTGCACCCTGGTGGACGGGCGATTATAGACGAGGTCGGCAAGAGTTTAGCACTCAACGATCATGATCTCGAACCGGCTAGAATGGCACTTCACCGGTTCGGAAACACATCGTCCGGTGGCCTGTGGTATGTTCTAGGTTACATGGAAGCCAAGAAACTGCTCAAGAAAGGTGATACGATACTGATGATCAGCCTCGGGGCAGGATTTAAGTGCAACAATTGCGTGTGGAAGGTGATGAAGGACTTGGAAGATAAAAATGTCTGGAAAGACTGTATAGATCATTACCCTCCGAACACCATATCTAACCCTTTCTCCGAGAAGTTTGGCTGGATCAATGATGAAAGCATGAATTTTGCCAGGCGTGAAGATTACATATCCAGGTTATATACTAATAACAATTGATGCAGATATAATTTGCATAATTGTACTGCTGCTTTGGTTTGTTTAAATTAAGGGAATTTGTCTTAATTAAGATCTCCCTGTCTGTCTCATACTGCGTGTAAGTAGCTGCAGGTATAATTCTTATGTTGCTCATATTGGTCCTGTAATAAAGTTATAGTAAGTTGTTTTAAGCAAGTTTATCAATATCGTTTCTGTTTTAAGTAAGTTTGTCATTATCATGAGATGTTTAAGCAAGTTTGTCAATATCATTTATGTTTTAGGCAAGTTTGTTAATACTGTTTCTGTTTTAAGCAAGTTTGTCATTATCATGAAATGTTTATTTTGGCATGTAATTTAATAAAAAGAGTTTAAATTCAAAAATAAAATGATTTAAAATTATACAATTTAATCTAAAAAAGACATAATAAAATATTTTTTTTATCAAAATTATGAATATGTATAATATAACGAGAATGGCATCCTCAATCTCGCAAGATCATTACATTCTTTGATTGCTCTGAAATTTTAACATAATTTATATAAAATATATCAAGAGACTCCTCGTAAAATTCCATCTCAATCTAACCGTCGGATTAAGAGATATAATTGATATTGTAAAATTATTTAATATTTAAAAAAAAATACTATTTGGCTTAAACAGAACGAAACCGAAATGTTTCGGCCGGTATTTAGCTGAAAAATCTAGAACATGCTAGAATTTAAATCGAAGTAAAAACAATATCATTTTATTTCATTTTTTTGACTATTATAAAACTATTTAAGTCATTTTAACCGAAACAGAAATGAAACAAACCACTACTGTTTCAACTTTCAAGTACCATACCAGATTTATCATTTGCATCAGTAATTCTCATAATCTCTGCGCATGAACTTAATTAGTTCACCCTTGTAATTAGTACACCTTAATTCAAGCGTAAATTAATGTTGTTGGGAGAATTCAGATTTCCCGAATTATTCTATGTTAACCAAATCATCTGTTTTTTGTATTAATAAATCAAAAACTATAAAAAAAAACACTTGAAAATTCATGAAAAATATTCAAAAAATAAATAAATAATTATACACTGCCTAACTACCCCAGTTGGTTCGCTGTCGAGAAGTTCTGCAAGGTTGCTTGTCACTAGTAAAGAGGATGGGATGCTATAATAAATAGCACGTTAAAATATGTCAGGATTCAGGGAAGGATAATAGTAAATTATGGTACCAAACAACGTCATTCAATCTTCAAAATGAAAACCTAATGACCACAGCATGGAATTGTATAGCTGATGTTAAAAATGAATATGTTTTGATGTTTTTAGATTATTTTGATGTGTTAATATTAAAAATAATTTTTAAAAAATAAAAAAAATATTATTTTAATGCATTTTAACACTAAAAATATTTTGAAAAGCTACCGCAATCGTTTTCCCAAACAGACAGATGTTCAAGCTGATTTCTTTTTACAGAACGTTCTTTATATTTAATTTATTGCAGGTCTTCGCTGAAGAATAGGAAGAGATTAATGAGGATACATGTTGATCTAGAATCTAGCACTTTTTGAATGGCTCCAAACACTACCTTAGTTCTTATTACAAGTTCGAGAAATTATAAAATAATTTTAGAAAAATCAAAACACTTATAAGGATGTGGCTTAGCCACATTATTGTTTAATATCATTTTTTAATCTATTTTTCTTCTAAAATTGTGTTTTATGATTATTTTTGGTTTAGTTATATATGTTAGACTTGGAGCTTCATTGCCTTTTTTTTTTTTCATTTGGCTTTTTATGAGTTTATTTTTATCTTATAATCCAAATTTGAAATTTAATAGGTTAACTCGGATTGTTTTTTAACAGTATTTTCTAATTGATTTATTTTTCTATTTTTTTTCAATATTTTGTTGTGAAAAATTGATAAAAAAAAATTCAATTTGCTTTTTAAAAATTAGATTGCAAATTTGAGAATTTAACTCAAATTGATACAATTTATCATCATCTCAAAATTGTTTATTCTATATATATTATTATCTCAATATTTAAAAAATATAATCTAATATTGAGTTCATAATTAATTTTTTTTTATTAAAAAATAAATTAGCAATAGCTGGATTCTTTTAACTTTAAAAATAACTTTAGTGTATTTCCTTGAGGTATAATGCATGAATAGTTTTTTTTTATGAATACTTTAATTTCAATACGGAAGATCTGTTTTTACTTAAATTACTGTATTAAACTTAGTTTTATTATATACAAAATTCACTCTTCGATCAATAATGATTCAAACCGAGAAAAGAAAAGGTATCTAACCTCCCCCCATCCACTCACACCATTAGGGCTGAATGCTCCTCTTCACTCTTTTGTTCTTCGTGAGATCACATCATGCGATGGTGCACACACAAACCATTTAGATTACCTTATTGGCACGACATACACAGTAACCTCCATGTGGAAGATACTTACGTGGTGTCGTGAGTCGTGACCCGGAGGAGGAGTGGTGGTGGGGGGCTGTTTTGCCCCAATTTTTTGGGATAACATCTATGGTCATTAATTGTGAGTAGTATGAAAGAAGAAAGAATAATTGATTTAAATAAAAAAAAACTTATGATGTTTGTTTTGTTAAATCATTTTTAACATAAACCCTAAGATCTTGAACTGCATGATGATCACAATAAGATTTTGATTTAAGAACGATTAAGAATTATCTCCATTCATCATGGTACGAGGAGGTTCTTGATCCTGTTGCTGATTGGTAAATTCCGATGCTGATTGGTTAATCCTGATGCTGATCGGTGTTGAACTTTGGTTGAAGAAAAGCTTTAGTGAAGAGTTTCGGTTTCTCTCTCCTCGCCTATAAACCCTAATGTGTTGAAAATCGTGACTGGCTTTTGTGATGGACAAAAAGCCTATATTTATAGGTGGAGAGAGGACCGAAATTCCAATTAGGGTTTTCTTTAATTCAATCTCAACCATCCATCAAGATAGTGATTGATATAGAATATAACTCCTTAATTAAAACTGATTTTGTAGAAAATAGCATGTATCCTATGGAAACGGAATTTCTATAATGACCACAATTTCGAGAAAGGAAAGGACTTGTGGTCCAAATAAAGAACCTAAAAGTAATTTCCTTACATGTTTGATTCAAAAAGAAACTGAAAATTCAAAAGAACAATGATTTGATAAGTGGGCCATATGGAAATAAGCAGTAAATGAAAGGATGTCAGCCAGACATTTTTTCAAGCACCTTACCTACAAACTAGCAGACAACCTGAACAACATAATGATGGTGAAGAGGAAGTCCCAAGTTTCGAACATTTTCATCACTCTATTCCACATTCTAGCTCTAATTTGTTGTCGTGTCCCTTTCTGCTTTTGCGCTGCTTAGATTTCTTAGTTTAAGTTGTGACTCTGAAATATCTTTAAGAGTGTTTACTGAGCTCTAGCCCTTCGAATCGGAGGTTTCGATCTATTTTAATCATTCATTCATTTATAATATAATATAATATAATATAATATATTAATTTTATAATTTAGTTTAAAATGCATTCTTTAGTGTATTTGAGGTGATGTAAAACATCTTTATATTTAATTAAAGATTATTATCATAAAATTGTTATAAAAAAAGTAGAAAAGAGAAAAAAGGTTTTGGTAATTACTTTTCAACCACAAATATTGATATCTATAAAATTATATTTGAGAAGGTAATGCAATGAAGTGCTTTTTATTATTATTCTTATTCTTATTCTTATTATTATTATCATGGTGGAAAAAGTACATCATGACCTAATAAAATCTGTTTTTTACTCGATTGAATTTGAATTCTTAAAGTGATTAAAGGGTGTTTCGGAGGTGAAGATAAATTTATTAAAATTCATAAAATATTTTTGAAGTTTTGTTAAATAAAAAGAATTACAAAAATATAATTTTAAGGTTTAATTTGATTGAATTCCATTAATGGATGTCATATGCTAATCACAAGTGATTTAAAAGACCGTCACAATAAACAGTAACTGCTCATTTTTAACCTCCTTTATTTTTCTTTTTTTAAACACACACATAAATAATATAATTTTTTTAAAAAAATTGTTAAAAAGCAATTATTTTCCCAAAAGGGTTCATGCAATAATCATAACCCTAATTGTTAAATGCTGATTCATAATCGACATCTCACATGCTGTAAGAAAAAAATGTTTACTAGTATACAAAAAAAAAGTGTAAATTAACTTAGTCTTTGGGCTTTTAACTTGATTATGATTAAATGGGCAGATGATCAAATAACATAAAATTTGATTAGTTGATTGAAAATATTTAAAAAATCAATATTCTAAAACTTATATATATTTAATTGAGAAAAGGTATAAAATTAGTGTATTAATAATTGATTATCCCCAAATACCGCAGTCGCCATGTCTTTGTAATAAGATTAATAAAGTGTGTTTGAAAACGTAGTTTAACCGTGTTTATGGGGAATATTAAAATTTTAAATTATTGTTTGATATTTTAATGTGTTAATATTAAAAATAAAATTTTAAAAAAAAAAAAAAAGTATTTTTGTAATGCATGTTTAAATTAAAAAATATTATAAAAATCACATACATCAGCGGTAAAGATACCCTTCAACACTCACTCTAGCCATCCCTACACCTTCCCTCTCTCTGTCTGGTGGTTCTTGGATCTCTCCTCAACCTTCCAACGGTCACATTTCCATCTTCCACTTGAATAAAAACCCTCCAAATCCCATTTCAAAACGGTTACTTTAATTTATTTCTCTTCGAATTCCCACTTTAAAGCTCAAAGCAGTTACTTTAATCCTCTTCTTTCATTTTCCTCTTTAGAAATTCCCTCTTAGAAACAGTTACTGTTTTCCTTTCATTTCCTCTCAAATCCCCTCATTAAATATGCTCCAAAATCACCACCTTTAAATTATCCACCGAGAGTTCTGACGATCTCTGCCCAGAAACATGTCTAAAATCTACTCTCTTTTTCTGTGTGTATTGCCACTTCTAGTTGCTTTGTCACTGCCAAAGTGTTCGAGGGCCCAGAAAAGTATAGCACCAAGGGATCTATGGTGTGTAGCCAAGAACAACGCGGCTGATCAAGCACTGCAAGAGGCTATTAATTGGGCATGTGGACCAGGTGGGGCTAATTGTGGACCGATACAACAAGGAGGGTCTTGCTATGATTCTAGTGATATTCAGAGAACAGCTTCTTGGGCTTTTAATGATTATTACTTGAAGAATGGATTGACTGATGATGCTTGTTACTTCAGCAACACTGCTGCTCTCACTTCTTTGAATCCAAGTAATTAGTTACTTTCTATCTTTTTTATATTAAATGAAATTTTGGGTTTTGTTTCCTTTCTGGTTAATTTCTGCGTTTTGGATCCGTAAAGTTTGAATCTTGATTAATTTGCTGTAGTAGTTTTTACGTTTTTGGTATTCCATCGCTAACTCTGGGTTAAACATGGGTTTAGTAGTGTGTTTTAGCTTGGAAATGTTGAATCTTTTTAGTTGATTATGTGTTAATATGTTAATCATTTGGATATGAGTTAATTATATGTTTTATTTTTCGGTTTCAGGTTTTGATAAATGCAAATTTCCTTCCAGGTAATGGACTAGAATATTTTGAAGTGTTTGATTTTGTTTTTGCTTTTGGGAAAGTAGAATCTATAAATGGCATTTATGAAGTCAAGTTCTCCTTTTAAACACAAGACTAAGTTGCCTGCTTTATGTTTAGGTTCTGTTTGTTTCTATAAAAGTATTCTATGGAACTGATTTTTTCTACTGAGATGATCAAATTGAATGACAGAAAATGTAATGTCTCTTGGGAAACCTCCTTGTAAACACAAGACTAAGATACTTGCTCCATGTTTAGGTTCTGCTTGTTTCACTGGAAGTCTTCCTATGGAGCTGGATTTTTCTACTGAGATGACTAAATTGAATTACAGAAAATGTAATATCTCTTGGTGAATAATGGGAAACAAGATATTTTACTGAGAAAAGTCTTAACAACCCATGTTGATCGGCTCCATGGAAGTTTTTCTATGGAGATGGATTTTTCTACTGAGATGATTAAATTGAATCACAGAAAATGTAATATCTCTTGGTGAATAATGGGAAACAAGATTTTTTGCTGAGAAAAGTCTTAACAACCCATGTTGATCGGCTCCATGGAAGTTTTTCTATGGAGATGGATTTTTCTACTGAGATGATTAAATTGAATCACAGAAAATGAAATATCTCTTGGTGAATAATGGGAAACAAGATTATTCGCTGAGAAAAGTCTTTAACAACCCATGTTGATCGGCTCGTATTGTTTAACATTTTGCTACGTATTCAAATCATTTTGCTACTAAGAACAGACATTTATACATGTGGATTTTGTAATGCAGCTTATCGGTGAATAAATGGAAGCATTTCTTCACCAACAGGAACAATTCAGATGGGACCAGATAGTGCAGATTTGAGCAGCAGCAATAGGGTTGTCGGCACATGGTTTCTGCCTTTAGTCACCACCGGTTATTTGCTCGTTACATTTACATGGCTAATTCAATGGCATTAGTTTCCTGAGTTTGATTCAGCGATAACAGAAATAGTTGAAGCAAAAGCAAAGGCTTTTTTTGCTGGGAAGTTTAGTGCAGAAAGCAGTTCTTACTGCCTGCACTGCATTCTCATTTTATGAGTGGAAAATTTCTCTGAATCTTTTTCTGTATCTGATCTGTTTTGCTAATGTGTTTTGCTTTTGCTGTGATCTACTTTTTAAGCTGTCATACAGCGAAACGGAGGGTCCAGCCATGACAAAAAGCTTCCCGGCCATGAATGAACTAAAAGTCTCTCAAGATTTGTAGAACCTTCGTTATATAACAATGAAATGGTGATTCCCTTTGCATCATTTTCAACATTACAGCTGTTGTGGTGTTCATGTTCTTGAACAAGAACTGCACATCACTTTACAATTTGGATTCTATCCTTGGCAATCCCAAGAAGGCCAAATCTCAAAATCCCAGAGAGCATTTCTTAGGGTTTGCTCATTAAATATATGAAAATAAAAGAAATTGATCTTTTCTTCTTCCTAATAGAAGGTTGGAATCTACATGTAATTGATTCCTCAAGTTTGCTTATTGGCAGCTCACCTTTTCCCTTGAACTTATTGGAAGTAGCCCAATATAATGATGAAATTGCTTTTCAGCCATAAAATTCTTTAACTAGGCATTTGGATACAATCATCTTCTACTTTTTTGCTTAATAAAATTACTTAGTTATCCTCGATTTTTAAAAAAAAACATTTCAACTTATATCCGAAGCTTTATTGTTTATTTTTTATTTTTTTTGCAAAGTATAATAATTTCATTGCTTTTAAAAGGGAAAAATATACTAGACTATTTTCAAAGTCTTTTCATTCTAGTTTTTTTTTAAAAAAAAATATTAAGGTGACTTAAGGATATTTCTGTAATTGATGTCTAATATTATTAAAAAAAACTTATTAGCATGACTAAAAACTTTCTTCATGACTGTGTTTGGATCGTTTTTGTACCCTCTTCATGGTAAATTGACATGTGTAGCCAACAACTATTTATATTGGTGCCAACCGCGTTCTCTGTCTTTTTCTTATTATGGTGTTTGTCGGACCCATCAAAATTCGAAGGCAACCCTTCAATTTCTTCTCCAGAATTGATCTTAATTTTTTATTGTTTGTTTTATTTGGAATAATTTGTAAAATTAGAATTTATTTTCAATTTCATCCCTTCTATTTTTTTTTAATTTTTCAAATTTAATCTCTATTTTTTTATATTTGTTTTATTTGAGATAATTTCTTAAATTGATGTTCTTACAATTTCATTCTCCTTATATTTTTTTCTTATCAAAATTTGATCCTTACTTTTATTATTGCTATATTTTTATAATTAATCTAAAATAATATCTAAAAAAAAAGGATAGAGTTTTCTCAAATTAAAAAAAAACCCAATGACCTGTCAAAATTTGGTGACCTCGTCTTGGAACATGTTCTAGATTTAAAAACTATGCTACCATGAACCTTCTTTAATAATTGGTATCGATACATCTTAAAGAATAATACAAAATTAACAAAAGAGCTAAAACAGCTCGGGGTCGCCACTGTAGCTCTACACCCATTGTCACTGTGGACTGGCCATTTTTCGGCCGTGCGTCGCGGCTGTTCGTCTGCCTTTTTTTTTTTTTCTTCAATAAACAGTGTGACGACATTTTTAGCCCCGGTAATAAGACAAAATAGCGCTCGGTCAGATGGTAAAAAGGGATGAGGGTAAGGGCCATTCAAGTCATTGCACATGTACGGACCGGTCCCGGTCCGGTCCGGTCCGGTCCGCCGCATGTTTTGCTTTTTTATTATTTATTTAAAATGGCTAATTACGGTTTTAGATCCGAATAAGACAAAACCATGGTTTTCGGTCCAGGGGTCGTCCGGTAATTGACCATATTTTTTAATATTTTCCGCTTTTATTGTCAGACCGTGTGTCACACGCGTCGCCCGATTTCACGCCCCACGCCCTGTTCATGTGGCGCGTGCGACGTCATACGGTGGCCGGAGACGAGATTCCGACGTACAGAGAGGTTCGCCTAGTCGTTTTCTTCCTCCCGCGGTGGCGCGTTTACCTTAAATATGTCTGTGGACGCTCCGGGAACCGGTTAAAGACGCCGGCCACCTTTCTCTCTCTCCCCTGCACGTCAAAGTGCAGGGGAGTCCCCCATTTTCTGATACTTTTTACTTCAGTCCCTTTACTTTTAATTTTGTTTTTTGTCTTGATTTTGGTTGCATAAGTTTTGATTTAGTTCGATTGGGTCCTTCAATTGGAATTGATTGGATGTCAATGTTTCAGTTCGGTCCTCCTTCTTTTAATTTTCGGATTCGGTTTAAATTATTCAATAAATTCAGTACATAAGTTTCGATTTCTTCAATTGGATTCTATTATTGAAATTGATAATATATTGAATTTTCATTTTGGCCCTTATAGTTTTAATTTTTGATTTTCATGCCTTGATAAATTGATATTTGTGTTTTATTTTCCATTATTAACATAATAATAATAATAATAATAATAATAATAATAATAATAATAATAATAAGAATAATCATAATAATCATCATCATCATAATAATAATAATAATAATAATAATAATAATAATAATAATAATAATAATAATAACAATAACAATAATAATAATAATAATAATAATAATAATAATAATAATAATAATAATAATAATCATAATAATTATAATAATAATAATATTTTTTTTTCTTGCTTACTCTTTTGTTAATGTTTATGAGTGTTTTTTCTTTTGGGATAATTTAATAATTTGAATTTTTTTTTGCAATAATAACAATAATCATTTTACTAGGGATAAAAGACAACTCAAGAATAAAAAATAAACAAATTTACCTAAGTTATCTACAATTAAAAAACCGATACAAGTCACTTTTGTCTCGATTACACTGTTCCTTTTAAACGGTAAACAAGTCATTCTTATATGTTTTAATATTTATTGCATATTATTGTCTAAAAGTATATAAAAAGAAAAAAAAAATGACCTCGGATTTTTTGCATGAAAAGATTTAATATCAACATTCTTAAATAAATTTAATATAATAATATGATGAATAAATCTTATAAAATAAAAAAAAATTGGCTTTAAATTTTAATTTTGTGCTCTTTTGTTCAAGTTTATTTCTTAAACAAAACAAAAAATTAGATTTTTAATATTTAAAATCTAATATTACCCGGGAAAAAATACAGCTTAAAAAAAAAAGGTAAACAAATTTGCCTAGATTATCTACAATTAAAAAATATACAAGGCACTTTCCATTTCAACTACACTGTTCTTTTTTAACAGCAAATAAGTAATTATAGCACGCAAAAAAATTATATTTATTTTTTGAAAAAAAAATTCAATCTTTTTATTTATAATGTGTAAAATCTAATATTATTAGGGAAAAAAGGCAACTAATCTTTTTTTTTTTTACAAATTTACTTATCTTTTCTACAATTAAAAAACTATAAAAATCACTTCCCATTTCGATCACACTATATAGTATGTGAGACTAAGTATATATGTTTAATATTTATTTAATAGTCTCGCCTAAAAATATATAGACAGAGAAAATAAATGACCTACAATTTCTTGAAAAAAAAAATAATATCGGTATTCTTAAATATATTTAATATAATAATATGATGAATAAATCTTATCAAAAAAAACTTTGTCCTTAAAGTTAAATTTATATTTTAGACTTTTTTTTTTCCTTTTCAGAAACTGTGACCTTTTTTCCACATGTATTTTTTATTTTTTAGTGTCCAAGTCAGTTGTTTTTTTTTTACCGATTTTTTTTTTTTTTTACCAGAGTATCCGTGACAACAAATTTCTAATAAATCATTTAACCTTCTTAGCAAATTTTCTAACAAATGTTATCAAAAGTTTTTTAGTAATAGCAATATTCAATAACATTTTGGTTGAAAGAAATCATTTTTTAACAGACTTTATCAATTACAATTATACTAATTAAATATTAAAATAATAAAATACAACATTTATAAAATCAATCAATTTTCTACATAGATAAAACAGCCCAGCGAAGCGGGCAAAATCAGCTCGTTAGTCCTAAAACCCAACCAACCCTATCATTCTCTAATTAATCTAAAATTAAATATAAAGTAAAATGCGAGGTCTATATCAATTTTAAATCCAAAGAATTTCAACTCGATAAATTGCGCTCAAGAGTAGTATTGAATTAATTTTAAAACTTACCTTAATTACTTAAGGTTTTAAAAGTATTTGATAAAGTAGGAGTTAAATTAAGGGCTATTTGGGATAATTATTGTGGTAGCTTTTCAAAGTGTTTTTTGTGCCAAAATATATCAAAATGATATATATTTTTTATTTTTTAAAAAATTATTTTTGACATCAGCACATCAAAATGATCTAAAAACATCAAAATATATTAATTTAAAATGAAAAAAATTAAATTTCTGCAGCACGACGGTTGAAACACTGTGACAAACAGGCTCTAAATTAAATTAACAACAAAATTTGAAATCAATCCAAAAGCTTGTTTTCCCTTCATTAAAGTCACTAGTGACTATTTCTAGATTGGAACTCGAGACTGTCACCCACGGCATCTGCCCTCTGTCAAGGCTGTCTTGTTCCCCCCTCCTGACTTCCCATCTTCTAGCTAGGATTCACGAGGGAAGACCTAGGCCTTCCATTACACGATTTGTACAGAGCCACCACCAAGACGTTGACTTTTGACGCTTGTTATTTATTAGTCAAAAATCTTTTAAAAAATTTATTTTTTTTATTTTAAATTAAACTGTTTTAATATGTAACAAATATTTTAAAAACAACTATAACAGTAATTCTAAATAAATAATTAATTTTACCGTTCAAATTTTCATGGAGTCCAAAATTTATATTAAGTGCTTGTTTGGCACTGCGGCCAAACCGATGTTTGGCCTTTTTTATATATTTTAAATGAAATTTTTTTAGTGTTTTTAGATTATTTTGATGTGCTGATGTCAAAAAATAATTTTTTAAAAATATTATTTTAATGTATTTTTAAATGAAAAAGCACTTTAAAAAATAACTGCAACTATCCTCCCAAATATACCCTAAATAAAAGGGGATAGTTGCGTTGGAGCTCCAAATTTTTCTTCAAAACCAACTCCCCCCTTGATTTGCTAGGTTAAGAGCTGAGAAGAATGATTACGAATGTTAATCAAGTCATATTAAGGGGATGAAAGCTGTTATAGGTTCCTAATGTGTACACCATTTAGGTTTTAATTAAATAACAAATTCCTGCCTCGCTAGCTAGGATCATCCATGAAATAAAATTCTTGCTGCTTTGAATTGACATCTCTACATGAATGAAATAAAGTTTCAAATCGTCATTCATAGGATCCGACTTACACGCAACAACGTAAATTAAAGTCAAATTTCGTAGGTTTACACTTTTGAGTTATGACAACTCATTGTACCTATCAAGCGAGTAAGCTGTGTGAAATTTTAAAAAAAAAGCCCTGCGAATTTGACAATTTCATCACAACTTGTTTCCAATATTCTTCAAAGAACGGCAGTTGGATCATGGCATCGAATTTCTCTGTGCTGTGGTTTTGATGTGCCACCAAATGCTGTTAGTTAATACTAATTCTCAAAAAAGAAAAAAGAAAAAAGAAAAATAGTATTTTACTTCCTAATTAAGAACGTTTTGGCCGCTAACCCGTTTGATCAAATATGGATAAAATGATCTAATAGATGGTTCAATGGTAAGAGTTTAAGAGTAAAGGGTTTGCCCCCATGTGATTTCAGGTTCAAGGTTTGTGATTACATGATCGTTATCTTCATAGCCCATAGGATTAGTCGAGATACGCGCAAACTGACCCAGACACCCACGTTAATTAAAAAAAAAGAAGATCAAATCCCTTCCATTCTTTTGTTTTCAGAGTAAACACCCTTTTAATCTTTAATAGCTAGCTAGCAGTTTGACCATTCTACTAACTCCATTTTTAATCAACAACTTCCATTTTTAATCAATCGTTTATTAATTTTCCATCGGTGTGAATACAATTTCCCACAGGAATCATGAATAGATCAGCATTGAATTTCATTCTACTAACTCCCTAATACTATTTGCTTATGGTAATCAATATAAAGGAATCGAATCTTGATTTTGAAGATAACAAGTTGCTTCAGGCATACTGGTCAAAGCATGGCTGCTAAATTTTTTGGTCAACGAAAGATTGGTTCACATGGCAGGCACCTAATATACCTTATCATCTTCTTAGGTTACCAAACATCATGAGTCCACACATCGCATTGAATGTATAAATGTTTAATACCATAAGACTTGGTTGTATAGTTAACTGGCGTGCATGTCTAAATAATTTAACATTAAGGGTGTGCTTGGTACCGTGTTTCACAAGTATTTTTGAAAAAAATTGATTTTTTTTTATTTTCTGCTTTAAATTAATTTTTTAAATGTTTTTAGATCATTTTCATGCGCTGATGTTAATTTTTTTTTAAAAAATCATTTTAATGTATTTATGAGCAAAAAATACTTTCAAAAACAATTTCAACAACACTTTCAAAAACAACCTCAACAACACTCTCAAATACACGTTAATTAAACATTAAGGGTGTGTTTGATACTGCGTTTTAAAAGCGCTTTTGAAAAAATAAAAATAAAAATATTTTTATGTCAAAAATAATTTTTAAAAAATAAAAAAAAACTATTTTAATATATTTATGTATAAAAAACACTTTCAAAAACAACCTCAACAACACTCCCAAATACGCGTAAATTAAATCAACAATACAAGACTTCTGAAACTTGGAACTCTAGGATACATGAATCAATACTGTAATTTTATATTTATTTTTTCCCTTTTCAAAAACTACTAATTTACTTTGAACTCTAGTTTTTCTTTCTTGATTATCAATAAAAAAAGGACTTCTGAAACTTCAAATTAATAGATTCATGGATAACATTTCTGCACATACGCATGATCTTCACCTCATCAATCTAGTGATGGGAGCCAAGGAAACTAAACACATGTGAAAGTTGATCTCATCATCGATCTGTATAATTATGTACTGATTCTAATCGGAAAAACATCAAAAATTTCACCCAAAAAATGTAAATCAGCTGGAACTGGATATGAATAACTAATAAACGCATTCTGTATATTAATTACCTAAAATCATTGTCTCTCTAAATCTTGGAAACCCTCTTGATCTGGAACCTCATGTTGGATTCTCCTCGATGATCGTTCACGGCTAAGCATCCTCCGGAACGAGCTCAGCCGTGAACCAGAGCCGACGACTTTTGGAGATGGTTGATTTCCACCAACTGATGACGATGTGCCCTCATCACACACCAATGTAGAAGCCATGATAGGCTCCAACATTGGAGCTGCGGCTGCAGCACCACCAGCCGGACCCTCACGTGGCTCGGGCTGGATCATTGGCTCCGCCTCGGCTCGGCAAATTGGACAGGTAGAATGGGAGCTTAGCCATTTATCGATGCACTCGGCATGGAAAGTGTGCTTACAATTCGGCAAACTCCTAGCCATCTCCTGATCCTCAAGCATGCTCAAGCAAACAGCACACTCTATCAACCCATCCTCAGCTTGGCCGTCAGTCTGCTGGTAAACAAATATGGGCAGCGAGGCTATGACTACTGGATCAAGCCCCCTCTTCGGTGGCTCGCCGGAGCTGACATTAGCATTGGTTAGCCCTAGGCTATTCATGACAGAGCGGCGATGGGCTTGATGACGCCTTAGGGCACATCTTGCATAAATATGAAGAACTATAACAACCACAACAACAAAGGATAAGGATAGAATTGCAGTGAGCATAATCTTGCTGTTTAAATCATAATTACTGCTTGATTTGACTTGAGTCACTGTCATCGCAATTGGGTTGCACTTTGAAGTGAAAGAACCGGGAGGCTGATTATCTCCCATGGCTGGCTAGCTCCTTGTGTCGTCGACAGAATAGAGGGGGGAGGGAGGTTATGTGTGCTCGTTTTTCGTATCAGGATTTCAGGAGAACAATATTTTATGGTGATGATTTCATATTCATTGATTTTCTTTGTTGAATATTGCGTGGACAATTGGGTTTCCCAGGAAATTTCCAAAAAGATATATATGAAGGAAGACGATTTCAAGGGTATTGACTTTGATTGTTGACTTCCATGTTTTCTCCCTCGTTGGAGATTGTTGAATTTTTCTTCTTCCTTGATTAGTTTATCTCGATCAAGAAGATTACGTGGATACATATATGATTATGTTTAGAAAAAATAGTAATAAATAAGATTAAATAACCAAAATGAGTCGTGTTGGGATCTATATATGATTCAAGTTTTTTTCCTTTTAAATGTTAGATGAGTTAATTATATTTACATGATGCATTTATAAGAACAGCAACCACAATATACTTCCAAGATAAATGAAATAATATAAAAAATAAAAATAATCATTTTAATTATTTATATGTATATCTATATTGAAAACCAACTTTATTAAAATTTAAAAATTTCAACTAACACTCAAAGCTACTTAATACTTTATCAATTCATATATTTTTTTTATTATTTTTCTCTATTAAATATATATACTATCCTTTTAATTCTTCAATTTATAAAAATTTCAATCAAACTTGAAAAATAAATGAAATTTTATTAATGGTTATAGTTTTATTAATATAATTCCTTCACAAGTAGCGTAAATATTGGGATGGACATGGAGATTTATTTATTATATCTAATTAAGTCTGCACCAAAATAGAAGGCAAGGAGTTCCCTGAGTCAACAAACGCGACTTCATGCTTTGAATGATCATCCGCGTACGTAGTGTTTCTCATTCCTCGTAGAATAAACGGCAATTTCCAATGAGAATTGTTGAATTTATGTATTTTTTCCAAGAAATTCCAAAAGACTAATCCTTTTAAAATAAAGTTTTTTTTATTCAATTTATTTTTATTAAATCCATGAAAAATCAAACTCGAGAATACTTTTCTAAGCAACCAGAATCCCTTTCCCATAGGCCACCCTTCTTTGATATGGAAAGTCTTGTTTGATTAATGAAGATTATAGGCTTGTTTGGGAAGGGCAGTTGCGGTAGCTTTTTGAAAGTGTTTTTTGTTTAAAAATATATTAAAATAATATTTATTATTTTTTAAAAATCATTTTTGACATCGGCACATCAAATTAATTTAAAAATATAAACAACAATTCATTTAAATAAAGAAAAAAAAAAAAAAGGAGAAACGGCGTTTCAAACTCCCTTTATATACTCCTGGTGTACGGTCAATTATAGCAGCTAGCCCTTGCCTATAGAAATAGAAGCTTCAGAATTTATTAGGGGTTATTTAGTTTTAAAAAAAATAATTTTTATTTTATTTTTTAATTAAACTTTTTTTGATGTTTTTAAATTATTGTGATATACTGATATCAAAAATAATTTTCTTTAAAAAGAAATATTTTAATATATTTTTAAATAAAAAACACTTTTAAAAACAATTTAAACCAGAATTCCAAACCATACTTTCAAACATGTATTTAGAGATTTTCCTGTGAATTATTATTTTTTAATCGATAAACCCTAAGGATTGGTCCGCAAGTCAATTAGAAGGTGTGCTTCGATTGAGTTTTTTGAAATTAACATCATTAAGAGATTATTTTATTCGAATTAATAAAGGGTGCATTCTTAAAATTATTAGAATCTAATTTTGATTGATATATAAATGGGAAAAAAAGTCCTTAGGAGAAGAAACTTCAATTAATTATATATAGAGATTATGATGCAAGATGAGCTTCAAAAACTGCTTATTTACTATTAAATATATCAAAATAAGTTTTTTTTTTAATTTTTTATATTTAACATCAACACATCAAAATCATTAAAAAAATAATTAATTTGATATTTCTTTTCAAAACAAATTTATTTTTAAAAAGAACATATATAAACAATAAAAATAAATCTAATCCCAATCAAGTCAAAAGATCAATTTCATTTGAAAAAGATGACCACGATAGGCATGTGAATGTGTTTTCGGATGTTTTGAGTTCTTTACACGAACGTAGTCATGGATTTTTTTATACGAACGTAGTCATGGATCCATGATTTACGTTGTGTAACATGTTAGATGTTGGTATAGCACTTTATAAAATAATGCAAACATTAATTATTGTTTTTTGGGGAGTTAACCAAATGGTCAACTTTGAAAGATTTATAATTATAAATCATTAGTAAATTTTAAGACATGATTAGCATTAATTAAATCTTAGTTTTTAGTATTTTTAAGGGGAGAAGTACATATATATATATATATATATATATATATATAATCCAGTAAGAAAATCCAGAAAGAAAATAGTGTTGTATTTAAAACTCAATCCAACCTCACAAGTCAAATTAGAATCTAATTTATGTTAGGGAAAAAGACTTTTTTAATTTTTTTAATTTTTGGTTACATTAAGGTGTTTAATTTTTAATTACTTGGCAAAGGCGAAGCAATTGTCATTCATTTTTCATTGAAGCCATAAGTCGTTGGTGCTGGTGGTAATGGGCTGGGCTGTAGCCTCATAAAAACCTCCTCGGCCCATCTATCTACAGGGCCTTATAATTTATTACAAGGCCTCAGTTGAAAAAGAAATTGTTCAGACTCAAAATTTTAACCCAACTCAAACAGCCTGCCTCTCCACTATAGAACAATGATCCAACACATTCATTTCCTCTCCCAACTCTCCCAAGTACATACCCTATTTGAAACCCTAATTATGCATTCAGTTTTAATTATTATTATTTTTTGCTCAAAGAGACGTTGTTTATAAATAGTGTAAAAAATAAATTTTAGAGGTTCTTCATGGTTTTCTTAACAAAGTAAAACTATATTTTTAACAAATTAAAATTATTATTTTTATTATATTTTGTTAGTTTCAAAGATTTAATTTTTATTTTAAATCTAATATGAAAGCTTTCTTTCTTTTAAGTTAACAATATAACTTTCTCATCATGAATTTTTAATTTACATAAAATTAAAATTAATATTTTATAATTATATTATCACAAATATAAAATATTAATATGTCCCGTTGTAAATTATTATTTTGTTTTTGTTTTTTATGAAAAATAATATGTCCGTTACAATATTCTTGATATATTTTTTAGTTTTCTTGCAAAAACATTCATCCTGGTTTTCAACAAATGAACACATTTTCTAATTTTTAATTGGGAAAATAATACTAAAAGACGAAAACAAAGCTGTAAAATAGAAAAGAAAACAATTTTTTGTTTGTGAAAAATGCCCTTAAAACCACTCCATCCCAGCTTCTAAGGTTAAGAAATAGGTATATTATATAGTTCATTCAAACACATATAAATACTTTTCTCTGGATATAATCCAAAGTGTTCTATTCTGTGATTGGATTCAACTCTCGTCTGATCATCAAACAGAAAAAAGCTGTCCCGATCGTCATCGAATCAATCCCACTACAAAGATAGTGTCAAGCCAGTGAAGACTGCACACACAAATGACCATCTCAATATCGAGCTTGGTCAATGAGCCGAGCGTAGCTCAGTACCAGTACGAGTTTCTCATCTTCCTGAGAGACACTGGTTCAGAAATCTCCCATGTAAAAATGTTAAAGAGAATAATATAAATTATATTTTAAGATTTTACATAACAATTTAAGTGTTTAGGTGAGATAATTTCTTAATATAGTATCAGAGCCTTGTTGACCTAGCAATCACGAATTCAAATCTCACCACCCTCATTCTATTTGATCAAATATAAGGTAGTGTGAGATTGTGTGCAAGTTTCAAGTATAAAAAAATTTCACTTGAGGAGGTGTGTTAGAGAATAATATAAATCATATTCTGAGGCCTCACCTAGCAGTTTAAACATTTAGCTGAGATGGTTTCTTAACAAAAAGATCAGAAGACTAGAAAAGGAAGAATTTGTGCTACCTAAGTTGCTAAATAAGTATGAATTATCCCTTTTTTTATCTAATGAAACCCTATTTATGGAAAACATACTTTAATTTGTAATCTAGTTGAGCGAGTAAAATCTCAGTTGTTTCAAGTTATTATAAAAGATATATATTCTAACTTGAACTCGAGATTCACTATACAAATAATAAGTCCTCTTTCATCACGCGACGTTTTTGGGGACTATTATCCCATCTTGATTACTGGATACCTAAAGTTTTGGCCATACGAGAGTTTTGAAGGGGAGCATATTATCAGTTGAGAAGATAGCTTAATGAGTCGTGCTGCTAAGCCCAGGCTTGCCAATCACCACCAATATACTGTAGTTTGTGGTTCATAGAATGAGTCTAGAGTGAAGATGGTTTCTTAAAACTATTTAAGATTTGCTGGTAATACAAATTATATAACTCTATATGGCATATAATAAAAATAAATCTCCTCGTAGATATAAATATACTACCTAGTTGTATTCTCTCTAATTTACAATCTTCATCAAGTAGATTTTTCACAACATCTCTGAAACAGAAGGAAGAGAAAAGGGTTCCATAATTCGAATCCTGAATATCACCAAACTACATTTACAGTGCATGTCTTCAACTTTATAAAAAGTATGAAATCTGTATTGCAAATTTCGGATTCAATTTAGAACGTATTTATCATATAAAAATCTAAAAGAATCATAATTTTACTTGTTTAATCTAAGACCATGAAAAAAAAGAGAAAAAAATATATACACAGTGCATGCCTAGCTCTTTGAAGTATTCAAATGTACTTATTTTGACCCCTCCTGAAGTGGTAATTTTCAACTCTGTAATGATGCTTTGCAGTACTGAGAACAGCAGACCCACCTGCAAGTCTAAGGACTGACGAGCCGTTATGGCTAGGCTATGTTCGTATATATGCTTTTACCTACGTGAAACTCTGCTGATCAGTACAGGTAAAACAGGCAGACCCACTTTTTAAAAACACAATAATCTTCTACTGCACATTGGAGGCTCAATTACCATGCCAAGCCAGGCCATTCTTGTTCATTTCTGAGCTTTTGGACAGTGAAAATGGCGATGGAATTTCCAGGGCAGAATTATAGAGGCGATGATGGGGAGAAGAGAGGAAATGAATTGGAACATGCAGAAAATCCTTTCTAACCCTATCTGAGAAGTTTGCATGAGCCTTGGTTTTCGTGAAAAACTGTCCGAGCTCAAGTCCTATTCGACAAGACACCCAGACAAGATGACTTGACATGGAAAAAACAGAATTACTAACCTGTATGAAATGGGGCAACGAAATAGACAGAACAGCTTTAACTCAGTCATGCAATGTTTCCCGACCTTCGAGTGAGGATAAAATATGGGAAGAACTATTTATGAACTGTGGCATTCCACTGTGGAGCAGAAAATGGAAGAGAAATGGATTCCCTAAAAGGGGAAAGGGTGAAGGTCAAATGAAAATTACAGTAATCAAGTATGTGTTTAGTGTGGTGTAGTTATGAGCAACAAGATTATTATATCGTGGCTTTTCAGAAATAAAAAAAAACAGCAGCAGAGATAGCTCGAGAATCCAAGTCTAGCAGCAAATCAAGATTAGGTAACAGTCAACATAGTACGAGAGTTGAGCCAGACCCTCTTAATAAATAAATAAGCAAGCTTAATTAATATAAAATGCCTGGAGAATCTATTAAACATATTTGGGGGGGAATGTTGAGTCCAACCAGATGTTTTCTTCTCATAGGCCAAAGTATTCAACTGAAATCACTGCTCCTTTGTTTTTCTATTTGACCATCATTCTCCCTCGTTGATTCCAAAGTAACCTGGAGAAGACGGGTTATAAGTGAATAGAAGAGTTCTTGACGAAAGTTTCCAAAACTTCACTATGACGGAAAAAATGATGATGAAAAGAAACTCATTTTCTTCAGTCAATAAAATTCAAGTACCTTGAACATGCATGAGCAGCAGCGTGTTAAGCTTTACGATCAATTCTGAGAATTTGGAGAAGAAGGGGACGGCCTGTCTGATACAACATTTTGCTCATCCTCGCCATGAATTCGTGATGGAATGCTAAAACCTGACAATCCATCAGATACAAACCTGCTGCCAAAAATCAAAGATTGATGAATTTCCTGTGCTCTATGATGGTCCGTGGATGCCATATGAACATCATTCCATGAACGGATGGAATGTGGAAAACTGGACTGAAGGGGCCCCCTCTGGGAAAATGCTTGGGCTTGGGCTAGCATTGCTTGGTGTGGTGTCAATGGCGGGGGGTTGAATGTAAACCCCCCAGCAACTCTATTCTCCGCATTTGTATCACTGCTCCAAGCCACCATTCTTTGAAAATTAGCATGATCAAACCCTACTGGAGCTGAACCTTCAAAAAGATTATGATCAGTTGAAGGTGTATGGGTTGTGTCTGCCTGTGACTGCCCATGAAGTAGACCTTGATCCTGGAAAGAGTGAAGGGACAGGCCAAGATCTTCAGTGTGGTTTGTGGATCTTGAAATTACAGTAGGATAGCTTTGGAAGTTCATTGACGAGTTTGCGGAGCTTGTTGGGAAGAAAGATTTCATGGCATCAGGGTCTATAGCTGGTGCGAGGAAAGATGAATCATTGCTTGGATTATGATCAGCCAATTGCCTGTGGAGCTGAATAGTATAGCCGGATGATCCTGGTTCCTCTGCAATTGCCATTTCACTAGATCCAGCATTCTGGTTTGCCTCCGAGTTCTCACTAGCATTATTAGCTGTCGGCTGCCATGGTGGTAGCTCAGCAAGCTTGTCAATTGACGACTTTGCCTTCTTGATAAGCCAATCAACAGCTTTGCTGGGTCGATCATAGCCTAGCCGGTCTTGAACATCATAAAATTGTATTGCAGTATGAGCCGATAACCTTACCCTGCGGTCCCTAGGACCTTTGGCTGTGTAAACCTTGCTGTGTCGATCCTTCCGCCCTGTGGATCGAACAATGTGGCCACCTTGGACCTGAATAATTTCTCCTGCAGTGCTCTTCATTCCCATTCTTTGTCTATGTTTTGCATATTCCGATGATTCTGTGCTGGGTACTACTTCTGGTTGATTGGGATTTATGGCTTCCCCATATTGTTGCTGGTTTTGGAGATGGAGAGGTTGAGGATGGTGGGAAAGGCTTTGCGTGCCTAAGCTTTGCTCTTCTGCTTCTTCCGGTCTTGGCTGTATGATTTGGTGGATGGGATTATGAGGATGCTGCTGATTTCTCTGGAAATCCAGATTCCTAATCTTCAGATTTTTCTCTCCTAAAATTGTTGCTGTTGCTTCCTGCTTCCACAGATCACAAAACTGATACTCCTGCTATATTGCAGCAGATCCCAAAATCTCCTGCCATTGCACTCCTCAGATTCCATTCCATGCCCCAAGAACACCACTAAACCCAAAATCTACACCGCACAACGAAAACAATCCTACCCAAATAAACTTGATTTGAAGCTTTCTAATATGTAAATTACCACCTCATCTATCTCTATCTCTAGTGAGAGTAAGATCCCAGAGGAAAAATAGACTAGAATGGGGTGAGTTTCTCTCCAGCAAGATCAAGACTTTGCTAGCAAAACAACACAAGATTAAGTAGAATTTGGACGAATACTCCCTTGAAAAGATGAAATTTGAAATCACAAAATAAGTCTTGCCCTTTTAGTACAGATGGGAAGGAAGAAGGTGAAGAGAACAATTAGGCAACAGTAAATAGAAGAGCGAAATCCTAATCTGGCCTGTGAGTGCTAGTTTGATGCTTCTGAAAAGGGTGGCAGAGTATGGTCAGAATGGAGATTGAAGATATTTTGTCATCACAAAACTAATGAAACAGTAACATCAAAAATCCCAAAATCTATCTCTCTAGTTACCTCTCCCTAAAACCCAACTCTCTCTCTCTCTCTCTCTCTCTGGCTCCTACTTTTTTCTTTTTCTTAAGGACTTGTTAATCAGAATTGTTGTGTATAATTAGAGCCATGGATAATAAAGACATGACTCAATTATCCACCACTCCTACCCACTGCTTTACAAGCTTTGATAATGATATCTAACAGCTTTTTTGGTCTCTCTCCTCTATGTACTTTACAGTCCCACTATTAAACAAGTGTGGCTTCACCAGCAACAAAAGAGAGAAAAAAAGGACAAACATCCTTCCATCAAGAACACTTTTCTTTACATCCTTTTCCACTCTTTGTAGTCTCTCAATCACATTCATAATTCCAAACAATTAGAGAGAAAAAAAGGAAGAAAAGAGCTCAAGAAAAGGCTAATGAAATAGTAAAAGTTGACTTAGTTCTTGTAATGTAACGAGTTCTTCTGCAATCAAGGTGTAAACAAGACAAAAGGGATCATTTTTTTATAAAAAAAATGTATTTTTCTTCACAAATTGTAGGCGGGGGGGCCTAGTTTATGGACTTGAATTGATGCCATAAATATGAAGGCTCTGAAAATCACTCGTTGGCAAGCTGCTACGAGTGGTCGACATGCAAGGGAGTGAGGCTAAGCTCAGAATTAGTGACAGATGTAGATTGTGAGGCTATACTGTCTGAACATTTTCTGATACAAGAATTAATGATATCTTGAATATGAGGATCATCTTGTACAAGGGAATCAATTGATGATCTGTGTTTTTGGCTGCATTACAAATATAGATCATATGGGTAGGCATCGTTCTACAAAATATATAGGGATTCTTCTTTTTTGCCTTTTTCTTTTTCCCCTTCCATTTGTCTCCCCAACTTGGCAAGTGTTCGAATAACTGGTCGAATAAAAAAAAAAAAGGTAAAACAAGGGGATAGAAAAAAGTTCAGTCTGTAGCTTCTTGCATCTTTCTAGACGATTATTGCCAATAATATACCAACATTCACTACAAATTATGATTACTGAGGTCCATTTCCATCAATTGTATATATATATATATATATATATATTATTGATTTTATCCCACTAAAACATGAAAACACTTGGCTAGAACAAATAAGAAAAACTATATTTTAAGAGGAGGGGGAGGAGGAGGGGGAGGAGGAGGCATGTGATAAATGATTTACCCTAGTTTTTCATTTCAGTGATAGAAAAGCCTTGGAGAACTTCTGATATAAGACTCGAGGAAGTGCTTTTCTTCAATTATTTTAATGATAATCAGCCGCCAATGGCATCAAGTTACGACATCTGGATTTTTCTTTTTCTTTTCATCACGCTTTTTGTGTAAAGAGAGAGACACATATTTTATGGGTATTAAGTATGAAATTTTGTTCCTGTCAATTTCTTAAGAAATAAAAAATAGAGCACACAAATGTGTAATTGTATACATATTTATTTATTTATTTATTTATTTTTATAACTGGGATGTCCGAGTCAACTTACGCGTACCATAGCTAATCTCCAGATCCACCGAATACCTTGCAAGCCCAGTAGATAGACAAGTCAGCGCGGGATGATAGACATACACGGAGAAGCTTGAACTCAAACGCAGAAAAAAGAAACAAGTATTTTTCCCCGCTAGGCCAAGACCTCATGTGCACATATTGAATTTATTAAAACATAACACATTAAGCAATTTATAAATCTAGCGAGTTGATCCAAATTAATCTAAATTGATTAAAATAATATTATTTTGAAAAAATAACTTGAAATAAAATATTTTAACCAGTTAACTCCCACCTTGTTTTTTTAATTAAAACCTAGCTAGATTAGGTTTAGTAAATCTGATGCACATAGTAATGGATTCTCTCCACGCTTATATCTTATAATGTTCTTTTTGTAATGTCATTTTCGATAATATATTATACATTAACCCAATTGGCTTTATATTTATTTTAATAATTTAGAAATGTTCGGTGTGGTCTTGCATGTTACCCTGATGGTTACAGCAAGGGCCCTTCTTCTCCAAATCTCCCAACAACAATTTATATTCATGTATGCAAAAGAAAAAGGAAAAAAAGAAAACAAATAATATACGTGAAGCGATAGGATTATAATTAATTAATAAACTCAAAAGGAAAAGAAATAATGAAATATATTGTTTTCATTGATTGCTTTCACTCTTACATGAAAAGGTGAGAACCCGTGCACTAGAAGCCTTTCCCAAAAGGGTTCATGCAATAATCATAACCCTAAATGTTACTAACAAAATGCAAGCATGTCAAGAGAAATGGCACAAAAGGTTGCACATGGTATTAGAAATCGTGAAAGCAAAAGAGAATTATCAGTCTCAAACTTATATATATATATATATATATATATATAACGATTTCTAATACCAATTTTATGAAGCGGCATTTGTTTAAAAGTACCATTATACCCCTTATGACACACCCATGTTCATGTTCATGTTTATTGAAACCCATGATCTAACTCATGATCATGAAGATAGATTGCCTAATTTTTTTCTAGATGGGAGGAGAAAATTCACTAATTAATTAATGAGAGGGGCCTTTAATCTACCTATAAATAATAATATGTGTACTCTATTTACGGCTACTGATAGATATAGATCAAAAGATTTCTCTCGTAAATTTTTTCTATTATTTTGAAGTTGTGTTCTTGCTGCTGCTGCATTGAGAATTTATTTTTAGAGCTTGAGCAAAAACGTCTGAAGATATTTATAATCTAAATTTTTATTGCTATATGAATTTAACGTTCGATTATATAGAGAGTATAATAGCATTCCCTTAACACATTTGAAGATCTTAAGGAAAGGGGAAAAAAAGGTGTATGTGTTTAAGTTAATTTACTTGGTAAATTTTAACTTCTTTTTTTTCTCTTCAAAATACATATAAAATAATGGACCAAATTATTCTTTATGCCCTGGTTTTGAATACAACCATAACATAATTCTTCATGTTTTGAGAACCTATAACTTGATACATGTTTGTTTTTGCTGTAGAAATCATATTTTGTATAATTTTAATTTTTTATGAGATTTTTTTTATGTTTCTAAATAGTTTTGCAGCGATGATATACCAAACATTATTTTAGACATCAATGAGTGTAAGTATATTTTATGGGTCCAGATTAGTAAGTAAAACCCCAACTATTCTAAATTTTTACAAGGAATGCATGTTCTAACTCGAAATACAAATATATTGTGCAGATTACAAGTTTTTTTTAATCATTACGTCAAGTTTCTCGGGTACATACTTTTCACAGCATTCAATGTGTTAATTTTTACGATCTACCTCTCTAATTAAATTGATCTGCACCCTCCTTCCTCTTAAACCTTGAGCTCAAAAGAATGTCTTGACAGAAGAAAATTATGGCAGTCAATTTTCAGGCTGTACGTACTTTCATGTTTAGTTTGATTCCAAAGGCAGTACACAATGGCTACTATCTTAGATTAGGTTTATCTGTGTAGCCCAAAACGTTTTGTTGTAGGAAAGAAATTTGTTTTTTTTTAAAGAAAAACATTATCGGAAAATTAGATAATATTTTCACATGAACAATATATATCACACAATTGATCCCCCCAAAAAATAAATAAAGAAGTGAATCGTGTTAAAAGAATTTGTATCTATTAAATTACTTGTAGTTTCATCTATTCTAACACACTTAAGTTACAAACACTGACAAATTAAATTCATCTCCTAAATCCTAAGCAAATTTTAAAATATAAATCATATAATAATACAACAAAATTATCATCTTTTAAAAATCAGTGCTCCGATCACATTGAATTACGAGCTTTTAATGTTTTTTTATTTAAAAATATATTAAAATAATTTTTTTATTTTTTAAAAAATATTTTTAAATTCAGCATATCAAAATATCTAAAAAACACATAAAATAAGTTAATTTAATATAAAAAATAACAGTTTTTTTAACATTTTTAAAAATCGATTTTGAAAGAAAGCGAAAACAGTCACCAACGCTGCTGTAGACTTCTACATCCATCTCTCTTCCTGGTGAGAAGCCAAAGTCAGAAGATATTGTGAGGCATGCGAGGACGGAAGGGGCTAAGTTTGCTGCAGCCCTGGAAAAGGACAATGGCAGAGAAAGAGAGAGAGAAGATAGAGAGACAGACAGATATATCTATATCTATTAACTAAAATATAAAAGGTGTGGGTGTTTTACTGTAGCATATGAGGTGATTCCCTGTGGACTTTAACAATGTGCTAATGTTTTTATTTGGTATTAATTCCTTTGTTTTTTTCGGTCCTTCTTAGACAATATTTATCTTTTTACCTTTATTTATGCATCCATGCTTTTAATTTTTGTTTTTAATTTTAGTATTTTTATTTTTTGTCGGGGTTTATTTTTATTCCGTCAAGTTCTGAAATTTTAATTGATGTTGGTGATTATTTAAAATTAATATTTCTTTCCTTTTCTCTTTGTTCTTTTTTTTGGTGTTTTCTGTTATTTTTATTTGTTCTTCGGATTAGATAATTTTATGATTTCGTTGTTTATGCAATAATAATAATAATTTTAGTAATTATTTTATTATAATTTTTTTGTAAAAATATTTTTCTTTTTTATTCTTTAGGCAATTTAATAATATTAATTAGTGGACAATAATGTTGAAAATAATTTTAATTAATATAGTCATGCAATGAAGAAAACATAGTGATGGTTTTTCAATGATATTTTCTTCTTTTTTAGATAAAAAAAATAACTAATAATTTTTATTATTTGATTATTGCATATATTTTTTTAAGTTATATTTTTTTTTATTTAATTTAAATTAAATTATAAAATGAATTAATTATAATACAATAAATTTAATAATTCAGATATCCAAATCTTCTTGCTCTTTTAATAATGATGATAATTTTATATTGGTTATTTCATTGAAATCTACTAAATAAATAAATTTATATTGATTTAAAATTCATATATTTTATAGAAAACTTGCACTTCACAGGAATTCTGCATAGATTTATTATTTTGTCTAAATTTTTATTATAATAAAAAAATCTCACACTATTAATATTTTTTGGAGTTGAAAAAAATATGATTTCGACCGTGACGAGGCACGGGTAAATGGCTAGTATATATATATATAGAGAGAGACAGAGAGAGAAAGAGAGAAAGAAGATAGAGAGACAGACAGATATATATATATATATATATATATATATATAGAGAGAGAGAGAGAGAGAGAGAGAGAGGAGGGGGGGGCTACTGGCAGGTTGATTTGTCAGCTGCTTTAATGTTTTCATATCTGCAAAACGTGAAAGCCACCAGTCAAGGCTCGTGATCCAAGATAATCATTTATTTGTCTCATTTTCTAGGTATTAAGGGGTGTTTGGCAAGAATTTTCTAAAATATAATTATTTTAAATTTAATTTTGTGATATTTTTAAATTATTTTGATGGGATGATGTTAAAAATAATTTTAAAAAAAATAAAAATATTTTTTTAATAAATTTTTGAGCAAAAAATATTTTTAAAAACAATTTCAAATATATTTTTAAACAAGCCTAAATATAGATTTGTGATGCTATTTTCAGTTTTTTGCTAGGCACCCCGATCTCTAAAAGTTAGGGTCTGCTTTTTTGTCAAAAATTGAATTGTTTTTGAAAAGTGAATTATGAGAAAATGAATTAGTTTTTATTTTTATTTTTATTTTTATTTTTTATATTTGTCTATATTTTCAATGATTTATCATGGAATAAAAGATAGGTGACAAATAATATTTTAAGTTACTCAACCCACAGGAGGAAACAAAAATTCAAACATTAAAAATTACTCCGACCATGGCTTTCCATCCTGAATATGCCACACGTTAATCTGTTAGCAAACCATTTAGCAAATTTCAATTCTACAGTTAATCAACGCATATCTTCTATCTATTTCAAGCACCCACGACTGTAATTATGATGATTGAGAGCTTGTGATATGAATAAAAAGATCTTGAGTTTAAATCAAAACGTGTATATTTTTTTTAAAAAAATTAAAATAATCAGAATTTTATTTACTTCTCAGGATCCATAAAGTACGTTTTATGCATGGCTAGTGAGAATATGCAAGTCGTGATCATGTTTATGCTTGAATCATCCCTTATGCACTGTTGTGCAGCTGAGAGAGTTTAATATTTGCTGACCAATAATTTAATATATTCACACAATTTATTTTATAAAATTGGGATTCATTACGTATATATAGTTGTTACTATCATAACAATATTATAAGATAATTGGATAATGGAATTCAGATTTCATTCGAATTTTAAGCTTTGTAGACCTTTTCAAATCTCCTCACCTTCTCATAATACCTGCAAGATTTGCCTGTTGAATGGATTAAAGCATCTACGCTCTTGATGTTTAGGAAAGTTGTTTTCTTATGACAACGAGCATGAAAATAAGTGTTAAGTAAACATCTCATCTAAAATATTAAACTGTTAGGTAAGAGATCAAAATATAATTTATATTATTCTCTAACAAACACCCTCAAATGAAAGTCTTTTGGGCTTGAAATTTGTATAGACTCATACTATCATATACTTGCTTTTTATCAAATACAATGAGAGTGATGAAATTCGAACTCGTGACCGCTAGGTCAACAAGGCTCTGTTACTATGTTAAGGAACCATCTCATCTAAAAACTTAAATTATTAAATAAGATTTCAAAATATAATTTATATTATTTTTTAACAGTAAGATACATAATATGAGGCAAAATAATAGCTAAGAGTAAGAATTTTTTTTGTATCCTCTTGATCAGGCAAAAGAAGTATTTAGCAATGCTGATTCATAATCGACATCTCACATGCTGTAAGATAATAATAATTCATCGCGCATGGTTTCATGACCAACCAAATTGGGACCCCATTAGTAAAAATCGACACTGCTCTAATTATTGTACACCCATAATATCTGTTCCAGTAACATAAAGGAAAAAGACAACACTCTTTGCTTGTGATCAATGGCGTTGCTGCAATTGTAGGGACCTTTGATTTTAGAGCATGGGCAAAATAAATGCTTAATTAAGAGCCAAGGTTTTGAAGATGAGAGATTTTAAGCTTCAACATTGTTATAATTCATTAGAAATGAAAATACATTAATCTGGAAGCAGATTTAGGCCTTGTTTGGGATGGTGGTGTAACTTTACCAAGAACATGATGATTTCCATGTTTGTGGTTATGATTTGTTGGCACCATGACATAGGTTTTGTTAGAGAATAATAGAAATTTTATTTTAGGATCTTACCTAACAATTTAAATTTTTAGATGAGATGGTTTCTTAATATGATATTAGAGTCTTGTTGACCTCGTGGTCATGAGTTCGAATTTCACCATCCTCATTCTATTTGATAAAAATAAAGTGCAAGGTAGTGTGAGTATGTATGCAAGTTTCTAGTTCAAAGAGCTTTCACTTGAGAGGGTATATTAGAAAATAATATAAATCATTTTCTGGAACCTTACCTAACAGATGAAACTTTTAGGTGAGATGATTTTTTGATATAGTAACAGAGTCTTGTTGACTTAACGGCCATGAATTCGAATCACACCACTCTCATTCTATTTGATAAAAATCAAGCATAAAGTAGTGTGAGTTTATGTGCAAGTTTCAAGTCCAATTTTTATTTATTTATTTAAAAGAGGATGTTAAAGAATAATATAAATCATATTATAAGACCTCATCTAATAACTTAAACTTTTAAATAAGATAACTCTTTAACCATTTTGATCTCTGTGTGGACAATCTTGAAAGGTACGATTCCTTGGTTCCAATCTTGAGTTGAAAGGGATTTTCGAGAGTGAGAAAGCCTTTCCTTCAGATCTCACGACGTAATACAAATGTATGCTTTTTTTTTTTTATGTGGTCATTTTCTTAAGAATTAGATTAAAGAACGACAGTTGTTTAATCTTCTCATGCCCTATTCCTCCTCGCATTAGTGTGAGTGGCCTTCAATCCATGCATAACCTCTTCTTAGTTTAGTTTTTTGTCCGTAATAATTTAAAATATGGCGTGATGATAAAGGTCTGAAGATTTGCATAGGAGATCTTGAGCTTGAGTCAAGGCGTACATATCTTGTAAGACTTTGAGATAATTAGGGTTTTACTCGCTCACCTGGGAGGTCCATAAAATACGCTTTTTCGAGAGTGAAATTTCCTCAAATCCAAAAAAAAAATCTAAAGTCTCTCAAAACAATATCACTGTGTATATCATGTATTCGAGAGCACTCATACTGTCCTTAAAAGTTTTAGATAATACAATAATAGGGCAGGATGGTCGATGATAATATAATCAGAAACTCACACTGGCCTCAAATCTACAACTCTAAATGAATTTTTGAACCTGTAGGATCTGAAATCACACACGATTATGCTAATGGTAGGCCCAAAACTTTGTACACTGGTGACCATGACCTAAGCAAGTGGAGGAAGAAGGGTTGTCTGCATCAATGCTCTCGACCATGAAAATGGTTGTGCTCTTTTGAGATAAAGCTTACAAACATTCTCTTGTTCCTTTCAAGACAACTAATTAAATTTTATTTTCTACACAAATCTTGATCTCGTGGGGGTAAAGCAAAAAAAGTTATGGCAGTTTCCTAGGTCAGAAGTTTAGGAATTTTCAAAATCACCCAGCAGAAGCTATCCAAGCAGAAAAAGTGCAGACTGCCTAGGCAACCAGGCATGCATGTCTAAAGATCTCTGTTAAAAGTAAGCATATAAATCAAGATAACATAATTTTTTTGAGGTGTCATGCAGCACATGCATATGAATCATGGGCTCACCAAACTTTTTGGGAAAGAAGATTATACCATTACACTTTGCAAACCCAGGAATTGTCAAAAGAACATTGAATCTGCTTCACTTGCCAAGATTGCTTTAGATAAAATGTCAGGTGGGCATGTTGATGACTTGCAGACTTCAAACCTTTCGGCTTTGGACATCTATATGTATATATCAAAGCCATCTCTCATCGATCTACAAGTTCTAAATCCAGCCGATTCTAGATGCTCCACTATTATTGTTAGTAGAAATAATACAAATTATATTCCGGGAGTCTCACCTATAAGTTTAAGTTTTTAGGTGAGATGGTTTTTTAACATGTTATTAAAGTCTTATTGACCCAGTCAATCATGAATTTGAATTTCACTACCCTCATTTTATTTGATAAAAATCAAGTACAAGGTAGTATGAGTCTGTGTTAGTTTTAAGCCCTAAAAGGCTTTCACTTGAAGGGGTGTATTGGATAATAATATAAATCACATTCCGGAGTTCACCTAACAATTTTAAGCTTTTAGATAGGGATAGTTTTCTTGACAGTTATTTCATACAAAATGTTAATGATATCTTCAGGTTTAATCACCTGTATGGAAACTAAACTCATCTTCTCAATCAACTCAAAAAGAAATTATGATTGTGAGACTATCCATGTTCATTAATCAGTAATAATAACCTTCATAGTTATAGAAAAGATCTAGCTGAGGGTCCTTTTCTAGCTCGGAAGTTGCATGAAGTAGCGGATTTCTTTGTCCACAAACAAATGAGCTCACTGCTTAGCCAATTAATCCACCAAATCTATTTTATTTTTTATTTTTGTGATCCTTGACGATAGTGAATGCTATGAGAGAATCATGAAAGCAATCCCATGGGAAAGTCATTCCCTTTTTTTAATGCCAATGGCATGCCATTCTCTTTCTGTCTCTTTCTATCTTGAGCTGTATGCGTCAAATGTGTCAAATAATGGATATATGAGACAGGAAATGAAGTAGAATGCATGCTGGCTGGAGCTTTTTGTTCACGCAAGTTGCTCCATGTCCTTACCCTATGTTTCTCCCTCTCTCTTACCACTTCAGTTTTCCATTTTTGGAATCGATTTATAAATTTCAAGAATAATATAAATCATGTTATGGAGAATAATATAAATTATATTATAAAATTTTATTTAATAATTTAACCTTTTAGAAAGTGTTTGAAAGTGCTTTTAGAAAGCATTTATGAAAAAAAATTTTAAAAAAAAATATGTTTTACTTTAAATTAAATTTTTTTTGGTGTTTTTAGATTAATTTGATATGCTGATGTCAAAAATAAATTTTAAAAAATAAAAAAAAATATAATTTTAATGCATTTATAAATGAAAAATATTTTAAAAAACAACCGCAACCACACTCCCAAACAATCACTTATATGAGTTTGTTACTTGATATAATATTATAGTCTTGTTAATCCAATGATCACGAGTTTAAATCTCACAACTATTTCATAAAAAATAAGATGAAATAGTGTTTTTACTTGAAAAGGGTGTATTAGAGAATAATATTAATCATATTATGATGTCTCACTTAACAGCTTAAATTTTTAGATAAGTTTACTCATTAATACCCTCCACACAGGGCATAAGCAAAGTTTTAAGCTGATAGATCATGGATTAAATAACCGAGAAATAGTACTTTGTAACCCCTTTTCAATTGCTAAATATATTCAAAACCATAGCTCCCTCCCTCAAAATCCTAAATCCCAACCGGTTTGTCTTAAAAAATCATCTCCTTGTATTAGGGTTCATGGGATCCAGGAGCCCAATAGGGAAACAAAACTATCCTCCCAACAGGCCGTTGTAATTGGGCTGGAATCTTGCATTTTCTTGGGCTCGCTTGGGCCTTTTCTTGGAGCCCATAAATCTGTTAGCTATGAGCCCGACGATGATTTAATGGAGCTTAGATCCTTTTAGGGTTCTATAAAATTTGTTAGCTTTGAACCCACGGCGATCCACTAAGTAGAGGCCGTAGACTTTGAAATTACCGAATAACATCATCATCAAATAAAAGTTCTCCTGGTAAATAGTTTAATAAAGAAAAAGCTATAATGTGGGATAAATTCTTTGACATTATATATAAATTATTTTGAGTTATAATAGTATAATTATTATTTATTCGAGTTATATATTTACTGTGTTAATTTACAATAAATTATAATTTACCTAAATTTTGCCCTTCTACATTTAATGAGCTAGGAAATTGGTCTACATCATTATCTCCATTTAGAGTATTTTTGTTTTTATAGGTTATTATAATCATTTTTTTAAAAAAAAATTATTATCTAACTAAAATAAAATAAATATATTTAACTCACACCCTCGTCTTATATTTATTTATTTTTTTTCATTGTATTTACAATCATGGATATATATATATATATATATATATAAAAAATAAGGCACACAACATCGTGAGTCAACAAGTAGTTTATAGCCAATTGAAATTAATTTTAGTGGTCATGTGGATACCTTAAACAGTCATGCACATAGGATTTTGAGATTATACTCCATAATCACAAAAAATTGCTATCTGAAATATTTGTTCTTACAATCTTCTGGTTAATTAATTAATGTGTGTTCTAATTTAATATAATTTATTAAAATTGTTATAGAGGTCTGATTCATTTGGAATTAATAAAACACCATGTCTGCCAAGCTTGGATTATTAAGTTCGGAGGTAGGAATGATCCATTGCCTGTTGAATTTGAGAGTTTGGTTATGATTGTTTTTGAAAATGTTTTTTGTTTATAAATTCATCAAAATAATATTGTTTATTTATTAAAAAATATTTTTGATATTAACACATAAAAATAATCTAAAAACACTAAATCTTTGTTAAGGAATCATCTCATCTAAAAATTTAAGCTTGTAAGTGAGACTCTATAATATGATTTATATTATTCTCTAACACATCCCCTCAAGTGAAAGTTCTTTGGGCTTGAAACTTGCATAGACCCACATCACATTGTACTTAGTTTTTATCAAATAGAATGAGGGTGGTGAGATTCAAACTCGTGACCGCTGGGTCAACGAGACTCTAATATCAGATTAAATAACCATCTCACCTAAAAGCTTAAACTTGTAAGTGAGGCTCTATAATATAATTTATATTATTTTCTAACAATCTTTTTTAATTTAAAATATATCTAAAAAAAATTCTTATTTTTTTTTAAAAAACATAGGGACAAATACTGCTATCTGAATTTTCTCTTCGGACATACATAGTTACATACAAACTTGTAAGCAACGTTCGAGCTATCCATTCCTCCCAGCACTTGCAAACGTAACCCTAATGATTGAAAACATCATGGCAGACAATGAAATTCAGGTTCGACATTATACTTATAATATTACCCCAACGAATCATCGTACATGAAAGATCAGTCAACGTGTATAATAATTCTTAATACCAAAAACATGCGATGATGAATGGATTATTTTGATTTCCGTAAGCACCACTTGATTAATTAGTGGGCTTATGATTATAAATATAACATACTTAATTTTATTTTTATTTTTAAGCAACTACTTTTTAGATAACGAATTTTATGCATCCAAGTGAGTGAATAAATTCCTGATTGTTCTAAACTCTTACAAGAAGTACACGCCCGATTTGAACTCGAGATCTGTGATCGCAAATCCTTTGATATCACATCATACCTCTTAAAACACTTTATTTTACATTTGATAATAAATGTAGATAAATTATAAAATAGTCAGCGATCTTATAATTTTTAGCTCTACCTCGCCATAAAATTAACTCTACCTCGCCATAAAGTAATTTGGTTTTGCTGCTAAGAACAACGCTACCATGCTGATGTCAAAAATAATTTTAAAAAATAAAAAAATATTATTTTGATATATTTTTAAACGATAAATATTTTCAAAAGTAACAGCAATCACACTCCCAAACAGGTACAAAATATGTTGTATGAACTGTTCAATGGGATCTTACAACTACAATGATGTCACAAATTAAACATTTTTCTTAAAAAAAAAAACAAATGGTCATTTTTAATTGCAGAAGGAGGCCACTGCCACCCCTGGTCCCAAATAGTTCTATTTGCCCGTAGTCTTTTTTGTAACACTGTAGTGTATTTCCACTGTATATCCACCTTTTATCTCCTCTTCTCTCCCTTTATTACGTTTATTTTCTTTATTTTATTTTAATAACTACAAATATTACAGATCATAAACCAGTTTATTATACATGCTTTTGCATTTCTGTCAAAGTTCAAGACACTTTTAATTTATTAAATTATGCAATGTACATTAATTTTAATATTTAATTAATTACTGGTTCTTGTACATAGTTAATTTAGATCTATAAAATTATTGTGAATGGCTGTGTGCGTGACTATAAAAAAATAACAAGCAATCAGAGCCTACGAATCCTTAGACACCACCATAGCCCACGTTCGCCGGTGGCCAGCCACCTTATTGTAAGTTAACGATTCTTCTCGAGACCGAAAGGACACATCCGATGGATTATTAATGGAGGCCATTGCATGCTTGCATCGAATTCATGTTTAAAAATAGTTCATCACAGGAATCAAATATATTTAAAATAATTTCTTGCAGGCTTGTCCTGTCAATTTCAGGGATAATTTTTATTCAATCCTGTTCTGTTTTCTTAATTGTTCAGAACTTATATTTATACATGTATAATTGTCTTATTCTAGAAAAGAGAAATACAAATATTTCTTAACTTGTTCATGAATCCTAGTTTTTCCTGAAGGCAATTAATCCTGGCCAACATGTCCTTCATCACCACCAGCTTCCTTGCAGCTTGTTGATTTGCGTTTATCAGAAAAGGTACGCCCTATTCTGTTTGAGAGGCTCGTTTAAGTGCAATAGCTCACTTGAATCATGGAGAAAGATGTTGTCTAGCAGCTTGATTTAAATATATTATTTAACAATAATAAAAAATAAATTGGAGACTAGCTAGATATAAAATATAAGAGCAGGCTAAACTTATTCCCTTTTAATAAAAGGTGCAAAACATTTAATATTATGGAGATCATAACGAATAAAACTAATTAATTTGTTGGCTAATCTTAATTTGTACATGCGCATGCGCACGCAAAGTTACTACGACTACATTCAGTTTACCTAGTGGCTGTCTTCATCACCGAGGTTCTCCTCTCGAACCTATAAAACTCAACGAAGAAAATGCCATATGCTGGACTCAATTTTCTTGGCGAGCTTGTGCCCATCTCGATTAATCTTATAGATTATAAAATTAACGATCATGTAAGTCTCATGTATTAGAGAATAATATAAATTATATTTTAGGATCTTACCTAACAATTTAAATTTTTAAATGGGATAGTTCTTTAACATGATTTCAGAGCCTTGTTGACTCAACGGTTACGGGTTCAAATTTCACCATCCTCCATTTTATTTGATAAAACTCAAGCACAAAATAATGTGAATTTGTGTAAATTCTTAACCCAAAATGACTTTCACATGAGAGGATATAATTTAATATCTAATTGTCATTATATTATCAATCACATAACTCAAATCTCTCAAATCTCAACTCTTTAATTCAAAACTCATTACACTAGACTAGACTACCTAGCTATTAGATAGGGTTGAACTCAAAAGTTTTTGACATCACGTGGGAAAGTGGCTGAGACAAGCTGTACACAAATGGCTGCCCTTTCCAAATGCTAGAAGTGCAGAGACTAATTCTATATCCATGGCAAGGCCAAAAGCTTATAATGACTAGACAAGCACTCATGATCCAGGTTCTTAAATGCCTTAATATCAGGATGCTCGACCCAGTAGTACTAATCTTTCATAAACAATTGGCTCAAGCTTAAATAGACCTTCCAGAGAAAAACAAATCCAGTTTGACCCTTCACTGTCCCACTTTGTTTAAATATAGATATTCAGAATGGAGGTTATGGTGTATATAAGGTCTCCCGATCATTCGAATCACACAAACTAGCTAGAGTTTATACCAAATTTTGGGAGCCAAAGAGGAGAAATACTGATAATATGGCCAGTTTGAAGCTCTGGGTTTGCCTTATTTTGCTGTTTCTTACGCTTGCCAGATCAGAAACTAGACATCTTGATCAGCCTTACCTCGGGAGGAAGAACCTGGCAAGAGTTTTGCAGGAGCTGAATGAGAAATCGAAACAACTCAGCATCACATCGGACGACGAATCGGACGCGGCGGCTCTAAGCCCTTTCCAGTCAAAACGACTCAGTCCGGGAGGGCCAGACCCCAGACACCATTAAAATCTCTCCATGCAAGCTCTTCCAAGTCCCGGCAGAGCTAACGATGAAATGCAAAACTGAAGTGAGGCCACGTACCTTCTTGATGTTTAGTTTGTTCCATGTGTATGGAATGTATTAAGAGATTCTAGCTATCGGCATCGAATTCAACGGTTCATTGAATTATCATGCGCACGGATCAATGTAATTGTAATGAATTCTCTTTGTTTTCCCCCCCTCGATTTCAATAAATTTTGCATTCTCCAGCAGCTTTGGCCAGCCAAAACTACTCCATTGAGTTCTATCAAATAAAAGAACGACTTTTCCACCAGAGAGGAAACAAGAAATTCATACATATTTAGGGTGTTAGACACTGTGTTTCAAAAACGTTTTTAAAAAAAATGATTTTTTAATTTAAAATGATTTTTTTAGTATTTTTAGATTATTTTGATGTACTAATATTAAAAATATATTTTTTCAAAAATATTATTATTATCGTTATTATAACCATTATAACCATGATAGTAAACTATTATTGTTATTAATGTTACTATTATTATTATTATTATTACTACAACCACCACAACTATTATTATTATTGAAATAACAAAAATGATTGACTTTTTATGAAAGATAAAATAAAAAAATAAAAACTTTGACAAAAAAGCAAGAGAAAAAGAAAAGAAAAGGATAAAATTAAAATAAATATTATTACTATTGAAAAAAAACATTTGATATTAAGAAGCCCCTTTTAATCACAAAAAGTCCTTATGAAAATATCAAAATACACCCAAAGAAAAAAAAACTTTTTTTATCTTTTCTAAGGTCAAATTCGTTATTTCAATATACATAAAAAAAAACTGATAAACTTGAAATGCCCTTGTCCAACAATTCAATATTATTTTTTGATCTTGGAGAAAAATAATACTCTTACTACTACAATTCTTTTGAAAATTCAAGAAAGCTCTTGGTCAACAATTTTAAATTTTGTTGACTATGATTGCAAAAGAATATTTTTACTGTGTTCAAAATTTTTAAAAGACACATACATCCCTAAAAAATATTTTAATGACAAATAAGCTAGAGAAAAAAAATAAAAATCCTTTAAATCAAAAACTTAATTTCTATTATTTAAAAAATAAAATAGTAATTACACTTAACAATCCAACTTTTTTTTTTTTTTATCAACAACCAGTATGGGCTTTTTGTTTTTTTGTTAATACAATAACAAAGCCTTAGCCTGCCAAATCTCAAGCCCAAACAAAATCCAATAAAATCATGGGCTAAAACTGGAACCTCATAAAACTCCTAAGGCACATGCACTTTCCAAATCTTTCCCTCCTTGATGAGCTGCCATGGAGATTTCCTCCACCAATATCGTCTACTTCAACTTCTCCAATCTTGTTCAAAACTTCGTTCCCTTAACACAACTAAACCATTCCATGCGCTCACCATTACTATAAGGCCAAATCCAGAGCAGGCCACCTTTGTTTACAATAATATCATCACCCTCTATGCATCATTAAACCAAGTACCATTGGCACACAAAGTGTTCGACAATATGCCTGAAAGAAACAAAGTGTCTTACAACTCAATTATTAGTTGTTATAGTAAATATGGTTATTTACAGGAAGCTTGGAGAACGTTTTGTGAAATGATAGATTGTGGGTTCAGGCCGAATAACTTTACCTTGTCTGGTTTGTTATCGTGTGCGTCAATGGATGTCGGTCGTGGGATTATGTTGCAGGCACTGGCAATGAAGAACGGGTTGTTCAGTAGTGACGCTTTTGTGGGAACTGCTTTGCTGGGTTTATTTGAAAGATGTGGGTGGTTAGATGAAGCATTCCATGTTTTTAAAGATATGCCTAATAAAAGCTTGATAACATGGAATTCGATGATATCGTTGTTAGGGCATCATGGTTTTGTGGAAGATTGTGCTGATTTGTTTCGCAAGCTTGTTAGGAAAGAGGGTTCTTTGTCTAAATGTTCTTTCGAGGGTGTTTTATCGGGGTTGGTGTGTGAAGAAGATTTGAAGTTTGGAAGACAAATACATGGTTTGATCATTAAAAACGGGTTTGATTGTGAAGTCTTAGTTGTGAATTCTCTTATCAATATGTATGCAAAATGTTCAAGCATGTCCCAAGTGGAGAAATTGTTTGAGGAAGTAGATGGTAGAGATGTAGTCACATGGAACACCTTAATTAGCGCCATCTCTAAAAGTAAGAACCCTGGAAAAGCATTAGAAGTCTTTCTGAAAATGTCTGAGGATGGAATAATGCCTAACCAGACCACATTTGCAAGTGTCGTTAACTCTTGCACCAGTTTACTGGTCCCAATGTGTGGAGAATATGTCCATGGTAAAATAATGAAAATTGCCTTTGAAACAGATGTATATTTGGGTAGTGCCTTGGTTGATTATTATGCCAAATGTGATCAACTGGATAATGCCACTTGCTGCTTTCGCGAGATAAATCAGAAGAATGTGGTCTCTTGGAATTCTTTGATCCTGGGTTATGCAAATAAATGCTCTTCTGCTTCAGTTTCTTTGTTGTTAGAAATGCTTCAGTTAGGGTTCCGACCTAATGAATTTTCATTTTCTGCTGCTCTTAAATCATCATTGGTCTTAGAGCTAAAGCAGATTCATAGCCTGACTATAAGATTGGGCTATGAGAATAATGAATATGTATTGACCTCCCTTATTACCTCCTATGGCAGGAATGGTCTCATAACTGATGCCCTGATCTTTGTTAAAGCTTCTAAAACACCACTTGCTGTTGTCCCCGCTAACAGTATTGCTGGAATTTATAACAGATCTGGTCAATACTTTGAGACATTAAAGTTTCTTTCTCAGCTTGAAGAACCAGATACTGAGTCTTGGAACATTGTTATTGCAGCTTGTGCACGCAATGGAAATTACAATGAGGTTTTTGAACTTTTTAAACACATGCGTATTGCTCAAATGCTTTCAGACAATTACACATATGCAAGTCTTCTATGTGTGTGTAGTAAGGTCTGTAACCTTGCTCTGGGAAGTTCTCTTCATGGTCTCCTCATAAAGACTAATTTCAGTTATTTTGATATTTTTGTCCGCAATGTGTTAATAGACATGTATGGAAAGTGTGGCCACCTTGAAAGTGCAGTTAAAATTTTTGACAGTATGACAGAGAGAAACCTAATTACATGGACAGCTCTAATTTCAGCCCTTGGAATAAATGGCTGTGCTCAGGAAGCATTAGAAAGGTTTAATGATATGGAATTTCTAGGTTATAGACCTGATAAGGTTGCTTTTATCGCGGTGCTTACAGCATGCAGACATGGTGCTTTAGTCAGAGAAGGGATGCAGTTGTTTGGTAAAATGAATAACTACCATATTGAACCAGAAATGGATCATTATCATTGTTTAGTGGACTTATTGGCTAGGAATGGACATCTTGAGGAAGCAGAGAAAGTGATTTCCTGCATGCCTTTCCCACCAGATGCCCACATATGGCGTAGCTTTCTAGAAGGTTGCAAGAGACCTGGAAATACTGAGGATCATGCAGTGTGCATAAAGTAAAAGTCAGTTCTTGACATTGGTGCATGCATGCAGAAGATTAATCCTTCAACATGTAAACTTGATTTTTTTCTCTCAAAGGTTCCTTTTGAGATATTGTGTAGCCTTTGGAATTCACATGGCCTTCAATCTGCTTGCCTCCAGATAAAGAAAGAGAGTTCAGACACTCTGAATTTCCAAGGCCAATTATTTGTTGGTCATGCTGATTGATGTGCCAGGTGTGGAGGCCAAGTTAACAGTTGGAGAATTACTGAAATGAATTTTCCCCCTCTCTTATCTCAAGTGTCACATAGGTCTATAATGGTCATGTGATTTTGTAAATTAACCAGTCAGGAGCGTGCATCATCATCCATGAAACTCTATCTTTAAACCTGCATTATCAGAGCCAAAAACTGCCCTTAAACCAACAGAGATGCCAGTTTGAGCACTTTCTCCTCTTCAGTTTGTGGCCATGCATGGCCCACCCTAAGGCTTTCCTATGTTCAATGGTAAAGTTTGTCCCTTGCATGTCTAACTAGGATTCCTGCATTCTAAGCAGTTCATGATTTTATTTTTTTGAACAACTAGATTAATTCATGATAGTGTCACACAATCTTTGGTGACTTTCTTGCATTTCATTCAAACTGTTTGGTCCATATGTTCTTTACACATCGGCCTATTCTTGAAGGCTTAGGGTTCTGACCATCTCTCTCTGTCACTTCTGCCCTTAGGCACCAAGTATTTTCAATGATGATTCAATGAGCATAAGATCAATCAAGAAAAACAGAATGAAATTCATAATATCTGTTAGCAGCTGGGGGATCTGAAACCATGGCAGACTACAAAATATTAAAGCCTCAATTGCCCAGATCAGATGTCCCTATTATGCCATGCGGAGAAAAGGAACAGTGTGAGGATTTTGATGCTCCCTCATGATGCATATGATGTTAAGTTGGAACTCTTAAGGTACTATCAAGTTTTTGGGGGCAGTAAAGCTGTCTTCAGTGTTACATTTTGTGTATTCAAACTCTTAATTTGCTAGACACGATTGTGAGAAAGGTTGACTTTTTGTCATTGATTTAATTTTTTCACATTAACCTTCAGTCATTCATTTACATCTAACCTCACTTATTCCTTTCAAATGCTTATGCATGCATAGTATATGAGACTCTGTGCCTACAAAGTCAAGCACAGGTTTTATAACTATATAACCCATCAAAAACTGAGATTTAACCTTAATTTAGTAAAAGCTTTCTTTCTTCCAAAACGCAGCAGTCTACTTAATTATTATTATTATTTACTTTTTAGATTTATAAATAATAAAGAAAGACAGATAAAGTACCTTTGGGTATGCTTAATTCAGAAGCTTTTGGTTTTGGCAGAGTTCATTGCTGTTAAAATAAAAATTGACTTCTTGTCTCACATTCGTTATAGATTAACATGCCATGTTACGCGGGTTTAATCGAGGCAAATATATAAATGATTATGAACAAGAACCCAACCTTGTACAGTCGAAGTAATTAATGACTGTGTTTTAAATCAAGGTAATAAATAATTCAGTGAGATTTGTATGCTCTCGCGACCAGTGTATTTTTTTTATTTTAAAAATGTTTATGAAAAAACTAGTATTTTTTTTTTTGTTTTAAATAATTATTTTAAATGAAATTGTGTAAGAACACGTGTGCATTCAGGCTTGAATTATTTTCTAGATTTTTTTTTCGTTTTTCTCATGGTGCTATATTAAATAGTTTTCAAGAACTTAGTTGAAGCTAAAGGAAATCCATGTAAAGTTACCCTATCCTGCGTGCTACTTTTAATAATTAAATAGGATATAAAGTAATATAAATTATATTCTAGAATTTCATATAATATTTTAAATTTTTAGATAAGATAACTCATCGATATGATATTATTAGAGTCTTATTAATCCAGTGATTACAGATTCAAATTTTATCATTCTCATTTTATTTGATAAAAATTAAATATAAAATAATGTAAGTTTATATATTAAAAAATAATATAAATTATATTAATAATTTAAATTTTTAGATAAAATAACTTATTTATCTTATATATTATATTGTGAACATCAGGCACCGTCAGTGCATGATAACTTTAATTTATTTGTTAATATTGATCAATAAGGACAGAGAATTATCAGTGCATCAAAACCTTTTACGGTGGTGCCCTACTACTGATGGGTTGTTGACTTTTTTCAGTTCTTTTCAACAAAAAAAAAAAAAAAAACTTGAGCTTTTCGAGCCGTTTAAAAGGTGTAAAATACTTATATATCTCAACAAACTGATATTTAAAAAAGAGTTTTTGTAGTCTCAACAGGCTTGTTATTTGAAGTCGAAAAGGTTTTTCCTAATTTGAGCTAGGTTAATGAATCATTTTATTTAAAAGTTTAAATTGATAGATAAAATCTTAGAATATGATTTATATTATTCTCTAATATATACCCTCAAAGTGAAAGTTCTTTGGGTTTGAAACTTATATAGATTTACATTACTTTGTACTTAATTTTCATCAAATAGAATGGAGGTGGTGAGATTCGAACTCATGATCGTTGGGTCAATAAATTTCAAATATCATGTCAAGAAATCATCTTACTTGATAGATAATAATTCTAAATATAATTTATATTATTCTCTAATAAGTTACTCGTAAAAAAAAGGTTAGAAACTATAAATTACTTACCCGAGCACTTAGCACATAGAATTAATCATTTGACGTGGATCAGATTACTCTATTTTGAGATTCTCCTCTGCCTAGTTGTGTCATGAAATGGATTTTGTTCAGACTCTCCACCTTAGGGCATAAAAAATATTATCATTGAAATGATAATTAGGATAATGGAAATGTTGTCCCCTCACCATTTGAAGAGATACTCTGAAAAATGTATGCCTGAGTCAAATAATAAATAATTTTACAGTATCAATTATATATCGCTTTAATCCGACTATTAGATTGAGATGAAATTTTACGATGAGTCTCTTGATATATTTATATATATTATGTTAAAATTTCAGAGCAATTAGATAATGTAATGACCTTGCGAGATTGATGATGAAATTCTTGTAATATTATACAAGTTCATAATTTTGTTCAAAAAAATCACTCTATTGTGTTTTTTTAAATTAAATTGTACAATTCTAAATAATTTTATTTTTGGATTTGAACTATTTTTTTTGAATTAATATATTTAATTATATATATACACACACATATATACAACACAACCCCAAAATAACACGTCAAAACACCCCTAAATCTAAATATTTCATTCAAATTGAAAAAAAATAAAAAAACCAACCAAAATAGAAATTGCCAACCACGGTTTAAATTTAATACTGCTTCTATTGGCGGGCTCTGATACTCTCCGTTTTCAATGGATGGAAGAGAGAGAAGCAATGGGGAGTCTTTTTTTTTGTTGTTGTTTGGTGATTTAAGGTGATGAAATACCGACAAGAATTGCATAATTCACTTATTTAAAGAGGGAGAGCTTTCTGCTAAAGGGTTTGTGTCTTTTCGAGGATTTTCCAGGATAAATTAATCGTAAAGTAAAACAAAACAGATTATAGAGACCTTTATTCTTTCTTTTTCTTTTTCTCATCTCCACTATCATTGACATTACCTTTTTTAATCCTATAAATAGCAGCACTTGGTTTAAGCTACAAATCATCACCTATGTCTTCTGTAAGCCCTAGCTAGCTTCCCCTTTCAAAACCAATTTGGTATACTTTGTCAAGACCTCGTTTTATCTGATAAAAGATAGGGTTTGGATCCACTATCCTTTTTTTCCTAAACTGCTACTACATTAAATGGCTAACACTCCAACAGGAACCAGAGTTTTGGCTGTGTTATTGGTTGTGTTCTTGATGCTCGTGAGGTTGGAGGCTGCACCAATCCACACACTGCAGGAGCACGACAAACGCCTTCTTTTAAGTAAAGTACTAAATTCCAAATCTAGAATGGAGTTTCGTGGACGATGGATGTCCATGTCGGAATCAGCTACTGATAGATTGTCACCAGAAGGACCAAATCCTGAACATCACTCCCATCTCCCGGGAAACCCTTAACAGAACAGCGCTATGCAGAAGCTATCACGTTTTGGTTGCAGATATATGTTTTATGTTCTATATATATTAAGGAATATATTTGCTGAAAATAAGAAAGTGAATAAGTGGTGCTTAATTTCTAGTTTCACCCCTAAACTCCCATGTATGATCCAGCAACCAAGAACTTGCACGAGTTGTGAAAGCTTCTTCTGGGGCTCGAAAGGGTAGGAAAAGAAACATGTAATGCTGAATTTTACATCCTTTAATATGTACTTTTTCTGAATGTTGTGATTTATATCTTTTTTTCACTGAAATGAATTAGCCAGTGTCATATCTACTCTAGCACGACGCTCATATATATTCTGATGTGTGCTTTGTAGCTTCTGCATGAACCCTTTGGAGTGGCACCGCCATCTCAAATTTCTAATAGCTAGAGATGATGAGAGAGCAACAATTTCCATCCTTCAGTTGGGTGGAAATATTCATCTTATTTTCTTCAAGAACAGCTAAGGCATAATTGAACAATATAGGGATGTTTAATAATTAGGGTCCCGAATGAATTCATGAAGGGAAAGTAAATAAGCTTCTCATTTTCAGCAATCTCAAATTATTCAATACTGAAAAAGGTTTATCCATAATCTCGAACTGCAAAATCTAAACTATTGAGACTTCAAAAACTAAGGATCATATATATATATACAGTTACTTGGCCTGTCTCTTGAGTTCATAAACCCTTCCCTGGGGCAGTCGAGCTTTGGTTTTTCTATCAAAACTGTGACAATCATAAGTTCTTCAAGTCTTTTATTATTGATGTACATGTTTGTATGTGTTTTGCGCATTGAAGGTTAAAAAATGATATAAATTATATTTTGGAGTCTCACCTATCAGCTTAAGTTTTTAGATGAGATGATTCATTAACATGGTATCAGAACCTTGTTAACCCAGCGGTTACGAGTTCAAATCTCATCATCCTTATTTTATTTGATAAAAATAAAGCATAAGGTAGTCTGGGCCTATGTGCAAATTTCAAACTCAAAGGATTTTTACTTGAGGAGGGGTGTTAGAAAATAATATAAATCATATTCTAGGACCTCACCTATCAGCTTAAGATTTTAGGTTAGATGATTTCTTAACCAGGAGCATATATGTGAGTAGAAAATCTTATGATAGTTAAATGAAGTGTGAGTGTGTGTGTGTGTGTGTGTAATAAACATTAATCACTCAATTTAAGAATTCTAAGCTTTTTAATAAGATATTTGGAAATGGTTTAATCATATTCACCAAACACCATATATGTCAACTCTCTCTTGTGCAAAAGACTAAGGAGAAAGGCCCTGAAAACTGTTTTGTTGTTAATCTCCCTGTAAAAGGCAATCATTAGAATTGACAAGCTGGGATGTCTGATTACATTGTAATTAATTTGCACCCACAAACAAACGATCCAATCTGAAACGGATGTTATGACAATTTGTTTGAATATAAAATTTGAGAACATCTGATTCCACCATAGCTTTTGAGATTTGGTCCATGACTTAGACCATCATGGATTCGACGAGGCAACAATGAATTAGTGAATTAACTCGAATCAATTTTTTAAAAAAAATGTGTTGTTTTTGTAAACTATACAAAAATATTTTAAAGAAAACCTAGCTCCAGACTTGGTGTCGGCAGGTATTTCAAGAATAAGCTTTTTGATAATGATTAATCCCTTAAAAGGGAAGAAAATTGAAAGCATTATTAGGGTTTTTTATTTGATTTTGATGTTTTCACTCCATCTAATGGATACAATCAATGTCTTTGGCTTCTTCTTTTTATGTTTTTCATGATATATCTTTCAATTCTCTCTCTATACATATAGAAATGTAGAAATGAGGTGGAAGCTATAGGAGACCCAACACACATGTTCATATGATGATTTATATAATATTATTTAAAAAATACAACAGTAATAAATAGTTAAAAAGAACTTGATCTAAGCCGACCCAGATTATGAAATAACTAAATGATGAAGGGAAAAAATAAAAAAATAATAAATAAATAAATAAAACTCAGTTAAACCAGATTAACTCATAACCATGGGCATAGAATTAGGATATTCTTATCGAAAAAAGTGAAAAGAATGACGTGTTAGAGGCCATATGATCAAAGGATTTGAATCCAGAAGAGTGCTATGATATACCATGAAAGGATTTTAAATTATTAGTGTAACCTTTGTTATGGTGCTCTCATTTTATATATATCATAACACATTAAAATAAATTTAAATTTAAATCTAGCTATTTATGGTTATCTTTTATAATCAAGGAGTTGCGTGGCATAATCTGAAGAGGATTTTGTTGATTTTCTTTAATATAGTCTTGTATGATGCTATTATTTCTTTTCAATCTAGCCATTTGGATATCTTTGACCAGAGAAATATCATTTGGATATATCCACTAATTAGACAATCATGCATGTCATCTGTAGTGCTACTCGTGTGTGCACGAGTGGAAGACAGAGAGATCATGAGTATTTAGAATCTTCAATGCTTCAATGGGGTGTATTAGCTGGCCTTTTCATGTGATTGGTTTTCTGAGTTTTTCTTTAAATCTCAAAGATTTCTGTCGTGAGAAGAAAAAAAGTATGTTTTGATTTTATATATGTGTTTGTCAACCCTAAAAATTTACGATCTTTCACAATTTTAACGTAAATTTATCCGATAATAAATTATTTTAGCCTTGAATCGGTGCTTTTCTTTATTTATGGGCACAAAAGAGGTACGATCGAGTTCTCAAAAATTTCTAAATTTTTTGCCTTGATTTTTCTGCCGACATCGACCTCTTTTATTTTATTTTTTGTTATTTTCTGGCAGATTTAGGGAATGACCCAAAATTGGATAATGACAGGTTTTTTGAGTTTTTCTTCAAATCTCAAAGATTTCTATCGTGAGAAGAAAAAAAGTATGTTTTGATTTTATATATGTGTTTGTCAACCCTAAAAATTTATGATCTTTCACAATTTTAACGCAAATTTATCCGATAATAAATTATTTTAGCCTTGAATCTGTGTTTTCCTTCATTTATGGGCACAAAAGAGGTACGATCGAGTTCTCAAAAATGTCTAAAATTTTTGCCTTTATTTTTTGCCAACACCAACCTTTTTTATTTTATTTTTTGTTATTTTCGGGCAGATTTAGGGAATGACCCAAAATTGGGTAATGACAGGTTTTCTGAGTTTTTCTTCAAATCTCAAAGATTTCTATCGTGAGAAGAAAAAAAGTATGTTTTGATTTTATATATGTGTTTGTCAACCCTAAAAAATTACCTTCACAAGAAGATAATCGGTTTTGAGGAGATGGAGTGATCATGCGCACGCAGACAAGCCATGAGGCAAACGAGTGGCTAGCTAGGGCTAATACGTTTTCAATTTATAGAATATGAAAGGTTTCTATAAAGGGTAGCTTCTTTTCGTGAATAAAATGGATCCTGAACTATAATTTGCCGAACATTTTTGTTTTTGTTCATTCAATTTTGATAGTCAAGTAGTCGGATAGCTCGAACATTTTAATGATGAACACTCAGTTTCTAGTTTGAATTCATCTTTAGAATTCGAAGAAAATGTGTCAAACGTTAGTTGACCCAGCTTCGCCTGCAATAAGCAATAAAAGTTCAAAAACATATGAACATGGCGAGTCTTTACTGTGAGGATACATAAGCAGACTCAGTGTTTGAAAAATAAAATCCTAGAATATGATTTATATTATTTTTTAACATGTATCCTCAAATAAAATCTTTTGAGGCATGAAACTTGTATAGACTCATACTATTTTGTGCTTAATTTTAATAAAATAATATACAGGTAGTGAGATTCAAACTCGTGATAAATTGATTAACAAGACTCTGATATTATGTTAAGAAATCATCTCATTTAAAAACTTAAGATATTCAGTGAGACTCCAAAGATATAATTTATATTATTCTCTAATATTTGTCATATAGTTATCTCATCTAAAAACTTAAACTATTAGGTGAGGCTCCAAAATATGATTTATATTATTTTCTGACACATCCCTTCAAGTAAAAGTCATTTAAGCTTAAAAACTTACATCAACTCACAATATCTTGTTGATAGGAATGCAAAATGCAATATTTTACTTCCTTAATGTCTAGTATTTTGTACTAATTTGGTGTCTAAATACACTTATTATTATCTTATTTTGAATTGAGGAGTTAAATCTAGAACAAAGCTAATTGAGTAATTTTGGACAGTTTCAACATCGCTTCATAATCGGGGCATAACTCTCTCATCCTTGATCTGATTGAGATGGTTCAAGATGCCATGGAAAACCAAGCAACACCTTTACAACTGTCATGTTTTGAGTTTTAAGAGATACTACATGCATCAAGGTCAGTTTTTGCTTTGAAGTTGCTGCATCTAAATCGCTACAATCCTGGAACGTCTCTTATCATGCAATTCAAGTGTCCTGGACATTTTGAACTCTGATGGATGAAAGTTCCAGCTGGAAAAGCCACTCCCCTAGCTATATCAGGACTTCATTTTATTCGTTGCAATCTACTCATTAGACATCAAATCGCCTATTTTCATGATTGTTTCATTTAATTACCATGGGGCTACTAGTTTATTATTTATTGCAATCTACTGTTAGATCAGACGTCAAATCTGTAATTGTTTGATCCCTCTAATTTGTGAAGTAACTAAGATTTAATGAATAGCTGCGATAGAATTTATTAGATCATAAAAAGTAAACACCCGATGAAATTAAATGTATCCGCTTGTGTTTGTGTTGTTTAGCTTCATCAATCGCTTATTCTTAAGGTTGCTGCTAGATTAAACCTTTGCGCTTGTCTTGGGTTGTTTAGTATATTCAAGGTGAAAATTAATACATATTTGCATCGATGATCATTTTTAAAATTCTGATGGTGGATGTTGACTTAGAGCAAAGTTTGTTCATTTAATTAATTTCAATATTTGAATTCGAATTATTTCTTAATTATTCTGCTTAACATTGATTCGTTAAATTCTAAAAAAAAACATCCTTGTTCAAGTAGCATAAAAACTAAACTAAATACTCTCAGTGGGATCGATCCTTACTTTCACTGCTTTTGTATTTATTTTAGGAGTATAAATTTTATTTTTGGCTGTCTACGACAGCGCATTATTTGTGATTAATTTTCATCAAATAGAATGAAAATTATGAGATTCCTGATATCATATTAAAAAATCATCTCATCTAAAAACTTAAGCTTTATTTTACCTAAAAATTTAAATTATTAGAAGAGATCCTAAACTATACTTTATATTATTCTCTAATGTCAATAAACATCCACTCCATTAATGTAGAGTCATCCACTCCATTAATGTGTGCTCTTTTTCTTGTGGTCCTATATATGATAATTGGTTTTCAAGAACTTCGGTGGCTATGTAGAGTCACACTACCTTACTTGAAGCCACGTACGCCTTTTAGATTACTGAAACAGGCCCTGTATTCTAATTTGACGCCGCCAGTGCATGATAACTTGGATGTATTTTTTTAATTATCAATATAGATAAAGAATTGTCAGTGCATCAAACCTAGTATGGCCGTGCCCTAACGGACATTTTTTATTTTCCATATGATTAGTGGTCAAGGTATAAGAATTAGGGAAGCTCTGACTTTTACGATGATTGCAAGAAAGAGGAACACTAAAAAAACTAGAAAAGCATTGTTCCTTTATGATCTAAAGGGTCAATGTCTATTTGCAGCTGCCAAATGATCATAAGGTTATTATATTTCCATTAGGTTTTTGTCAGAACATGGCTTGTTCCATTTTATGATTAAATTTTAGTGAAATTGTTTGCAGAACAATATTTATATATTAAAATAATTCATTACTGCATAACTACAATGCAGTGTCAATTTTATTGATTCTAATATTGTTTTTTAAAGTGTTTTTTTGTTCAAAACTACATTAAAATTATTTTTATTTTATTTGTTAAAATTATTTTTGATATTACCACATCAAAATAATATAAAAATATTAACAAAATTACAATAAAATATTAAAAATAATTATTTTTTTCAAAAATACTTTTTAAATACAATGACAAACACTATCTTAAATAGTGGTCATGGTTGTATGTGGAGTGCACTTTTAATATATATTATTCTAGTGATTGTGAAAAGCTTTTTAAGGTTGCTAGTAAGAAAATGGCGTCGATGTGAACAAAAAGAAATAGATAAGGTTGCGTAGGTATATGCTAGCTTTATCTGTTGTGCAGTGTGGCGGATAAAATTCTAATTAAGAATTTTATGAGCCCATACATATTACTTCTTCCTGTATTATTTTTTATTTTCCTACTTTAAAATCCAATTGCCATCCAAGTGTAGTGACGGAGAAGCACATGATGACTAGACCTTCCCCTTAACATTTTCCTTCTGGAGCTACTTTGCATAAACACCATGGATCAATGGGACAAACTTTAAGGAGAGATTTATAATAAAAACACAGAAGGTTTTATTCTATGAAATGTTGTTGTTTGAAAGTGTAGTTGCGATTAGTTTTTTAAAATGTTTTTCATTCAGAAAATATATTATAATGATGTTTTTTTTTAAATTCATTTTTTTTTCAAAAACACTTTTAAAATATACACCCCGTAAACGACAACCATGCATAATTTGAATGGATTACCTCGGTCTCCACATTCTCTCCACTAAACAGTGCCCCATTTCAATTTCTTCGGTCTTAGATTTTGTCCTATAAATATGAAATTATGTTCCATGCAAGCTACCACACACTTCTTTCGGAGCTCAAGCTATAACCGGCTAGTACTTGAGAAACCCTAGCTTGCTACTCTTCTTCCCAAACTTAGTTAAACTCTTAACACATACCAGAACATGGCTAGTAGAGTTGCTTCAGCTTCGTCAAGAGCAATGGTACTTTTGTTAATGGTTTTATTCTCAGCGATCTGCCAAACCTCTGAGGCTCGGATCCTCAAGGTAGGTCAGGCCATGCAAGGAAATGCTAATAACAGCCACCACATTTTGCTCGAGTTAGGCTTTGATCTCTCCAAACTCGGGCATTTTCGAAGGTTGTCGACCCTTGACGTCGCCTCTGATAGACTTTCACCAGGAGGACCAGATCCTCATCATCATTATTGAACAAGTTGTTAAAGGGAGCGCCACCTTCTAATAAAGTTTTAGTTTGATCATAATTAAAAAGTATGGAGCTCATGAAGATGTTTTGTGGGTTTGTTTTGACAGAAACTGCTTGTGGTTCATCGTACGGTATAAGTCAATGACTTCGGTTCGGTGAAAGACAGGGTCTCTGATGTATTTTCCTGTTGTTTATGTAAAATGTTTGAACGAACGATGATGTGGAGTTGGCTTCGTTAAAAGTACTTTGACTAGAGAAAGTTGTGTAGCTTTCTTGTGTATTTTTCAATCTGTCATTTTTCTTTTATTTTAATGATTATCGACGATATGATGGCCTGTACGTGACTATTTTTATATAGCTTCTTCCCTGAAAAATAAACTATCTTCTATTTATATTGAGAATATATTTTATGTATAAATTTATAATCTTGAAAATTAACGAAAACAAAATAATTTTTTTGATGTTTTATAAATGTAGGCTAAGTTCTAATGGATAATCATAAAATGATTAGGATAGCCATTGATTGATTTTCTGTATTTTTTAAAGTATGATAATGATTATTTTTTTATGAAAAACATACATGAAAATTTTAGAATTTGACCATATGCATGAAAATAAAATATTTTTTGTGCTTTTTTAAACAAGGTTTTTTTTTTATTTTTCCAAAATTTTGGAGAAAATAAGGTATTTAAATAAGGAGTCAATATTTTACTTTGTAAATACATGACTCAAAATTAAAAAAAAAAAAAAAAAAACTATTGCTAGAAGAATGCAAAGGAACCCGCAAAAAAATTTAAAATGCTCCTTGCAACTGTTTTTAGAATTTTTCAGATTTTTATTATATTTTTTTGGTTAAATATTAAAATAAAAATAAACTAAAAACTAAAATAAAAAAAAACTCGAGTGCAAACACATCTTCGGTCTAAGAGGAGGCTGGGTCTGAAACACAAGCGCAGCCTAACTGGTTCGGCCCACTGAAGGCCTACAATTTTCTTTTCTTTTTTTTTGTTTAAGGATGAGTTGTCCCAGCCTAACAATAACTACGTGGGCTGGGCTGAAGGTTCAACCAACCTATTGCCAGCAGCTGCAGAACGTGAATTTTCATAAATATATTTTGTTATTAAATATGCTATCATATAAAAAACATTATTAAAAAAAATAAATTCTAGAATATAATTTATATGTATTAGAAGCAGACGTGACGTGGATGCTCGCACAGTGCACTCATCAGTGCTATCTTCAGACATTTGATTGATCTCAAAAATTATTGTTGCCTGCTCTTACCTTTCCCTCGTTAAAAAGCCTTATAAAGAACAAACCACATAACCCAATAAGTGAAAATAAACAATATTATTTTTCAAAATTAAAAATAAATACGTGAATAAATAAAAGAGTTTTGATTTATTTAAAAATATAAATATTTCGCTATAGTTTTTAATTTTTTAAAAATAAACAATATTATTTTATTTTTCTTAAGTTTTTATTTTTAAAAACAATATTGCTAATAAAAGAGACATGTTTTTATCATCACAAAAGAAATTAAATCTATAAAAAAATGAATGTTGACTAAAAATAATATATTTTTCCTCAGAATTTAATTTCATAGATTTCTTACCATTATTTATTTTAATTACAACAACATTCAATAAAACAATGTCGGGGCAAACCGGGTAGTTTCTTCCTAAAACCAAGACCAAACATGATGACTACATGTTTATTTCACTTTCATGTCAATCAAATTTTACTGAAATGTCTCCATTATGTCCTTGCCCATAATTTTTGCTTTCTAATATTAATTTAACTAATTTTCACTAATACTATAATGTTATATGCTAAGAGTTTAATTTTCTTATAACAACTAAAAAATTATTCTCATCCCTAAACATAAGACTTCTCTCTGAGTTTGGGATTTGATAGAATTTCATAATTGTTAAACATTGGGTACTTTTTTGAGATTATTGTTAAACTTAGAGGACTGATTTGTATAACATCCCCACAACGTTTTCCTGTTGTTTCATGTCACTCCTACGAGGTTCTCTCCTTCAACAGAACACTCCCTTCCTTTGTTGTTGACTTTGAGCGGCATAGATTTTGCCACATCAGCCTCATTTTAACTCCTTAAACCTGCAAACCACTTCTGGCGCGTGCAAATCCCCGCCGACCACTACACCTCTTCCACCCCCCTCAAAGTCAGCGGTTACATATCACACGCTCTTTGTCCACGTGAGGGAAACCTTCAAAACTCCACAATCAAAACTCCGCGCCACTAACCTTTCTAAAATTTCCACTCTCGCGTCCACACACGCACACATCTACCCCTGTATTATTGAAGCGTGCGTAACACGTATTATAACACCTAGTGGGTCTAAGTCTCTCGAAAGTAGCTAGGATCTTACACGAGCACTACTTTTAAATACACGAAAGCACACGCACCGTACACCTGTAAGATAAATGGATAGCAAAGCAAGGTGACTAGCTTTAGAGAGAGAAACATTTCTAGAGAGAGAAATATTTTTTAGAGAGAGAAATCGCGTGCTCATTTTTTTTTGTAAATGTTAGAGAGAGAAAGCGAAAGGCAAAAGGAATAGAAGATCTCCACAAAATTACAGCTCGAAACCCTAACCTTCACTTTCTTTCTCTCTCTAAAATCTCTATCTGTTATCCTTTGTGTGTTTGTTGATGTGTAGCTACATGATTCTGTATGTATAGGCTCTTAGATCGTGAAAGATTCGATAAAGGTTCGTGTTTTACCCTAATTTTTTGTGGTTTCTGCGTGTTTTTTTGCCCTAATTGAATTTCTATTCTTGTGTTTAGATTGATTTGGGAGTGAAATTAGGGTTTTTCGCAGGGGTTGTGATTATATAGAAAACCCTAATTTTTTGGGGTTTAGGGTTTTTATTTTGAGGAAATTAGGGTTTCGAAAGAGGGATTGAGAGGAAATTAAAGGGGGAAGTTAGGGTTTTGGGGTGGTACATGTATGGCTTCTGAGAGTGTAGTTGGAGAAGGAGGAAATGAAGGGGGGAGAGGTTAGAGAGAAACAAAGGTATACAGAGAGTAAGGTTTATACACGAAAAGCCTTTAAAGGACTCAAAAAGAATAGCCTCATCAACACCGCTATCACCACCACCACCACTGATAACAACAGTAACACAAATATAACCACCACCACCACTGATAACAACAGTAACGCAAATATAATCACCACCACCACCGCAGCCACTGGAGAAAATGACGTCAACACCACAACAACCACTGCAACTGCCACAACCGAAACTGCGACTGCTCCAACCACCACCGCAGCCACTGGAGAAAATGACATCAACACCACAACAACCACTGCAACTGCCACAACCGAAACTGCGACTGCTCCAACCACCACTTCCACTGCTGCAATTGCAACTAAAACCACCTCCACTGAAGCTACTGAAACTGCAACTGGGAATGAAACAAATGACAAGGAGAACTACGAGAAGGACTTGGTTGAAGTGCGAGAACCGGAACCTGTAGCAGTTGAAGACAGAAACACTGGCCAGCAAGTGCAACAGCCTGTTTCTCACTCAATTGTAGTTTCAGATGATTCTACCAGACTAAATAGGGAGGAAGTTCAGGAGGTGGTGCCCAGCACGAGAGAGCAAGTTGTGGAGCGGGAGCTGCCTGTGGGGAATGGGGTGCTGCTGAAAGGACTGGATAACAGGGTGAAGGTGAACTTGTTATCGCGGTCGAAGCAGGAGAAGAAGGGAGCTCAGAAAGAAGTTGGAGAGTGAGCTTGAATTGGTGAGGAGTTTGGTGAAGAAGATTGAGGTGAAAGAATTGCAGCTCAGTGTTGGCAGGCTGAGTCATTCGCGGGTGGTGCTGGCAAATGATGGGGTGGATCGAAGATTGAGGAGGGTTAATTCAGAAGTGGGATCAGTGGGTGTTCACCGTGAGAGCACAACTCCCATTTTTACTCCTACTCCTAGGCAGTTTAGGCCTTTGAATCAGCTTAGTATATCTGTTCTGGAGAATAGCCAGGGCGTGGGTGAGTTTGTGGAGAAAGAGAAGAGGACACCAAAAGCAAATCAGTTCTATAGAAATTCAGAGTTTTTGCTTGCGAAAGATAAGTTTCCACCAGCTGAGAGTAACAAGAAGTCAAAATTGAATGGGAGAAAGCAAGGGGCAGGGGAACTGGGGTTTGGGTTTGGGACAGGCACTAAGGTATTCAAGAATTGCAGTGCTTTGCTTGACAAACTGATGAAGCATAAGCATGGTTGGGTGTTTAATACACCAGTTGATGTGACGGGTCTTGGTTTGCATGATTACTTTACCATAATCAAGCATCCCATGGACTTGGGCACTGTGAAGTCCAGGCTGACCAAGAATTGGTACAAGTCCCCGGAAGAGTTTGCAGAGGATGTGAGACTTACATTTCACAATGCTATGAAGTATAACCCGGAAGGACAAGATGTTCACGTAATGGCAGAGCAGTTATTGGATATATTTGAGACTAAGTGGTCTGTTATAAAGTCAGATTATGATCATGAGATGAGGTTTGCTGCCAGTTATGAGGTGGGCATTCCTACACCTACATCAAGAAAGAATCCATTTGTACCACCCCCTCTTGATATGAGGAGAATTTTGGATAGATCAGTATCAATGCCATATCCTATTATTGATACCAGACCCAAACCCATTACCACTACACCTTCTGGTAGAACCCCTGTTCCAAAGAAGCCCAAGGCAAAGGATCCAAACAAGAGAGACATGACTTATGACGAGAAACAGAAGCTTAGTACTAACCTCCAGAACTTACCTTCAGAGAAACTGGACAACATTGTACAGATAATAAAGAAGAGGAGTTCAGCACTCTCCCAACATGATGATGAAATTGAAGTTGATATTGACAGTGTTGATGTGGAGACTCTGTGGGAGCTGGATAGGTTTGTCACCAACTATAAGAAGAGTTTAAGCAAGAATAAGAGAAAAGCTGAACTTGCCATTCAAGCTAGAGCAGAGTCTCAGTTGAATGTGCAGCAGAAGGTAAAGCCTTTGACCAATTTTCTCATCGTTAAGCATAATTTTCTAACAGGAATTTGTGGTTGCTAAATCTACTGATATTTGGTTGCAGGTCCCAGCACCAGTTGTGGTGGAGGCACCAAAAGAAACAAAAGCAGGTAAAGTTAGTTTTATTTTTGTTTTGGTTTCCATATAGTTTTGCTGTATTGGTTATTTGAAACATTGTTTCTTCTGCTGTCAGATGAAAGGAATGTCTCCACTTTGTCACCTAATCACGTGGAGAAACAGAGAGACAATGGAAGTAGGTCTAGTAGTTCAAGCAGCTCCAGCAGTGATTCTGGATCTTCATCAAGTGGTAGTGATTTGCACTTCTAATTTTGCAACTTCTGTCTTTGTTATGTCTTATATATTGGTCTGATGTTTGGTGAACTCATTTATTTTTCTTTACCTGCATGATTATTGCAGATTCTGACAGCGATAGCTCCTCAGCTTCTGGATCTGATGTAGGGAATTAATTGAGTGCTCAAGTAGTTCAGGTGGTTGCATATTCTCCTGGATTTGCATGAAATGTTTTGTGTGACTTTTATTTGCAGATAACTTGTGCACTTTCCTGTGTTTCTTCCTTCTTGTTGATTTATAATATGGTATACTTTGCTGTTGATCAATGTCACCTCATTGTCATATTAGCGCTTGTCTGCTGTCCGGTCTGCAAGTGCTACGGTCTGCAAGTGCTACCTGCAATGTAGTGGCAATAGAGATAATAATAGCATGATTATTGTTGTTGAAAAGAGTGTATGGTTGCTTAGGATTTGCAGGATGTTTAGGACAACACTCCTTATTTTGATTTACTAGTGAAAAACCAAAAACATAATTTTATGCATGTTAAAACAGTCTCTGATTGCCCTTGTACAGTGCCTCTTATATAAGGAAGAATGTGATTGCTCTAGTTAGAGTGTATTAGTTTGGTGATTAACCTTTTATTGCTTAAAGTACTGTCTAGTTATGTAGATGGTTATTGGTGGGTTGGTTCTGAATTCTGATAGTTGGTGTGGGTTCCACTCACTGGTATGAATACCGTGTAGGCTTGGTATGGATTAGTGAGGGGAAAAAATTGAGTTGAAAGGAACTCAGAGCCTGGGAGCAGAAAATAGGTTCAGATGACTAATCATCTGCTCCAAGATTAGCTGGCGAATGTAATGACCTGGCATTAGAAATTGGTTTCTAAATGGTAGAAAGCCTGCACTGCATAAATTGGCACACATCACAACAATATGGGTTGGAGGAGATAGTTCATCATCAATGAATTAGGCTTGTTGATCATGTACAAATTTTTTTTAAGTCCATTTCTGGTGTTAAAATATATACTTTCCCAGCTAGTGACATTTTCTTGGACCAACCTCGCTCTCTCTCTCTCTCTGCAAACCACCAATTCACCATTGCCATCTCCGAAGGGTTAATTAATCACCTTGAGATGTTGGCTCTCAAGTTGGATTATATTTATAGTCTTCTACTCAATCACTTCCTTTTGTTTTCCCGCATGCACAACTAATTCTTAAATGGTGATTAATTGGAAGAAAGACATTTTCTAAAACTTGTAAAAAAGGGAAGTTTTCTGTCATGGAGTTGGAGACTTTTTTTTTTGTCTCAATGAACAGTAAAGATGTTGATATGAAATTACGTGTTCTCAAAAAACTGTTCTCTTTGACCTTTACAACGTGTGCACATGTTATTACAGGAAACTCATTTTGTTTACTTGTACAATTATTTACCAGCCTCTCATCTTTTCATTTTCTTAATGTGGTGATTTCTTTCATTGGATAAAAGGTTCCCCCCATAATTCTGTTGTATAGTATCCTAGATGTGTGTCTGTTTTGTTCTCAGCTTTATAGTATACTGGGTTGCATGCAATTATCGCTGTGATGTTAACTATGGTGCAGATTAGGTGCAGTCACAGCCACCAACAAGTTTAGAGTTCAATTGTCTTAGGACTAGTTTCAAGGTCTGTCAAGGGAACCTTGCTATATAATACAGCAAAGCATGACTGGCTTTATGATTCTCTGTTGTCTGTAATCTGTAATCTGTTGTCTTGATATATTATTGACTAGAAAGGTAAATTCAGGCTGAAGAAATGATAGCTGCAGAGCATATAAAATAGGTAAAGGAAAAGTACAAGGAAGGAGGGTAAAAAGCCCAGGGAGATTCCTTGCAGGCTGTGAGCAAACCTAGTAACAAATTAGCAAGAACATCCATGGCTTGTGGGATTTGTTTCCTTGAAATTACAGCTGGGAACTTAGTTTCCAGTTAAGTGATTTTGCAGGCCAAGTGAATGTATTAATTCTATGCCATTGTTCTTGTTGAGGATCCATCTGAAATTACACTCATAAAACTTTGAAGACTGCTGGGGATTGTAGTGTGTTTGCTTTTGTTGAGGATCCATCTGAAACATTTAAGGTGTTTCTTAATGCAGTAATTAATGCTGTAGAGGTGTGTTCTTGATTGCTCTGGGGCAGTGTTTTGCCAGTGTTCTTGATTTGGGATAGTTGGTGAATCCTGGTTATTCTCAGAGCTGTTTTCTGGTTGTATTTTTCCATTTGTTTTATTGTTTTTCCTATTAAACTTGTGGAAGAAATGCTTATCTTTGCGTTCTGGATTATTAGTAAAAATGAAACTGTAATTGTAGAGGATGTCTGCATACAAATAGGCATTAGTTTTCGTGGATTGTCTATTCTTGCATGGACATGCAAATAAATGTTTTGTAAACAGGTGAAGCTTTGTCTTGCTGTTATGGTTTTGTAGAAAATTTCCCTCTCTATTCTGCATTAACTAGTTCATTGGCAATGTCTGAAGTTTATTTGGTAAAATACTAGTGGTACTCCTTGCTAATCTCACCTTTCCTTTTTTCTCTGACAGATCTCAGAGTTCAGGGTAAATGCATTCTGGATTTCGATTCTCATATGAAATCTGCCTTTGGTGTACAGTGAAGTTCTCAAGGCGACAGATTGTTCTGACAGTGCAAAGTGAAGTTTGTCTTTCTTGTGGGACCTGGTTTCTTAAATCCACACGTGGCTTATCTGTCTGGTCTTGCATTTGTATAATATGCCCTAGAATGTGCTTATGATATAGATTCGGTGGTTTGTTTTACCCTAGCATGTGTACATGGCTAACTACTAGTCATTTTAGTTGTAGAGCTACCTTGCCGTTGATTTTGTGTTAGCAGATTCAGGATTCTTTGGTGCTATAGAATAGATAGTCTGTAATTCAAACTAATGAAGTTGTAATTCTTAAGAAATATTTTTTTCTGAAGATTGTTGGTTTGTGCTCATGGCACAGAGCATGGGGGGCTCTATATGAACACTCAAACTCTGCATACGAGTCGCAACAACAACCCTGTCCATCTAATTTTAGTTCTTGTATAATATAATTTCATATGAATGTTACTGTTTCCTCAAGATACAAGGTGTAGTCAATCTTGTGCTGATGCAGGATTTAAAGATTGATTTTTAGCGTGTATGAGATTGTGTTTGTATTGACGGTTTGAGATTGTATTAGTGATTGATTGCTGTTTTTTTATTTATATTATTATTATTATTATTACTATTATTATTATTATTATTTAAAATGTATTTTTAATACTAATATATAAAACAATTTGTGGCCTCCATGGTTAGGGATGGCAATGTGTTGAGCTTGAGCTGGTTTTTTCTGCTTTCATCTGTAATTCAAAAATATTTAAAACTATCACTACTATTCATCTATAGTCTAGCTGATTGGATTGGGTGAAGGTTTTTTCATTTCTTTTCTTTTCATTTGGTAAGTGACTGAGTGCCCAGATTTCTTCTTCTGTTTTTTCTTAAATAAAAAAATAAATTTAAAAATCAAAATACATTTCTATCTATAAATCATAAAAAAAGTGTACATTTAAACATTAAAATAATATAAATCATTTATCAAATAAAAAATATATATTATATAAAGTTTTTAATATATTTAGAAGAAAAAAAAACGATAGCAAACACGCACAAAAGCTGAAAACAATGTAGACCAGTGACCAGCTTGTAGTTAAGGTAAATGCAGATTCATCCCCTCAAACTCATGCTCTCCCCAACCCTTTACAAGATGCTCATCCAATCTCACACCTTATTTCCTCAAAATCAAATCTTTCTCTTCTTCCTCTTTAGAATTTTCACCATGGTCTGGTCTACAATCATGGAGAGAAAGCCCATTGAACAAAAACAGGTTTTGGGGACCCAATGGCCCACAAACACCTCCCTCTTCAATTGACACCAATGGCACTTCGTTGTTGGACTCTGCTTCTTCTCTTGCAGAACTTGGTGCTCTTGTTCTCTCTACTAGCGACCCTCTCTTAAAATCCAAGCTTTCTCATTTGGCTTTCTCTAAGTGGCGCAATGAGAAACTTCCTATTGGGGTCTATGACCCTCCTTCAAGACCTGCTAGGCCTCCTAAACCTGAATTGGTTTGTTTTCTTATTGTTTTTTTAAACTTATCTTTAATGGGTGCCTCTAAAAGCTTGAGTTTCTTATTAAAGTTTGGTTCTTTTGTGTTTGTTGTTATGTTTTGTGTTGTTTGTCGCCAAGGTGATTTATGGGTTTTTTTTTTGTGTTTATTATCAATGCCACTGCAATGGACATTTGGTTAAGTGTTTATGAATTTTGTGTTAGTATGGTTTATTTATCAGTTACTTGCAATTGTTTCATTGAACTATTTTCTAGTATCAGGAAGTGGAGATTTTTTATGGTGCCTCTGTGCAGGTATTGCTTTCACAGTATGTAGTTCATGTCAGTGGGATTTATGCTTTCAATTTCATTCAGAATTGGACATTTCAGAACCTCACTTTCGTTTACGCTATTTGTGGAATTTGTCCCCTTTACATTATTAAAATGTCATTAGCTTGATATTCTCACAAAGAAAATGCCATTACCTATGTATGTTCGAAAGTAATTGGGTAGGCAGTTGATGATTTAGTGATTTGAATATTAGTAGTTGATCGAAATTCCTAACTAATTATTGTGTATCGGAAAATTAATTGCTCCAGTTTTGAATTGGTCGTTGGATTCATGTGCTCATTCCCAGGTTTCCCCAAAGGAAATTCCAGCTCCTAAAGATTCAGGCATGCCTCTTAATGCTTACATGCTTCATAATCTTGCACATGTGGAGCTAAACGCAATTGATTTGGCGTGGGATACTGTTGTTCGGTTCTCGCCTTTTTGTGAGATTTTGGGGGAAGGATTCTTTGCTGACTTTGCACATGTTGCTGATGATGAGAGTCGTCATTTTGCTTGGTGCTCTCAGAGACTCGACGAGCTGGGTTTCAGGTCAGTTAATTCATTGCTCTGATTATTATTGCTTCTTTATTGTTGTACCGATTAGCATTAATTTCCTTGTCATTAGATATGGAGACATGCCTGCTCATAATTTGCTTTGGAGGGAGTGTGAAAAATCATCAGATGATGTTGCTGCACGTTTGGCTGTGATCCCTCTAGTTCAGGTAACATTTTGCTATGAATACATTATCTAGACCTCAGTGATCCAGTGGGTGTTAAAATATGCTTGCACAGTGATTTTTATGGCTCTGCATATGCCATTTTTTTAATTTTCCTTTGTTTTCCCATTCAAGGTTTTCTATTCAAGAAGCTACTAATATGTTCATGACAAGCAAACATGCATACTTACTAAGATAATATGCTCTATGAAATAATAATATGACATCATTTTGTTTAGATGAATGGTAGAGATCTCTGCAGTCACTTGATATATTTCAATTTTCCATATAATATATTTAGATATTTATTGCCAGATAGGTAGGTTATAGAATTTTTACCCTCAGGCTAGTGTCACATTGTCTTGTGAAGTCCTTGTTATTTCTGCCTGCCATTTCAGTTCACTCGGCGAGGATATGATGTGTGCACCTCCTGATTAAAGGATGATTCCTACTCTTGATACTGGTTGAATTTAGTCAACAGATTTGCTATTTGAATATGCTTTAGACCTTGAATCCTGGCCCATAGAACTCTTAGTCGTAATGAAACTTTAATCACAGATAGATTGTAGAAAACTCATTATTTTCATTTCTATTTAAAGAGCTTTGTTTTTTCATTGTTCCTCTAATACCATGGATATAGGAGGCTAGAGGACTCGATGCTGGGCCAAGGCTAGTGCAAAAACTAGTTGGCTTTGGAGACAATAAGACATCTAAAATAGTGGCTAGAATTGCTGATGAGGAAGTTGCTCATGTAGCCGTTGGGGTCTACTGGTTTGTATCAGTCTGTCAGAAAATGGGTCGTGCTCCTTGCTCCACTTTTAAAGGTTTAGCAGACCTTTTAAATGTTTAATCTTAGATAGTCACTTGTTCATATGTTTTTAGTTCCATATAGGCCATGCAAGTATTTATTCGCTAATATTGCCACATTGAGCAGATTTGTTAACAGAGTACAAGGTGGAGTTGAAAGGGCCCTTTAATTATTCAGCTAGAGATGAAGCTGGGATTCCCCGTGACTGGTGAGAAAAACCGTATCTCATTATTGGTTGCATGGAAATCAAAATGTGATGTATTTTAATGCTTAATGTATGATCCATCGACCTATCTTCCTTGATAATCTAACAGCAAATCAATCTTCTTTTAACTCTGCATCCAAAGAAAAGCTTCTTTTTTTTCTTTTTCTTTTTTAACTTGATTCTTGCATTACCTGCTGTGTAGGTATGATAAATCATCCACAAATAAACATGGCGAGGTTACAAAACCAGATACCACCGAGAAGCTTTCTATGGTATGAGAATTAGATTCTTTCTCTCCCTCCCCGGGAGAGTTAACACACGTGTACAATGTTAGTAGCAAATAAACTAAAGTGGTGGTTCACATTACAGATTTATGGAAGACTTGCTTCTATCATTGCCATGGAGAATGAAAATGCAAGTTTGAATAAGCCAGCTGAATAATACCCCAGGGCATAGGCAGCGTAGGTTGAAAATCCTAAAATTCTTAAGCAGTCGGTTGGGTGCCAATTTTCTGATTTCATGCTCTATTTCTGAAGCTTCATATACGACTCGGCCAGTAGCTATAGTGATATGGCTCATACAGGTCACTCTGAATTATTAGTTCAGAGCCATCTTGTTTTGCATTTTGGAAGCTAGCAACTCCTGGTAACTGCCAATGCTGGCCCTTTCTGGAGCTTTTAGTTTTAGAAGTGCTCTTTTCATCATATTGCCTGTCTTTCTATCATGTATACATGTGAATTTTCTTTTCTGGGGATTGAATTTGTATATATTATAATTCCTGTAGTTTCTTTCTTCATCAGTTGTCAGAAAATAAGTGTAACAAATGAAATCCCTCCTGATGGCATTTGGATTGGGTGGCTGTGGAGCAGAATAGGCTATGCTACAAGTCTTTTTGATTCTACTGGATCCATGGATATAGATAAAACTTTCTGAAAGCATCTTTTAGGTTTAATTAACAAGTACTAGCTATTCTGTAAATGTTTTATTATTCATAAAGGATTTTATTTTGGAATCAAATTTTGTAGACCAAGCTAGAAAGTTAGAGGTGGACAGGAACAAATGACTAGCCAGTTGTTTTTGTTGTTGAATCACATGCAATCCTCATTCGTACAAGAAAGGGCTTAGGCTAGTGGGGGACTCATTAAAATGGGGCTTATTTTGAAGATAAAAATCATCAAAGCACCTCGACTACGATGGTAACGGTATCCACAAGGTTAGGTTTTAATTAAATCTATAGAAATTGTATTCTATATTAAGGTAAAACAAAATGGATATTCATTTCCTATTTCTTCTTCTTATTTTTGATATATATATATATATTTCCGGGTTTAGATTGAGTGTTACAATATTTATATCTTGATCATTATCAATTTAGATCGGTATTCATCATGCTCAGATGGAATTACCATCTTTATCTACTACACGGGGGAGAAAATAAACCTTTGAAAAGGATGTCATATATGTTTAGTTTTCTTCCTCCAAACTTCCAATTTGATTCCTAAACTTCTAATATAAGGTATGAAATTCATTATTGTATTGGATAACATTAAGAGAGTAAAGATTAGCATGAGGACTTGTTGTTCACTTAGCGTTCTTGTTTTTTTGGTTGACCTTATAGGCACGATCACAAAAATTGCTTGAACATTTGCTTTTTGTTAAAAAAAAATCATTTATTTTAGATTATTTTTTTAGTGTTTTCATGTGATTTTAATGTGTTGATATTAAAAATAAATTTTTAAATATAAAAAAAATATTATTTTGTTGTATTTTCAAGTGAAAAATACTTTTAAATTCATTACTATCCAATAACAAACATATTTTAAATGCCTCTTGCATTAAATGTTATCTTTCCTTATAATATTTATCTAATAACCTTAGTTAAAATATAAATATCTATTAATCATGTTATCTGATTTACCCACACTTTTACTATCACCTTTCCCTTTCCCTTTCCCTTTTTTTAACATCTAGCTCATCCCCTAAACTAAAATATCTTTACATGTTAATTCTTATATGGTATTTTACTCTTACACACACACACACACACACACACACACACACACACACGTTATTCTAGTTTCTGTTTTCTAACTCCATCTCTTGCGTCCAAAATCCAACCATTAGACACCTTGGCCCTTAAGAAATGGAAAGAAAAGATTAAGAATCTGCAAGATGAAAAGGGCACGTACTCATGAGCTGTGATACAGAGCCAGAAAGTAAACGTGAGTGATGGCAATTTCATGCATACAAAAGTGAATAAATTATGTTTCTTTATACAATTACTTTAAGATAAGATTCTTAGCCTCCTAGATCGACTAGCCCTTTACACTTTTGGACTTTAGTGATTGGTTGCTTCAAACTACAAGTATGTATAAGCCACCAAACCCTGTCTCTCTCTCTGCTCATTAATACGTAACGTGGACATGGAGGATGCGAAGAAATCAAAACATTTTTTTTAAGGAAAATAGATTATTTATAGTAATTAAAGGAAATTCTCAACGTTAACTTAACATAATCTCGGCTTCTCTGTCAGATTCACTCACCGCATTGACTTTTAATAAGTGATAGAAGCAAAATACAAGAAGACCAAGGAACTCGAGCTCGAGAAGCAAATCAGAGAGGATGTGCTGTGGAGACGGTGACTGTCGGCCTCTCGGCTTTCTTTTAGGCCTTCCCTTTGCCTTTCTTTGTCTTATTATCTCCGTTGTTGGTGTTATCATTTGGATTGTCGGGTTTGTTCTCTCTTCCCTTGTAATAATTTTTTCTGTATCATAGTTTCTTGATGTGTTTGATCTCTTGATTTTATGAATCAATTCCTGGACGACCTTCTCTGAGATTTCTTGAATCTGTGATAGTTTTTCTTTCTTTTTTTTACAAATTTGGCTGTTCTCTTCTATGTTTGTTTCTGGGCATCATAGTTTTGTTATCTGACTGTGTTTTTTTCTATTTTGTACAGGGTTTAGCTTATTGCATTTCAAAGTTGTAGTATTTGAGAATTTCTTTTTGATAGTTTTTCTTGCACTTTAAATCCAGATGAACATATTTAATTTTACCATTTATTTATGGTTTCATCTCAATCTCTGGTTATTTGATATTTCTTGATTCTATTTCAATTTGGCAGTTTTGATACAACATGTGATCTGGGTTTTGTCAATATATATATATATATATTGTACAATCGTACTTGAGAATTTAGACCTTTTGGTGTTTGTGCAGGTTGCTATTATCCTGTATTTGTCCTTGTTGTCTCTGCGTGACAGTGATAATAGAACTGGCTCTGGAGTTGATCAAGGCCCCCATTCATGTCATGGAGTGGTTCACTTCTCGGATTCCTTGTTGATTTTATAATTCTACCCAACATTCCTTACTCATGTAGTGGTTTTCTGTTTGTTGATTTGAGTTCTTCCTCTTTCTACTGAATATATACCTATTTCTGTGAATAAAATATTATGGAATGATTTATGAGATTATTCATCTGCAGATTGGTTTTCCTATGATTTCTGACCAATGAGTTTGATGTTACTGTTTTTCTGGTGTCCCACAATCGTTAGAGCTTGTGCTCTTATATCTGTGGATAACAACTACGTTATAGACATGAACTAAGAACACCCAACTGAGTCTGGCTGTCTAATAATTAAGGTCTGCCATTCTAGCAGATCAACTGCTGCATGCTGTCTGCCAAAACTACGAACTGAGTAGTTCATCCTATTAGAATATAATATAATCATATTCTGGGGTCTCACCTATCAACTTAAGCTTTTTTAGCTTAAGCTTTTAGGTGAGATGGTTCCTTAACATGGTATCAGAGTCTTGTTGACCCCGCGGTCACGAGTTCTAATCTCACCATCCCCATTCTATTTGATAAAAACTAAGCACAAGGTGATATGGGCCTGTGCAAGTTTCAAGCCCAAAGAGCTTTCACTTGAGGGGGTGTATTAGAGTATAATATAATCATATTCTGGGGCTTCACCTATCAGCTTAAGCTTTTAGGTGAGATGGTTCCTTAACACATCCATTATATTTCTTCATTAAAGGATCATGAGGTGCTTGAGTACCATCACTGAAAGGTGAATTTTCCAATCCCCAAGCTATAGTATGAACTAGGTCATCTTCTCGCGCTGCGCTGCGGGAGAGATGATAGTTGTTTTGGATTGGATTGGATAAATTAGATAGCTAAATCATGAGGGTTTTTTTCACTATTCCAATCAAATAAGCTTTGAAGATTATAAAATGTATTTAAATAATAGATATAATCCTGAAAGTAAAAAGAAACTAAAACAAATCAATGAAAGGGAGCAAAAAAATACAATAAAATTCCAAGTGGTTCAAAAGTTGGATGTCTTTTAAATAAAGCAAGCACCTGACACTTGAAAAGCTGCATCAGTGAAGAAGAAAAAAAGAATGTGAACACAACTCCAAGTCAAAAGAGCTTTTGCGTTTCCAAAACTACTATTCACACAGCCATTTATCCATGTCAAACCAGGCAAACGCGTTGAGCATAGGTATTGGCTGCTGGAACTGGTCAGCTCTCTCCCTCGTCAACAACAACACAGACATGGCACTAACCTGCACCAGCTCTTGTCTATTATTCTTACACCTACAAACCTAATTCAACAAATAAATGACAAAAAATGATCAGTAATTTCCACCTTTTTCTTTGTTTTCGATGCAAGAAACCATTTCTCTAGAAAATATAATTTATGAATATAGATGAATGAATAAAACCCTCATTATTCTAGGTTTTTTTTAAAGAGATATATATTCTGACTTAAACACAGATCGCAAGTCCTCTACCATAAGCCTTGTTATAAGCATCAGAGCACTTTTCAATGACTTCCATTTGACATTGTTGATATAAAAATTATCCTGTTTTTTTTTCCTGAAAGGAATGGATTTACAGCGTTATAGTCTACAAATCTTGACAGCAATCAAAGCAAAATGTCAGAAGCATAGGATCAACACTGATCTTCATTTGACAAAATCTCAAATTTCTAGGGTTTGTAGATGATCATTATATAGAGGGTTATCAAAGTTCTTACAGGGTTTGACAAAATCTAATATTGAAGCTTCTTGACATCTCATTTATAAAATGTATAGATACATCATAATTCATGGGCAAAGAGACCGAGCACTAAGCAACAAAATATATTTAAGTTAATTCTTCTCAATAAATGAAGTAAAGACTTGCCGAAAACATTGCACTAAATCTCAAGGGGAGTAAGAAAACTCAAATAATAAAGTAAGCAATATAATAATAATGAAATTCCAGACTTTGATAATTGTACAGCAGATTATCATAATGTAATCATCCATTTCAGGGCATTCTTTGAAAGTTCAGTAGGCAATCAAGACAAACCGACAAAAGAGATTGACACAATGTCCAAATCAACTACAGGTATTAGGGAATGGAAATGGTTATCTTTATATCAAGTTTCTTGATTTTTATATTCTTTTTTATTATTTATTAGATATAATATTTAGATATTTATAAATTATCATCTGATTTTAATATTCAATGGGTATCTATTATCGATTATTATTTATTAATAAACTAAAATATAATTTTAATAAATATATATATATATATATATATATATATATATATATATATATATATATATATATATATATATATTTGAAGTTTTATGTGATAAAATGATAGGTATTATTTATATGTGTGTTTTGTGTTAATATTAAGGTGTGTGTATCATATTATATTAAAAATATACATAAAAATATTCTACAAATATATTTATATCATATAAATATATATATTTGAGTTAGATTCAAATGAGTTTTGAGCCTGAGTTTCACAAAATTTATATCCTATCTATTATCAATCAAATCTAAGAAAATTATATTCATTAAAATCAGGTCAAGTTAATATTCATTAAATCTAATTTAAATTATCATATCCAACAACATATCAAAATCATTAAACTCAGATATACCACATGTAGAATGTGGAATCAAGAGTTGAAGTTAACCATCTAGTAGGTGGTTAGTGGTAAGAGTTTGAGACTAAGAGATTTGCTTCTCTTGTGATCTCAGATTTGAGTCATGTAGTTGTTAATATGATGGACAGATTTGAGTCATGTAGTTGTTAATATGATGGCCTCTAGAGGCTTACATGATCGTTAACTTCTGAACTTATGAAATTAATCGAGGTGCACTCAAGCTGATCTGAATATTTTTTTTAAAAAAAAAGAATTGAAGTAATAAAATTTCCTTATCCCCGTGATTTGGAGATTTTCGAAGAAACAATTATTTATAAAAAAAAATTCATTTAAAGAATTAGTAAAAAAAAATATCTTCACGTACGCCACCCCTTTAATTAACGGATTTCCCAAATCCTCAAGATTTCTTATTTTCCTTTATAACAGCCAATCCAATCTGATTTGAACAGCAAAAAATTCAAACCCTTTAATTTGTCGACAGATTTTGTTCACGGCTGACCAACTCAAAAACTTCAACATTCAACATTCAACATTTGTCGACCGAGGAAGCAGCCAAAATCATTAAAACAAAAAACAAATACTGCATAAGCTGGTTTATTTATCAGACCATACTAAAAATAGCTTAATGTTTTTTGGGTGTTGGAAGAGTGTTTTAAAATCATTTTCGAAATACTTTGAAGTTTTTTTTTTTGTTTTTTTGTTTTATTTTAAATTAATTACTTTTATATTTTCAAATTATTTTGATGTATATACTCTTTAACATTCATCAATTGAGAAAGCAGATCAACCAAACTCATAAATAAATATATATATATATTACTGCATATAGTGTTCATCAGAACATATATACTGAAAATAGCTTAATGTTTTCGGGGGAGTGTGTTTCTAAATTATTATTTTTTGTTTGAGAATATGTTTCAAAATTACTTATGAATTTTTTTTATTTTTTTATTTAAAATTAGTTTTTTAATATGTTGGCTTATTGAACATACTAAAAATGGCTCAGTGATTTTGTATTTGAAATCACTTTTAATTTTTGTTTTCTATATATTTTTAGATATTTTATTGCTGTATATTGATATAAAAAGATATTTTAAAAATAAAAAATATCTTTTAATATATTTCTAAATAAATAAATAAACATTTTAAAAAACAGCCCTTCAAAATCTGCTGCTTCAACTTAGTTTTCTCTGGTCGTCAAAGTCAAAGTCAAAGTCTATTATTGAAACATGCATGCGAACGCAGAGCGAAGTTCATAATTATTCAACACTTTTCGATAGCACAAAAACAAACTATAGATTTAAACACGCCATCAACCATTCGACAAAATCCCACGAGACATCTTCATATCTTTCACTCGATTTCAGCCGAGTTAAAAGCTTCTCTTTTTATTCTCTTCTGTAATGTTCTTCTCCTGCTTCGCATAGTCAAATTGGCTAGCCTCATAGCCATCCTTCTTCCCAGCTCCGGCTGGGTCTTGCCCAATAACGAGATCTTTGGTTGCTTGAGCAATCTCCACTATAGTTTCGCCAATGGCGCCCAGTAAGCTGCTTGCCTCTTGTCCCTGCTGCCGCCGCCAATATTGTTCTTCGCCTTCTGGGGTGATTTCCTCGCTGAATTGATTTGCGACCTCTGCTCCTTGACCTCCTGTTGCATGAACTTGTGATTCTTCTTTGTATTCTCCTCCCTGGAAACTCCTCTAATCATCATCCTCAATAGGAAACACAAATTAAATCTCTCTTGCATGTAAAAATGCAGTCTTACTTAACATTTTTTACAGCTTCAATTGGAAAGACGAACTACAATTAAGCATCAATCTTCTTCTTTTTTTACCTATTGTGATATTGTTCAATTCAGTTCAGTTCAAATGGTTAAATAACTATCTCATCTAAAAATTTAAGTTGTTAGGTGAGGGTTTAGAATATAACTTATATTATTTTCTAACACATCTTCTTAAGTGAAAGTTTTTTGGGTTTAAAACTTATATATATTCACATTATCCTGTGCTTGATTTTTATCAATAAAATAAGGGTGGTGAGATTTGAACTCGTGACCGCTGAATCAATAAGGCTATAATACTATATTAAGTAACTATCTCACATAAAAATTTAACAATACTATAAAATATAATTTATATTATTTTCTAAATTAACTGCATGTCAGAAAGCCGTACTTCAACACCTTTCAATTCAATATGCAGAAACAAAACGGACATTCAAATTATTCAACAAACATTACATTGCACTACAGAATAGGTGAGAGAGGATCATAAACTTAAAGAACTTAGACATATATACACTATTCTGTGAATTATACCTGTCCTTCTGCAGCTTTTCGAGCCTCAAGTTCTCTCTCGGCCTCCTCCTTCTTCCTGGCTGTATACTCCTTGATACTTTCACCAGTAGACGCAGCTGTCTCTTTAGCAGCACGCAATGGCTTCCCAGCAAGCTCCGTAGTCTTTTGACCGGCATACTCTACTGCCCTCGCGGCTGCCATAGTTCCATCCACAGCCTTTTCAGTTGTGTAATGAGCAGCAGTCCATCCAGCAGCAGCGGCCTTGTCTTTCATATTCACAGCGACTTTCTCTACATAATGAGCGGCTTCTTTCCCACTTTCCATAGTCACATCTTTAGCTGCTACTGCCTTCTCTACTGTATAATCCTTGGCCCCTTTGCTTTTCTCTAAAACATACTCGGAAGTTCTCCAAGCACCTTCAACAATGGTGTCTTTTGCTTGTGCTCCCTTCTCTGCGATATAACTGGGTAGTTTTTTGAGCCCCTTCAACTGACAGTCTCCTTTCCCTGTGCGGCCTTCTGTGCAGTAATGTCTCTGGCTTGCGCGGCATTCTCAGCAGCAATATCTTTGGTTTGTGCAGCTTTCTCAGCAACAGTGTTTTTTGCAGAACCCACAGCTTGGCTTGCCTTGTTTTTTGCTTTCTCGTATCTTTCTTCAGCTGCCTTTATAGCCTCCAAAGAATTTTTCTGCGCCGTTTCTCTCAATTTCGTTATTTCATCGAGAGAAAGTTGTTGCTCTTTGTTTCGATCGCTGCCATTCTCGTCTTCTTTGACTTTGGTTTCTTTTCTACCCCCCTCCACATCAAATTTTCCAACAGAATAACCCTCTCTTGCTTTCAATATTTGTTGTTCTTGTTCTTCTCTTCTCTCCCTTTCTTTATGATCACTAGAAAAAAATCCGTCCCAGCTTCTCTCATTTTCTCAGCAAGAGACTCAAACTGGGCTCCCGTTTCGTTGCCATCTTCACCGATGAGTTTTTTTGACAACTGGTTCTTTCTGGTTTCTCTATCAAAGACTCAAAATGGCTAGCCATTTTTGGGACTCTGTCTCTCTCCACAGAATTTCTCTCTCTCACTTGTAGCGCTCTCTCTCCTGGATTGCAGAGATGCCATTGTTGCTAATCTTTCAAGAAGGTAACAAATCACTAGATCTCTGTGCGTGTTTTTTCTCTGTGGGTTGTGTATGAGAACTGTATGTATAATTATAGGAATAAGGAAGAGGAGAGGAGAAGATTTGGCGTTAAAAAAGAAGAGGCAATGGAGGTGAGGTTTGCATAGAGTGGACACGTGTGCGTGCATGGATCGGACACTTGTGCGTGCATGAAGCAACGTGTTGGTACAGTACAAAGAAGAAGGTGACTCAGCTATACAGAAAGATTGATGCATTGGCACACGTAAGAGGATATGGCTTAGGCTTTGCCATTTGAGGAGATGACACGTGGATGAAATCTCCCTTTGCCGTGTGTGATTCTCTTCTGCTTAACAAGCGTTTAGATCAGTTCCCACTCCTATCGCATATCGGGTTTAAGTTTTGTTTTTCTACTTTTTAAGTTATTTATTTGGTGGTGGATCGTATACTATTGGGCCTTTGCATAGTGGGCTTTTCTGTAGGTCTAGATGTTCACCAATCTCTAGAACAGGGCTTTTCTGAATCTGCTATTTAACTAAGCCCAACATTTATATAACTACTTGACTTTTATTTATTTATTTATTTACTGTTTATATAAACAAAATTAATTTATATATTTTTAAAATTCTCTTACAACAAATCCAAGTCTAAGTGCAATCCGTGTATATTATTATATTTTTTTCAATTATATATTATTATTATTATTATTTTCTTCTCTCTTTTTTTAATTTTCTTACACTTCAAGAAAATTTAATGTATTCGTTTACTAATTTTGATATAGTTCTTAAATATTATTATAGTTTGTTTTTCAATTATTATGTATTTGATCTAAAAAACTAATACTAATAATAAATTATTTATGACAATTCTATTGGAAGCAAATGTTTATTATTAAAATGTTTAAATAGATTTGGAACATGATTTTATTATATTTATGGCTTTTTTTAGTTTTCAATCTCACAAAATATATACATGTTATTTTGATAAAAAAAAAATTGTTAACTTGCTTTAATAATCATAATCTTTCTCTATGCTTCCAGTTATTATTATTATTATTATTATTATTATTATTATTATTATTATTATTATTATTTAAGTTAATAAACACTTTTGAAAGATCATCATCTCCAATCTCAAGAACAGGCCTTCTGATTTGGAGTGTATTTCTTTCATTTCATGGCAATCTCATTGCCAAAATAATCTAAATTTACAATTGAAGAATCACATCTCTCATTAATTATTGTCAACAGGCACACTAAAAATTAAAAACAAACTCCTATAGCATCATCGAAACAATGATCGATCATCTAAAAAAATGACTAAATTACAGCATAATGTAATGCCAATCAACTGAAAAGGGCTGCATACAGAAGTTGGTTCCAAGTGTCAGGCAATCCAGGAAGACACCAATGGCTGCAATCTGTGCCGCCACCATCGCCGCCGTATTGCGAAGGATGCGCATCTTTCCGGTACTGAGAAAGTGTGGTCACATCTAATAAGTAGACTGGTTTTGGTAACCCTACTCAAAACCTTGTTAACAACAGCCCAGGCTACCGGCGTTCCTGCCGGGTACCTTGTCCCAAAGAATGGTTGTGTCGCTCCGGAACATGACTTTGACGGCTCATTCCAATCCCTGCCCCTATTTTTGTAAAAAAAAATCATTAAAAGTAACTCTTTACTAGTGATCTTGCATTCTATATTATGATATATATATATATTAAAATTAGAGAGGTAAGGTTATTTGCTGAGGTACTAAAATGCTATAGCATCGATGAAAAATATGTTAAAAGGTTCGCATAAATGAATCTATGAACATTATCACATCAACATAGTTTCAATCATGATGACGACAAATCAATATGTTTGTTGTTGCAAACATAATGAAAAGTATAGAGTATCAGCATATTATAGAACCATTTCATTTAAAAACTTAAACTATTATATAAGATCTCAGAATATGATTTATATTATTCTTTAACAGTAAGATGATTTTTCAATATGGTATCAGAGTCTTGTTGACCCAGCAATCAAGAGTTCGAATTTCATTACTCTCATTCAATTTGATGAAAAATCAAACACAAGGTAATACAAGTTTATGTAAGTATCAAACTCAAATAACTTCTACTTGATAAAAAAATATTATAAAATAATATAAATTATATTCTAAAATCTTTAAGTTTTTAAATAAAACAATTTCTTAATACAGCACTTCAGAAAGCACAGAACCATGCCATGCACTATCATGAAAGCTAAAAACTGAAAAAGGAGGGAGGGAAATAGGCTTACACATAATGTGTAGGAGAGATGTCCTGGAAGAAGACTTTGGTTTTAGAAGGGTCAACATTCTGGTTGACCCATCTAGCCCAAGTGGTTAGCCCCTTGTAGAATGCAACTAGCCGGTTCATATCTTTGTACAATTTATTCCCTTCTTGGATGTAATCCCATCTGGAAAACATAGAAATGAATTTAGCCACTCGATTGTAATTGTTTTGTAATATCACAGATAAGGTTGACATACGGCTGAGATCTTCCTGTATGGGTCCACCAATGCCACGTGTTGAAGATCAGCATGTCCATGCCTAGCCATGCCTTGCCATTGTTTATTGAATCAAGCTTCAATACCCTTCCTGCCTTGTCGTTCACAAGATCTACCAGGTATGTCGTTCGATATAGCAATATCTTGACCCCGTAATCCTGCTCAAAACAAATGCATACACAGTCCCTTTAATTTATAGCTCACTTTATTTTTATTTTTCAAGCAAATACATATACTATTTGTTTTTCTATATTTATATATAATCAAGTTTCAAAGTCCAAATAATGATAATAATAATTTTTTTTCTCTATTTTATTGTATTTTTCTACTAAACCCATTTAATTTGAAGCCACCATTTAGATTTTAAAAACTCCATATTAATTAATATGAACTCCAAATAATTTTACAAGTCAAGATGCCAGGGATTATGATTGTAGTTGTTGCTAATTGAAACATGTTTAGAGTAGATTTGTTGGGGGTAATAATTGATTAGTGAGCCTTACTCAACTCAAAAGAAAGATAATGAATGCTGATGAGTTAAATTAAAGGAGTGTTTGGCGCCATAGTTTTTTATTCTGTTCTTACGTGTTTTTTATCTTAGAAAATGTTGAATTAATTGACTTTTTTTGGTGTTTTTTTTATATTAATATAACAAATTAAAAAATATTTTGATATATATATTTTTAAATATCCCATAACTAAGAAAATAATTATCAGAATTATTTTTGTCTCTGTACAATTACAGAATTACAGTATGGGCTGGAAAATAATTTAAAAAAATTACTAAAGAAATCTACCAGCCAAAAGTTTCCCTCTTTAATTTGGTTATCAGAAAATAAAAAAAATCTTTTGATTGGTTTTTGTCACCATACAACTATTTCAGTAATCCTCAAAACTCCACAGTAAGAGCTGATCAGAACACAAAAGAAAGACAAAAATGGAGGGAGACCATTTCAGTGGAGTAAAAATAGCAAAACTGGGACTGGAGATAGAGGAGTTTCATTGAAGCCATAGAAACTTTACCTTCAAAAAAGGTACAGAGAAAAAGACAGGACGAGCATGCAGTAGTGGTTAAAGTAATGATTGTTGAAAATTTAAAGCAACCAACAATGGAGAATTCAATTTCTTACCTCAAATGTAACAGAAGATAGCACATCTGTCCGAAACACTGTATACTTTGAATTAGGAACCCATGAATGAATCAAACACGATAAAGATGTCCACTGGTTCAAACTCAGCGAGTCACCTACAAACATGATCTTCTTCCCTCTCCATTTCTCCAAGAAATATAACCCATTAAACCTGGAAATCAACATGATATGTTCTTATATACCAGAAAAACAATCACATATTTTCCTAAACATGACGGCAAAAAAAATGGTACCTGGGCAAATCACATGCAAAAGGTTGCCACCTATACTTGAGATAATAGCTATCAGGTCTGCCATACTTTCTGACAGTTGAATTGTGGATCTATGAAGGGACAATTTGAGTCATAGAGAGGATATTTAGGATCGAAAACCCATTTCCCGCTGAACCAGTTGCACTTTCCGGCGAGCTCTCTAGCTTTACCGGTGCCATTGCTGAAGGTGCTGTTGAAGCTGAAACTCTGAGTGACTTTTGAAGCTTCTGTTGCTGTACGGTAAGAAAATATTAGCAACAACAACGAGAGAAACATGGGTTTGAACAAGATCGCCATCTCTGGTTTTCTTTTCCTATATTTAGAGATTTGTCTAGAGAAGTAGACGACGAGTGAAGAGAAAGTTGTCCTTGACCAGTTCTTTTATCATGGGAAGGAGAGAGAGAAGGGGGCGCTTTATATTATTATAGAATAAATATTATGAGGTTTATATGATAGTTTAAGTTTTTAGATGAAATAAATTTTTAGTATGGTATGAGAATCTCTAATAATTTAAGTTTTTAGATGAAATAATTTTTTAATATGGTATCAAAATCTTGTTAACTTAATATTCATAGATTTAAATCTTATCATTCTTATTTTATTTGATGAAAAATCAAACATAAATTAATATAGATCCGTACAAGTTACGAGTCTAAAAAACTTTCAATTAATAAGGCCTGTTTGGGAAGAGCGGTTGCGGTAACTTTTCAAAGTGCTTTTTATACCGAAAAAAACATCAAAATGATATTTTTTTATTTTTTAAAAATTATTTTTGATATTAGCGTATTAAAATTATCTAAAAACATCAAAATATATTTATTTAAAATAAAAAACAAATTTAAATTTCAGCAAAATAGCGGTATGACAGCAGTGCCAAATGGACACTACGAAGGGGTGTCACATGGAATTTATCACGGTGTACTGTGAACTTTTAATATTTTTTGGCTTTTGGCAAGAGAAATTAAGAAATCTTGGATGGATTCCTTTCACTGTGGCATGAGGGGATGATGACAATCCCCTTAGCTTTGAAAAATAGGAATCATCATGAGTTTGATTCTAAACATAATGGCAACATTTTCTGTTAAAAATAAATGAAATAAATATATATAAAAGCATTACTAAAAAATAATTATAAAAAGTTATATTTAAAGTTTCTTTTCTTGTAGGTGACTCAAAGAACTTTTCGTTGTCCCATTCTTTATTTTATGCATTTTGAGAGCTGAAGATAAGCATATAATATTTGTAATTGTCACATTTCATGCTTGCCGTAAAGGCTGCCCTTGCAGGAATTATAAATTAAATTTACAACGTTTCATTATAATGTCAGATCTGTCTAACTTTGTGTCCTAATTAAGACACCATTGATGATCTCGCAGTAACCAATACTATATTTATAAGAAAATGATGATGGTTCTATTGGTAAATGTCAATGATGAACAATAAAAAAATTACAATGAGATTCAAAAAACCTTTAATATATGATGATGATGTAATTTATATCGATAGAATTAATTATGAAGTTACCAACAGATATTTTATCGGTAATTCTTTTGATAAATACCGATAAATTTGCTTGCGAAGTTATAGTAGGATTCAAAAAATCTATAAAATAACATGATATTGTTATTGATAGAATTAATAGTGACTTACCAACAACTATGTTCTGTTTATCATTGTTTAATTTATGACCTGATTATCCACTTTCCTCTCTCATTCCCTTTTTTTTTTGTATTTTTTCTTCTCTAACCTCTGATTATCATCAGCTTCTCCCAGTTTCATCACAATTCAACCTCTCGTAACAAATCCAGCAACCACAACATTAAGTTTATTAGCATTTGTGTTTTGATCC